>JAMPIV010008534.1:600000-1059100 GCA_024509875.1 Oreohelix idahoensis | reverse complement strand
TTAGCCACTTCCTACGACCTTATATACAACAAAATGTTAGTCACCTCCTTCGACCTTATAAACAACCCCAAATTTGCCACCTCATACGACCTTATATACAACCCCATGGTAGCCACCTGTTACGACATCATATACAAGCCCATGTTAGCCACCTGTTACGACCTTATTTACAAGCCCATATTAGCCACCTGTTACGACGTTGCATACAAGCCCATATTAGCCACCTCTTACGACCTTATATACAAGCAATTATTAGCAACCTCTTACGACCTTATATACAACCCCATGTTAGCCACCTCTTACGACCTTATATACAACCCCATGTTAGCCACCTCTTACGACCTTATATACAACCCCATGTTAGCCACCTCTTACGACCTTATATACAACCCCATGTTAGCCACTGTCGTAAATTTATTTTGAGATGAGAGTCTTAGAAGTAGTAGTCCGGTTTAGAGTGTAGAATGATGGTGAAAAAAACTCAGTGATAGAAATGTAGAGAGTAAATAGTTGCTTCACAGAGTGCTGGAGGAGAGTAAAGACAGACTTATTTACGACAAATCGTTTCTCTCAATCTTCTCTTCCACTCTCCTGGTCAAACAATTATTTGCCAGTTTTTCCAGACACACCTATGCGCTCACACCGATTTGGTGCTTCAAATACACAGACGACGTGGATACAAACTATCTTAAACAAATAGGGGAAATGTTGGGCTTTGGGTATTTCCAACACAGTGCTAACTAGGTTTATGATGTTTATTAACTAAAAAGAATCAAATCACAAACAAATATCAAGGGTTACATAAAATTATCATAAGTACAGAAAATGCAAATAACCAGGTGGGGAGGGGTGAAGAAGATTGGTATCGACTAAGCCCTTACCGCTTATTAGACAAAGATGAACCCAGTCCAAAGATAGATAGTTATCAGGAACATAGGTAATGTAACATAACAGTGAAGTTAATTACTCTGAAAGAGGGGTTACAATACTAGGTATGGGTGGTAGAAAAAACTTGTTATCCCAAATTGTTCTTCCCTTTACTAAGCAATTGAAAGGGAGGGGGTTAAACAGAGTTAACAAAATATCCCACATAAAGGAACAATGCGGGGTATACAGAAAATGTATTGCCCGGTAGGCAAGTTAACAAATGGTTTGCAAAAAACAATTAGATTTCCTGTCATTCATGCACGCGCGTGAGGATCCACACTCATATACACACACACACACACTTACCGATTGCAGCATCAGACAATCCATAGAATTATATAAACAACAAATACTCTTGACACGTGAAAATGTCTAGTACTTCGATGTCCCGCTCCAGATGTAGCGAGGTTTGCTGATAGCGAATATTCCCACTAATCGCCGTACTTGAAGACTCAGAGTTATTATGTTTTATTATATAAAAGGCGTCTATGGGATGGCACTGACACAATTCAATACAGGGGTGAAAATGAGGTCTCTTTAATTTCGCTGCTGGAGGTAAAATTCCTTCAAGGCGTGATGATAGCAACTGACCGGTATGTTTTAAATCCAGTGAGGAAAAATTAGGCTCAGTCACAGTCAGGTAAATATGTATTCTCTCACAGTAGAGCAGTAAATAAATTATCGCTACTGGCACTGTTCATATTCCAGTTTATATTACAGATTGTAATTAAATTTGATGAGTTATTTAAAAAAGTTCTTGGGGGTGCTTTCTTTCATGTAATTGATAGCTAGGTTGCATCGGACCGTCACAAGAATTATATTTAAAAATGTTCCATCAATATATCTGGAAGTTAAGAACCGAGTCTGAAAAGGACTCTGTATGATTTCTCTATTGCTTTCTTTATGCTGGGATCGCACAGGTTACGATCACTCTGTATGAAAGAAAAAAAGGACATGAAATATGCCGAAAACAAATAACCTTCTAAAGCGCGATGAATTTCCCGTTAAGACTATTTTATATACGCTCGCGTATTTAATTATGTATTTAATAAACACTGCGCGAGTTTTAGTGGTTAAAACACACATCTATAAATATAGGACTTAACTAAATTTATTAATTATAAATTCCTTCGCGACTTTAAAAGTTACTTTAAGCATTTAACATCTATTATCTTTTTGGAAATAATATAGCAGGTATATCATTACATTTACAACTGGAACTATTGAGATGGTTTAATTTAATAGATTTAAATTAACACAAAATCCAGTGAAATAGAATGAATGAACTAGACCACTGATCACTTTACACAATATATATTTTACCGCTTTGCACAGAAATAGAATTCACTGCAAATATGTATAAAATCCAGGGGATAATCTATAACATGATTTCAAATATAGCTAGTGCTCCTGTTAAGTTCTGGCCAGCGAGTGATAAAGTGTATTTCTACGTGGTCTGTATATATCTAGAATGAAATGAAAGATAAGTGGGACATGAGAAACTTGACATCTTTTTAGATCTCAGGACACTTTTGGGGATCTGACCGCCAAACTAAAGAGATATGCCGCCCCCTGGTCTCTCGTATCTTCGCTCGCTGCTTGCGTTCCGACTTTCCCCGTTCGCTTTCACAGCTATCGGTTCTGCGTTTGGCACGGAGATGCGAAAATACCGGCAGGGAACTTGCGTCGCTCGTCAGGGACCACTACTGTCTTTGATCGTGGCGCTAGTCTTTCCTGAGATCTCTCAGTGCCTGTTTGATCGTGTGCCGCTACATTCTGTTTGATGCTGGCAACGCCCCCTCTGGGCCAAGCTAATGAAATTACTGCATATGATTGCTCAAGAGATGACCATGGGCGTGATTTAATCTCTCCTTAAATCAATGCGATGACCAGAATGAACGGTAGATAAACTGTCCACATATCAATCAGCCAGCGTGTTGCCAATCTGCGTGGAAAGGTTGCATAGCTAATGAGTCCAGGTGAAAAGAAAAATCCCGTTTGACGAAAGGTTACAATATTTCGGGGGCACTGATGTTATCCAAGGGGTCGTTACGAAGAGTCGTATCATCTCATCCAACACTTCAGGGGTACCAATGTTATGAGAGGGTTCTCACCATCATCCTAACAAATTCAGGACGGATGAGTTCGTCTGTCACAGCCACCTCTTACGACCTTATATACAACCCCATGTTAGCCACCTCTTACGACCTTATATACAAGCCCATGTTAGCCACCTCCTACGACCTTATATACAAGCCCATGTTAGCCACCTCTTACGACCTTATATACAAGCCCATGTTAGCCACCTCTTACGACCTTATATACAAGCCCATGTTAGCCACCTCTTACGACCTTATATACAAGCCCATGTTAGCCACCTGTTACGACCTTATATACAACCCCATGTTAGCCACCTGTTTCGACCTTTATATACAAGCCCATACTAGGCACCTGTGACCACCTTATATACAACCCCATATTAGCCACCTCTTACGAACTTATGCAAGGGGAAGACAGCGCTATAAGTGGGAAGACAACATCAAGAGATGGACAGGAAAGATTCTATCAGAGTGCACCATCAAGACAAGAGACAGAAGACGTTGGAGATCCATTACAGCCAACCTTCGTTGTGGAGATGGCAACTGATGATGATGATGACGAACTTATATACAAGCACATGTTAGACACCTGTTACGACCTTATATACAAGCCCATGTTAGCCACCTGTTACGACCTTATATACAAGCCCATGTTAGCCACCTGTTACGACCTTATATACAAGCCCATGTTAGCCACCTGTTACGACCTTATATACAAGCCCATGTTAGCCACCTGTTACGACCTTATATACAACCCCATGTTAGCCACCTGTTACGACCTTATATACAACCCCATGTTAGCCACCTCTTACGACCTTATATACAAGCCCATGTTAGACACCTCCTACGACATGCATTGAGGAAGCCCTAGTCTTATTCTCTCAGTAATACTATTTGCCCCACTAGTTTGTCTTTAACGTCCATGATTAGCTCTCATACCATAGGACTGTTATTAAGATAGCAGTCACCAACAGTTTTTCTGACAGTGTGATGTCAAAATATCATAGTAGTGGAGCCATTTGGCAGCTGACAACTTAGCTTATTTTGTTGGTATTTGTATTTCTGTTTCCAAGTCGATTTTTTCTATTGTCTTCACAACTACTGCAGAAAACGTGAATGTATTTGTTTGAATCCTTAACGTAGCTATGGTAACAAGCACATTTCTGTTATTGCTGGTCAGCTTCGGGCCTCATTTTCATTATTTTCTACCTCATATACAATTGACTGGAGCTGTTAATGAGAAGTGTTGTCTGTTCCTGTATCCTCCATTGTTATGATATATTAAGTATTGATCATCTGCCAGTAAACGTTTATGTTATAATTACTTGGTCCGTGTTTGTTTTGTGCGTTAATTTCTCCATATAAAACAGTGGTTCCAACTTTTTAGTATCGTTATTCTAGCCAAAACAAGCCATATTAAACTACTTTCCATTTAACAGGAGAAAAAAATTATTAAAAAAATAAGATTGATAAATTCATATATTACTGGATATGAAATTCATATTTTACAGGCACATTAACTAACATAAAACTGTATTTTATCGACAGATTATTTTTTTCTTCTCTTCGTACGCTGTCAGATTTAAACTTGAATATATTCAAAGAAAGCAGTGGTCAACTCCCGGCTATTGGTGTTCTCCACAGATATATCCAGGAATGGTATTGGTGACGCTACACTGTCAAGTTTACGTTCACGCATGCGTGTTGATCGTGTAGTCTGACAGCAGGTTTAGAACGTGGGACGCACGCATTAAAATGAGATTTTACAAAATAATCAATTTAGTACGAGTATAACCCAAGGATGGCATCATAAATGAACAGATTACGAGCACAGTTAGAAATGCTTTTGTACCATAAGAAGACATTCTCATATCAATAGTGGTGACTGAAGCTGAAAGAGAGATCCACATATCAAGAACACATATGCTTCAATAGATTTTCCTTAACAGCGAACAACTCGGCAAAAAGAAGACAAGATAGGCTTAAAAAAAACATGGACTAACAACATGAACGAATGGACAAGTCTACCCGCCGTGGAATTAATCAAAGCAACGATCATGTTTAAGAGTGCTGACTATTACTGCTCATCGACTGTATGACCTAGTTACCAAAACTGGAAGAAATATGTTCCACTATTTTCAAATGAAAATGTTGCACTGTCGCATCTCTGCTCCTGTTCATGACTATGCCTATATCTTCTGTCAGTTCCAACACGAGGTGTAAGAATCTTTATGCTGGAAGGACAAGCGGAAGTTATCTCAAATGTCTTCATAAATTACTTTAAAAATTACGAAATTATTAGCATTATCTCGAATAAGATTCACTTTTTTAACAACATCAAAGAACACATTTATAGGATGACACAGGATGGTCTTCAGATTCGTGTCGCACCTGCATCAGGTCATTCAAGGTGGGGAAAAAGGTAAAGGTAGACATGTAGCAGATACTACCACAGGGAAGTGAATTGTTAGAGACTTCACTAAACTAGGTCAAGCTTTATGAGGGGCGTGACCTGTTCCATTCATTGCTGCCTTTGCCTTCCCTAACTCAAGAGCAGATTCATGTACCCATTTATAGTTGGATATAATGGAGCGTGACGCTAACAAAAAGACCAACTGACCTAATAATGGGTAATTACCCCTAGATTATAAACAATTGATTTAGACAATCAATAATGAGAGAGATGATATATAATCATATTCCATACGTGCCTGAACAAATGTTCTACAGTTCTTTCATATGTTGTTATCGAACATTGTCTATTTTATGTAATTCTAGAAACCGCCCTTGTTTTCCACATGTTTCTAGGTATCTTTCCTAATTTTGTTCCACTGGCGCGATCAGATTCATTCTCATGCAGTGGCGTAACTAAGGGAGAGGAGAAAGCTAAAACTGTGGTCCGCGAGTAACAAATTCAGAGCCCAAAAAAAAAAATAAAAAAAATTCTATAACATTTATTCATCGTTATTTCTTGATGTTTTTGTGGTTAAACATGTTTTACAGTATGGGGTAACCGCCTCCCCGCACCCCCACCATGCTCAACCCTCCTTAGTCGCTTTTTACGACATGCATGGTAGGGTAAAGTATTACTATTCTTTGCTCCCCTTCCAGGTCCCAATAACACACGGGTTATCATTTTGAAACTGATGACAAGAACCAGACAAGAACCAGACAAGTACCAGATAAGTACCAGACAAGAACCAGACAAGAACCAGACAAGTACCAGTGGAACAAGGGATAAGAAGAACGTTGGCGATGAATAGGACACCTACTGAGGAAACCTGTTGATAGCATCACAAGACAGTCCTTGTTCTGCAATCCCCAGGGTAAGAGAGACAGGGGTGGACACCAAACAACTACAAAAACCACACACACACATACACACACACACACACATGGAGAAGAGAACTGGTGATAGAAGTGAAAATGATGAGGACGACGTGAAAAGAACTTGAGCTGATGGCACGTGACAGGAGAACTTGGTATGTGTCTACTGAAGGCCTATGCTCCTCGGGGAGCTAAAGTGTATTGATTGATTTATCGTTGTCCAGAGTTCAACACAATAAAAAGAAGCAAAACTGACAGCAAAAACATGATTGTAAGAACTCGTGGTAATAAAGAAGGTTTTGGCACGAAAACTATTGTTAGTGTAAAGAGTAGGTGTGGAGGAGTGTAAAGAGTAGGTGTGGAGGAGTGTAAAGAGTAGGTGTGGAGGAGTGTAAAGAGTAGGTGTGGAGGAATGCTTCTATGTCAGTGCCCCGGACGACCAATCATCTCGTTTCGCCATTGTGTTTTTGTCCTTGTCCTTATCTGTTGCAACGTCTATTGACGATGCACGACTTGTTCAACCTGGAAACGAATTCCATGATTATATTGGAATGTTTTGTGCAAATTTCAATGGCCTTGCGGTTCTTATGATGCGCAGAGATGCCATTCCTTTTTGATACTCATTGGCCTGTTTGTAATGTTGACTCAGCGTCAATATCGCATCTGCACTTCTTCTTTCTCTCCTTAATATGACATTCATTTATTTATTAATTTCCCTTCACCTGCATGGAGAGAACAGGCTTCAACAAATTCATGCCACGTCTTTCTAATGCCAAGCCTTCCTGACCTGTACCATCTGACCTGACCTGTACCATCTGACCTGACCTGTACCATCTGACCTGACCTGTACCATCTGACCTGACCTGTACCATCTGACCTGACCTGTACCATCTGATCAAGGATTTTACATGTCTTCTCTATTCCCATCTTGTCCGTCCCCAGTTCACTTCTCCATGTTTCTCTCTCTCTCCCCCCCCTCTCTCTCTCTCTCTCTCTCTCTCTCTCTCTCTCTCTCTCTCTCTCAATGAAAGCTTATCCGCTGCTTATTTATTGCCGTAATATTGGTTGTATTTTTTTACATTTTAGCTTACATTACGACCTGTATCACGAGAAACGTCCCTATGTAAATGCCACATTCATCGCAATTTCCTCCCTCATTTTTATTACGCGCTTTTATTTAACTTCACTCGTTTGTCACTTTCAAATCTTGCAATCGATTTTTCAGTGTCTTCCAGATGAGCAATAGCTCTGAAACTTGGCATAGTTGTGTATTCCCGATGACAATACAATAATCAGTCAATTATTAATAATTTAATATTATAATTATGACATTATGAGTAATTAAAGTGTTTCGTAAAGAAATGTAAACAAATCAGGTGCCATAATCAAGTTAATTAAAAATTCAAGAGTCTATATTTCGGAGCTGGCATTTGCTGATGATGTTGCCCTGATTGCTAAATCAGAGGCACATCTCCAATCCAACCTGCAAGTCTGGAAGGAAGAGCTGGAGAAGAGAGGGATGGTCATAAGCAGCTCTAAAACAAAATCCATGGTGATATCACGAGAAGAAAGAAAACATCAGATTAAGTTGGGAGAACAGGTCCTGGAGCAGGTCGACCACTTTAAATATCTCGGAGCTATTATAGACCGAAAGGGAGGCATCAAAGAAGAGTTGGCCACTCGGAAAGCAGCGGCTGGGAGACTTTTTCAGGCCATAAATCGTGGATTCCTCAGCAAGAAAGAGGTTGGTAAGAAAACGAAGATGGCTGTATACCGCTCCACCTATGTCCCAGTCTTGACATATGGATGCGAGTCGTGGGCAATGACTACAACCCACAAAAGCCAGATCCAAACCTCAGAAATGAGGTATCTGAGGAAAGTGGTTGAAGTAACAAGAAGAGACATGGTCCGCAACCAGACGATCCGTCAAGGCCTAAAATCCCATCCGCTGCAGACCCAAATAGAACAGTCCCAACTAAGATGGTTTGGCCATGTCTGCAGAATGGGAGAAGATCGGCTACCACGACAAGCATGGGAAACAAAGAGCCAGGGATCCAGACCTCCAGGACGACCCAGAGTTCGCTGGGAGGACAACATTAGACAATCTTTGAAGGACCGAGGACTAGAATGGAACCAGGCCAGGAAGAAGACAGCTGATAGAATGGTCTGGCGCTCTCTCTTCCAAACCTCTACACCTCACGGTAGAAGGGGAACGACTAAGTAAGTAAGTAAGTAAGAGTACGTGGTGTGCTTTATTTTTTTCTATGCGTAAAACAGGGCAGTGATTACTGTAGTGTCTAGCTAAATCAAGGGAAACAATCCAAATTATAAAATTATGAATCAAGGGAAAGTCGAGTTTGATCTCTAGATGGCCTTCAAATTGAAGAAATTGATTGCACCAAATTAACAGGCACAAAGCCATTAAATATAACCTCTAAAAGAAATGGATCGCTTAAGAAATTTTAGACCAGATTTACAATAAGTAAAAATATTGTTTATGTTTTTGTATGTCATAATTTTTCTAACACTAAAAAGAAGAAAAAAAGAAAATATTTAAAAAAAAAATATTTTAAACACACGCTTTTAATGCACCAAATACCCAAAAATAATTTTTCAAGGAGTTTATAGCTTGCAGTAAAAAAATGTAACATCAAATTGACAAAAAGCGTGGGGCGCTGATTCTGCACGAAATTAACTTCTGCTTTATACTTCATTAGGCACTTACGGATAAAATATATGATAAGCGCTTAATTAGGATACATAGTTGATAGTGACGACATCAACTAGTAGAAATAGAACTCAGTGGACTCCGACAAATCACGTCGACGATCTAAATTTAGCCCATTGCAAGTCTCATATATCCCATAACCGTAGCCAGGTGCAGACAAAGCAATAATACTGCATAGGAAGTTATAGCAATTGGGTCTTAAAATATACAGAGATAAGACACAGATTATGTGAATAAAAGCGACACATTATAGCCATACTGCGCTTGGAAAACACATCTACATGATGTGGACCTACACGTTTACCTTGGCAGCAACATAGGTAAAGTTTCTGGGACATACAGTGATATCAAAATAAGAGTATAAAAGGCAAGAGTGACTGTCATTGCATTAAGAAATGTATGGAGGTCAGAAGAAATTAAAGAGAGGTACGACGTCCGCCTCGAGTTCTAGAGGTATCGGGTTTGATTCCCAGCTTAGGGAATATAATTTACGGAAAATTGTTTTCAGAACCAGTCGTCCTAATGATGTTATACTTCCCCCCTGGTCTACTGGGTAATGAGATCGGATGGCTAGCCTTCTTGGATAAGGGCGACAAAATAGGAGGTCCCGTGTGTAAGTTACGCACGTTAAAAATCCCACGGCAGTTGGAAATCATAAAGAGTAGGCCTATCAGGCCGCAGCCCTGGCAAAATTTAAAAATTAGGAAACCTACCCACAACAAAAATATTTATAGAATGTGTGATTCCTTTATACACACATTGGGATTCTCGCCGGTGCTACGGAGTTCGTGCACTGTGCTGAGATCCTCCTTGTGTGATTTAAGGGAGGAGATCGAAGCACTGATGGAGTTGTCCGTGTGCAATGAAGATAGTCCTTAAAACCAAAGCAAGTTCTCTGAAACATGGGGAACAGCATTTACAAGAAACGAGAATTTACAGACTTCCATAAATAACTGCTGACGCAGAATAGAAAGCGTTGGCTTTAATTCTTTCCCCGTCATTATTTGACGGCTATACTTAATATAGCATATTGATTTTCTTGCTAGCAATAGACTGGGTTATGAGAACATCGACAACAAAAATGGAATCCTGTGGACTCTGACTAAGCAGTTGGATGATCTGGATTTTGCTGATGACTTGGCTCTTCTGTCCCATAACCGTAATCAGATGCAGGACAAATTGAAAACACTCAATGAGAGGTCACAGCAATGGGTCTGATAATACACAGGGAAAAGACAAAAATAATGAGAATAAATGCAGGTAATGATAACAGGGTTGAAGAAACACCAATACAAAATATAGAATCGAATACATATCTTGGCAGCAATATAGACACGTGTAATGCAAGATGGCCGACCAAGCGTATAAATACGCGGGTAGTTGGAAGTGGTCGGCCATCTTGCGAGAATCCGTGACTCCGCGCTGATTGGCTATGCCTTCAAGCAACTTCGGTCGAAAATATTTCTCATATTTCACTTCGGGTAGGTGATCTGTGTTAATATTTAAACAGATAACTAGTCGTTCTCCTTACTTACCAAAGTTATTGCCTCTTGAGATATCTCGTTTTACTCGGACAACATGCGACTTTCCTTCCACATCAATCTTTCCAAGATCCGTCTGTCTTTCCTTTTTCTATGCATTTAAAAACCGCACTATTCATCATTTTCCGAACTGGTTGACCCACTTAAGTGATCATACCCCCAGAATTAAAACAGATATTGTCTTCCTGGCTATAACCACACCTGGGTCTACATTTCCTCTATGACTCGGTGAAGCAGAATTGCTCTGTCAATCCGTTGATTTTTAATGAATTATTTACTGTGCGGTCCTAACACAGATTTTCTCCCTACCATCTTGCCAATATAATGCCTAGACGATCTCGGACACTCCGTGTAGCAAGCTCTCGTTTCATTGGTCGAGCTATTAGCATTACACATGTTTCGACGGTGTTCACTTAGTTGTGATTACCTAGATATCGAATGCCAATCGCATTATGCGACAGTGCGTGTGGGTGTACTCATATTTACTATACATACATACATACGTATATTCTATCTGGTTTATAATGCTACTATAGGTGATGGTATACCAGTGGCCGATGGCAGACGTATGTAAATCTTTACACACTTCAAGCTTAGCAGTGTAATGTTTTGTGTATAAGAAGTAACAGTTTGTCCCGTGACACAAGTACAAACACGTGAGTAAATCTCAAGGACAGTAAATAAGAAGGTAACACACAATCATCATCATCTCAACCCGTAACCCGTCATGGGTCGTAGAAGTGCCATGATGGAAGCATCAGCAGACAGGGTCCTCCACTGCTCTCTATCCTCAGCAATGCGTACAAGTGTGGAAAAACCTTGTCCTGTCCATTCTTTGATGTTATCAGCCCAGGATTTTCTTTGCCTTCCTCTTCTCCGTTTACCTGCGACTGTTCCCTGGAGGATCGTTTTCGAAAGGGAGTCATGACGAGTTACATGCCCAAACCAGGCAAGCTTTCGACGTTTCACTACTGACAAAAGTGGTTCTTGGTGGCCTGCATAGGTGTTTATCTTCTCTCTGACATAGACATTTGTTTTGTGCTCTTTATAGCAAATGCGCAAAATTCTTCTATAACATTTATACTCGAAAGCCTGAATCCTTCGCTCCGTATCTGCAGTGAGTGTCCTGCGATCACACCCAAACAAGAGAATAGATAATACAAGTGATTTGTATAATTTGACCTTCACAGGAAAACTGATGTTACTTTTCCAGATCACATTCAGCCTTGTCATGGCAGCTGAGGCCATCTCAAGTCTTGTCTTGATTTGTTTACTTGATCTTCCATCACTACATATAGTGGACCCGTAATATTTAAAGGTGTTAACTTCTTCTAACGTTTGCCCATTTAACGTAATGTTGGTCGGAACATGTTTCTTATGGCTATTCACCAATATCTTGCTTTTTTCTATATTAATTTCCATCCCATATGTTCTTGTAACATACAATACATCAAACTAAAAACATCTCAGAACTCAACAGGGTGACAAGAGATGTACTCAAAAACAGGGAATAGATACACCACCAACAGATCTTTGAAAATTCAACAACAAACGCCAGAGAATTTACGGTCTGGAAAAACAACAAATGTATGGTACTATTTAGAAAAAGGAATTCTATATCCTAAAATTATAACCCATTAGGGGTGGAAACGGGTATCATGCACAAAACAAAATCCAATGTTTGTACAAGGTACTGAAATCAAACAAAGAAACAATGAAAAATTCGTCACTTAAATGTTAGGGAGAAAACAATAATATTAACTGACAGTGAAACAATAACGACATCAGCGGGCTAATAGCAAACAGAGGCGTCACTATTCTGGATGTCCTAGGGTAGGAGAGGTAAAGGGACATAAAAAAAAACACAGTAAAGAGAACTAGTGACAGAAATGAAAGAGACACAGAAGGATATTGATAAGACAGCACAGGGCAGGAGGACTTGTCATGAAGTTGTTTATGGCTTATGCGCCTCTTGAAGCTGAGGGACAATAAAGACAGTGACAAATGGATGCCTCGTAAAGAAGTTCTTCAAGATATGCCTTGTGGAATAGTTTAGACAGGTTTCTGTAATTGAAATCTTTCCTTATGACTGCTTACAGCAAAATGTCAAATTACACGATCACGTGGTCAAACTGATTGTGAAACTGCATAGACACAACGCTCTAATTCATATTTTTCCTACACTATTGCGTAAAAAAAGAAATGTTTCTAACCTCTGTTTAATGGTTTACATGGCGAAAAATGAATCTTAAAAACTAGAGAAAATGTCTTATCTTCGTGTCGTTCTGAAAATGAATTACATCAAATTTACAACCGACCCATCGCATGAAACAAATTGGCAGCCTTGTATTAAACTCCAAATATAACTTCAAAGACTTAAACTATCTACAACATGCAACCCTGTAGTTTTTGGGATCTACTTTAGTAACACTCAGCCCTCTAAAGATCTGCCATATGTTTATATATATATATATATATATATATATATATATATATATATATATATATATATATATATATATATATATATATATATATATATATATATATATATATATATATATATATACATATATATATATATATATATATATATATATATATATATATATATATATACACATATATATATACATATACATATACATACATATACATATATATATATATATATATATATATATATATATATATATATATATATATATATATATATATATATATATATATATAAATATATATGTATGTTTGCATGTATGTATGTATGTATGTATGTGGTAACAGCCCTCATTAACGCTGTATGAATTTATGTAAATTTACTTTATGTAAATTCTAATGATTTTCCTATATGCCATGTTGTATTTTATTATAGCATGTCAGTACATCCTAGGACATGACATTACAATTGATAACACATCGGACCAGTTCCAAGCAAGCAGCCTGATATTAGAATTTAGGTCAAACTTAACAAAATTAAGCTGTGCCCCCCTCCCAACGTCAGCAACGATTTCATTAATTAACCCGATTTGTTTCGGTCCTCTCATGTTTTATTTTTCTAACATACGCTTCTCAGATCAGAAAAACAACTTGAATTGAAGATGAAATTGTACAACACATTAGAACATGCTAAATGAATGATCCACAAGGTGCTATTTCTTTTGTCCCAAATCGAAGGGTGGCCTTGGCATACCAAACCCCTTCGTATTATACCACTCTCGACATATTTCATTCCTTATCAGTTTGCTAAATTATGATGATAGTCTTGTAAAAACTGCAGCAATAAACTCGTTAGATAAACAATGAAAAGGCGTAAAATAGACCAAGTAGATGAAGATAGGAATAACTTTGCAAGTTACGAGCTAAACGAAACGAACCATCCAGTTAAAAGATCCAAGGTGAATTGGCCAAGATCATTTTGGGTAGAACTGAATGAAGAATCCGCCCGTGAAGGAGTGCGTGTGAAAGTGGATGTCAGTGGCCATTACATTGTACATTTAAACATAGATGAAGATGCGAGTCTAACATACAAGTCAGCAAACGCTCTTTATTCTGGATAAACATAAACTTACTCTATTCCTAAGTGAACTAAAAAGTAATTCGTCACAAGGGAGAATAGTGCGCGAAATGAAATGTGTAAACCATTCATTGTCATCTAGTTTTCTATCTAATGTTAAATTAAGTGATAAAATACTTTCATTTGCTGTGAGATCGAGGTTACAGTTGCTGGAATGTCAAAGTCTTTTACATCTATACTATCCACAGACATACACGAAAATGTGCAAAATATGTAACCACTCATACGAAACAGTGTCACATTTATTAAATGGATGTACCAAATTTCAAACCTTATACCAACAAAGGCACAATAGAGTTGTAGACATTATTTATGAGAAAGTAAAATCCTCAAACAGTAATAATAGTGACATAACAATAAATAAAGAAATAATAGTTAAACCATCACTTTTCGGCAGCAGTAATATTTCATTTAAATCACGTGCCGTAAAACCTGATTTAACAATAATCAATCGACAGAACAAAACAGCTTTTATAGTGGAGGCAGCAATACCATACGATGCCCATTAAGATACATGTTACCAACATAAATTTGATAGGTACTATCCATTGACTGCAGAAATTAACGAACTAGGCTACCGTACGCATGTTATCGTACTGATAATTGGTAGTTTGGGTCATGTGCATGCAAAGTGTGTGAGTTGATTAATGTCGCTGGGGTTGCGGAAATTTGAAGCAAAAGTTTTATGTAAATATTTCAGCATTAGTGCAGTTATAGGTTCTTACAGAATATGGATACTTCGATGTAAAAAAAAAACACCCATTTTAAATTGCTTGAGATGTTTATCGAACTTTTATTAAGTCTAATCTCAATTGTACTATGTTTAATTTACCAAACTACTATTGTATTTGATGCTTTATTTAGTATCTCACTCCACTACCTGTCAATGTATTTTATAGCAAACAAAGATTCTGATAAAACCCCCATGTACAAAATACCCAGTTGATCTACTTGAAAGGTATTCCACATAAATTTTGTAAATTTTAATAATACTCCTTTTTGGTATGTTGTACCATATCATTACATGCCAATGTCTTTTAGAAAGCTTAAAGATTGTTATATATGTGTAACACAAACATTCGATGTAAAAACACCCACATAGAACTACTTGGAACGTCTTCCACACTTTATGTAAATTCTAATGATTCTCCTATATGTCATGATGTATTTTATTATATCATGTCAATGTATTTTATGGAGAATAAAGATTCTGATATGTATATACATATATCGAGAGAGAGAGAGAGAGAGAGAGAGAGTCGCCTAAAGATCTACCAAATCATCCTTTGGGATCTAACGGTAGATCGGATCGACTGGTTGCCGGCCGTTATCTACAATGTGCACGCTAGATTCCACTGTGATAATAATTTTCTGTTATTATGTCTACAGTTCGTTGGTCTGTCTGCTAAAGTTAAATCGATTTCAACAAATTAACTTCTTTCAAACTGTCACGTGTCATGGACCCTAGCCTGTATGTGTATATATATATATATATATATATATATATAGGGTGATCGAGATGTCTCTCCGTAGTGGGTTCAGTGCTTGAATACTATGAATCAAGGGAAACAATCCAAATGATACAATTATTATTAAAAGGTCGTAATTTACAACTCTACATTTCTTTATTTTACATACGAATTTAAATTATTCAAACAGACACTAATGCTGTATGCGAAAATAAAAATAAAAATACTACTTTTATGTAGTAGTAAAGTAAATCTAATTAAAGTCAATTAAAATAATACTGTTTACTGTATCATAAAATGTTACACTCATATTATTAAAACACTGAACCCACTGCTTTTATATTTGGACATGCACCCTAATATAACCGACTGGGTTGAACGGGACGCGCCTCGGCAAAACGAGGCAAAAGCTTTACATAAAAAAAAGAGACTTCTCGATCACCCTGTATATATATATATATATATATATATATATATATATATATATATATATATATATATATATATATATATTATATATATATATATATATATATATATATATATATATATATATATATATATATATGTTTATGTCCCAATTTCTAATACTCCTTATCCTAGACGATGATTGCTTCGGTGCGTCCGAAGTTTAAGTTCTGCCCTGTTTTATTTTCTAGTTAACCCTGAGAAAGGGTCATGTGCCCGGAGGCCCCTTTCATTGTAGCTACGCCACTGCTCGTCGAGATAAATTCACTTTCCAGTGAGCAGTAATAAAGTCATACATGAAAGTAATACATTTGTGATCATATTTCGAGAGTCAATCAAATTCAATGAACTATTCTTATTACCCCCTGATAAAGTGGGTTTATATATATGGGAGGCCGATAAGGCTGAGCTGGTTTAGAGCTGGTTATGTATTTTGTTTAATCGCGAATGCGTGCTTCGTCCGTTTATCATCTTGGAGTAAGGGTCAACGTTATATTGATTCATCATTTGTTGAATGTCCAAGAATACATTCGTTCCCTTCGGAGCTCATCATTATATATACATATTTTTCTTATCAGAAGAGTTCTTCATTTGCATAATCATCAACATTGGCAAATGCAGCAAATAGCTGTAACGTATCGATGTGATAAAGTCCTCAATTCAGAGTCCATGAATTTATTTACAGTTCACACATAAAACATTCACGTAGGTATACATCCAGATATAGTTCATTAGAAATTTACATGCATAGTATTCATGTCCGTCCGTGTCAAAACAATATGTCAGATGAACATCGTGGCTATACGTGCGCTGTTGTAATCAACAGCCAGAAATGAGCACATGAGTTCTTGACAGCTACAATTTGAATCATAATGCGATTCTCCTTCCATCATTTAATTTGATTTAATTAATCTCATACTTAGATTAATATCCGAACTGACCCTGAGTTCTACATCGATTCATCTATATAATATAGGCTATATACTCAGCCTTTTTTCCTTGGAAGAAATACAAGACACGACCTTCTTGCTTGACGGATAGCGTAACAAGGGCCATGTAACCAAGTCACCCAGCGTGACCTTCCCAACGCGAATGCGTCATAATCTCCGCATATATTTCGCATTCAGTATACCGTAAAATATCGACATATTCTATAAATGTTAATGACCCCTAAACGTTGCGCATGGCTAAACCCCAGCAGACGCCGTCATTTAAAATAACACCGTAACACCCCCCCCCCCCCCCGCGTCTTGATAAGTTTCCTTTGTCTATATCATGTCAACTGTCAATGCCTTTTTGCTGCGTTGGTGTCCCATTGGCCGTAATCGATGTTCACTATTTCTTATATTGCCAAGAAACATATACTAATTATAGGCGATAACAAAGTATATAGAGTTAAGCCTCACGTAAAATACAAAATTTAACATTGCTGTCCAAGAACAGGTCGTGTAGGAATTGGAAAAACTGGCCGTTAACGAGAGTGTTATTAAAAATGTAAGCTGCAAACTCTGTTCTCTTGTGGGTTAAATTTCGCACACATTAAGACGGTATGCAGATCCAGTATGACAGGCCAAAAAAAAAAAAAAAAAAAAAAAATAGAAAAACTATTGGGACAACTAAAGCATGTCCGCAAAGACCTTCTCAAAATGAAAAAAAAAAAAAACAAAAACCGTCACAATGGAATTGTAAATAGCAACGGGAAGTTTCAATCTTCTATTGCTAGAAGAAGCTATTGTTTGTAATCTCAATAAAACTGTCAACAGCAGGAAGAAGGTTCGATCTTTTACTGCTGGACAGAGTTATTGTGTTTAGTCTTCTTAAAAGGATAGTCAGTTCGAATGGTTTAGAGCCAGGAGTTTGATAAAGTTGATATTTAGTTGGATATAATATATGTTGATAAAGTACACCAGAACACTCCTAGGCGGGAAGACAGGCGTCTATCATCATCAGTTGACAAGATCCCTATGGTGTTGCCTGCCCCACTGTAGTGTATGGAATGTCAACTTGACCTACGCAGTGTTGTGTAGACATGGATGGAGTGTATAATGTGCGAATGATGATAAGGGTTCGTGTTGTTGACAAATGTTCTCTTCTCACACTCATGTATGACCGGAAGTCATCGACACCAACGACTGTGTACCTTTTCTAAAGTTTAATTGGACGTACACACTCGACAGCACAGATAGTGACAAATCACAGGTTGCCATAATACATCATAGTACAGTGGACAAATGGTCTTGCAATGTTACATGGGCACTCATGTAGAATAATGGTATAATGGACTGTCAATAGCCAAGCACTCAGTATCGCCCATACATATATCATCTGACGTCACTGACTGAGCACGTCAGCTTGTAAACAATATTTCAGATGACTTCTAAACCTAATCTCGTTTAGCAACGATTCTTCAACATAATGTTCAGCACATATTTTTCCATATAATAATATTGAACCGCTAACAATGGGTTCTCATGTGTAGCAGTGATCTCTGGACTGATCAAGCGATAATACGGGCATCCCTTTTCTCTTCTTGAAAGTCCTACATGTTTTGGTTCCAAGATGGCTCCACTCGTGAACTGTCACTCACGTTTGAATACAGATAATGAATCTGTTCTAAAGTTAGTCATTCATACAACATTTCGTTGCTCTGTAGATTTGGTCATGAACAATAGACTGCATTCTACAGAATATAGTGCTGCTAGGAATCGAAGTCGTTTTTCATCGAGTCAAATATATTCTCTTAAACATTCAAATCGTAATTATCGACAATGGTGGCTTCGATCGAGAGTTCATAAGGGTATCTTTGATTACCTTGGTAGAGGGAATATGAAACTGCCATTCCTTGGCAAGATGAATAAACACTGGGGTAAAGCATACACGATAGGTCTAGACGACTATCACTTTCCCCAAAACCACTGAGATCACTTTTCAAGGCATCAAGCCGACATAGCAAAACACACACATTCCCTATCAGGACGAAGCCAAATCACCCCCCTCAAGCGACACATCCGCCGAATAGCCTTTGACCTCTCTAGAGACAACAGAACATATAGTTCGACCTAGATATGTAAAGATATACAGATATAAGACAGACTTGTCCTACTCAGACAAACAATACACATAAATTCAGGCCATAGATATTCTGAAGCAAGAACAATCTATTATTACCCAAACAACGAATAAATCGCAGTAAAAATGTATTTATCCGCGGAGTTCAAGGGAAGTAACTCAATAATGACTTTCCCTTAAGCACTAAAAAATTACCTATGTATAATATTGTAAGATATCAAAGACTGCACGTAACAGTCTTACCACACCTCCCGGGAAAAAAAAAATGGAACATTTTTTTTTTTTTGAAATACATCTAGGAGCAACGTACAATAGGCTCACAACGCATGAATAATGCGCAGATGAAAATATCAGGAATACCTATAACGCCTAATATGAGGCTAAGTCGACTTATGGAGCGACTGGTGAGAATGTGTCTCATAAACTGAGAGAAATTATTTCTCTACAAGTATATTTTTTTCCAGGAAGGTGTCATCAAAGTATAATACAATTCTGGCAATTACACAATGCCTAAAAAATTCATATCATCACTACGTATTAGATATCTTAAATTTATGATTTATGAAGTAAAAATCATCAAAGCACAGCGGTGAATAAACATACATGAACCGCTATGTAGTGATACAATCATTATATTATTAAATTACAAATGTGTATCTATCATGATATAGAAAAGGAACTACTATAGAACTAGACATATCAAGAAGTCTAAGCCCTAATAGTTATGTGGAATCATGTGGGCATCTTGACAGAATGTCTGCCATCACATTATCTGATCCCCGAATAGCTCGCACAGAGAAATGAAAAGGTTGAAGAGCAATTGCATATCGAGTAGACCTCGAGCTCTTCAAATTCTTACTCTGTATAGCAGTAAGAGCTTTTTGGTCTGTTTCTACTATGAAATGTGCGCCTAGTAGGAATCTCTGTAGTTTGAGGATCGACCAAACCATAGCTAATAGCTCACGGTCTAAAACCGAATAATTCCTTTCTGCCGCATTAAGTTTTCTGGAAATATACATTACAGGATGCAGAGTTCCAGAGTACTCTTGCATTAGTGCCGCTCCAATCCCAGTGGATGAAGCGTCACTACGAAGAACGAATGTCTTATCTTTAGTGGGTAGCACTAAAATAGGTGGTGTTGAAAACAGTGTTTTAATCTTATCCAGAGAGCATTGGCATTCCTGAGACCAGTGGACCACATTAGGCGAACCTTTCTTTAGAAGTGTTGAGAGAGGTGCCATGATAGAGGATAGATTCTGAATGAATCTGCCATAAAATTGAATAAGACCTAACAGACTTCTCACCTGTTTTTTAGTCTTAGGGATTGAGATGTTAAGTATCTTACTAGTATTATGGTCCTCTGTCTTTAGGAAACCATGACCAACTCGGTGGCCTAGGAAAGAAATTTCGCTAAAACCAATATAGGCTTTAGAGGGTTTCGCTGTCAGGTTGTGCTCACGCAAAGTAGACAGCAATTCATCTAACCCTGAATAGTGATCTTCCCAAGTATCGCTGAAAAGACAGATGTCGTCTAGATATGCAATGACATCTGACCGATAAGATAGGATTCGGCGCATCATGCGTACGAACGTAGCTGGTGCGTTCATAAGACCGAAAGGCATAAAATTCCATTGGAACAAACCTCTAGGTGTTGAAAAAGCCGTGAGAGGTTTGGCGCGTTCAGATAAAGGAACTTGCCAATATCCCTTAGACAAATCAAGTTTAGTGAAAAAATGAGATTTGGAGAGTCGAGTAAGTAGCTCTTCCAGTAAAGGCATAGGTTCGGCATCGAACTTCGTTACTTGATTCAATTTTCGATAGTCAACGCAAAGACGTATGTTATTGTCTTTTTTTTACGCACAATAACCATCGGCGAAGAATACGCAGAGGTGGATGGTTCGATTATTTTCAAATCTATCATCACATCCAACTCTTTCTCGACCTGTGCTTGGAATGTATA
Organism: Oreohelix idahoensis; assembly: GCA_024509875.1. Taxonomy (NCBI): domain Eukaryota; kingdom Metazoa; phylum Mollusca; class Gastropoda; order Stylommatophora; family Oreohelicidae; genus Oreohelix; species Oreohelix idahoensis. The sequence continues at coordinate 1,037,938 of JAMPIV010008534.1, read as the reverse complement.
GGTATAGGATAAGGTCTAACCCTAATAGGAGTATGGTCAGTTAGCACAATGTCATGTTGAATGACATTAGTTTGTCCAGGGATGTCAGTGAGTACATCCTGAAATGTTTGCAACATAGTTGAAACTTGTCGCTGTTCTCCTAGAGACAAATCAGGAGAGACAGTAACGTTCTTCCATGATTCACTGGAATGAAGTGGGATCATTGGAAGAGGAAGATTTACATCTGAAAAACTTGTTTCCTCATCCTGTATCACGGACAGTGATGAGTAATGACCATGTGGTACTGGAGAATTGTCCGTTGCTTGGAAAATGGGTTGCAAATAATCCGGACGTTCATGGAATTCAGTAAGCATATTGATGTGGAAGGTTTTATGCTTCCCATCAATATCGACAATATAGTCGACATCGGAAATTTTCGATATTATATCGTACGGACCTTTCCAAGAAATAAGCAATCTGTTTTCCCTACAAGGTAGTAATACAAATGCTTTGTCACCAGGACAAAGTTGTCGTAAGCATCTCTTCTTATTGGCAAATTGCCTTGCCTTCTGTTTCGCAAATTCAGAAGAAGAAGTTGCTAATTTGCATGCTTCGATAATCTTTTGTCTCAACGCGATGACATATTCGTAGGATGACTTTGTGTCATCGTCAATATTGTCAGATGTTATGAGATCGTGAAGCAACGACATAGGGCCACGCGGACGCGCGCCAAAGACGAGTTCAAAGGGAGAAAATCCCGTATGTTCATTGGGTACCTCTCTGTAAGCGAAGAGGGCCGCAGGTAAAACTCTGTCCCAGTCTTGAGGATGATCCTCAGTTATCTTCCCCAGTAAGTTTTTAAGTGTTCTATTAAGGCGTTCGACCATACCATTAGACATTGGATGGTAGATACTACTTAAAGATCTATCTATCTGCAGGGTAGACATTACTTGAGACATGGTATCTGATATTAGTTGGGTGCCATGGTCTGACAATATCTCTCCGGGGAACCCCAGACGAGAAAATATAAGCCAAAGAGCATCTGCAATATCAGCAGTAGTAATGCTCTTCAGAGGAATAGCCTCTGGCCAACGTGTGCACATATCAACACACGTCAAGATAAACTGATGTCCTCTGGCAGACTTGATCTTAAATGGACCAATAATGTCTATGGCCATTTTTTGAAACGGCCGAATAGGAATGTCCGCCGCCTGAATGGGTGCAGCATGCCGTGGACCTTTGGATTTAACTTCCTGACATACTTTACAAGATTGACAATAAATCCGTATGTCCTTGTTTACCAATGGCCAAAAGAAAGCCGCAAGGACTCTTGACTTAGTACGGGAAAAACCCATGTGTCCAGCACACTGAGAGTCGTGAGCGTGCTGCAAAATTTTAACTCTCAAATTCTTGGGAACCAGGATTTGAGAATGACTTGACGTAATGGAGTCTTGAACCATACGTACAAGTACGCCATTCTTCTTTGTAATCCACGATTTACGACTTGTGTCCTTATTCGGATCACCTTTAGTTGCAAGAATGAAGAATTTCTTCAGAGTGGGATCATCTTCTTGCTGTTTTATAAACGAGTCACGAGAAATTACCAAGGGATTATCTTGGTTATGCACTTCATTATCTTCAGTAGATGAAGTTTGAGGCACATTAAGAGCCTGAGCTCTAGTGACTACAGCGTTAGCAATCTGCATGTTTTGCCTTTCCCAAGTGGAAATTTGTTGCGGAGTGCATTCCTTGACTCCATGAATGCGACCGATGATGAGGTCAGCGATCGGATTCGGAAGAAGACATGCGTGTACATCTCCTGTAAAGAAAGGAGTAGCAATCCTAATGATAGCGGTAGAGTATTTCTCTAATGTGCCGCCAAATGTTACACATTTGACTACTTGTCCAGTGGCACGGGAAGGATCTACGAGTGACTGCCTAACACCAATTGTGGTGCATCCAGAATCAAATAGCACAGAGACTGGATTGTTATTCACTAAACCCTTATGTAAGACAAGAGACCCTCTTCCATCATGCGCGACTGATGCTGGAAGAGCAGGAAGAGGATGGCCACAGCTTAAAGTAGTCACTGTGGTTGGCTCAAATAACGTTTTGCATTGGGGGCACTGAGATGCTCTCCCAAAATCAAAAGCGGCACATGCCATATTACTAGCATCATTATTATCTTTACTCTGTTTATAGGCTTCATGGGACTCTTGTTGTGCAGAGTTTGCCTGAAAATGTGGTTTATGTCTTTTGTATTGAGATCTACCTCGGTTATTATCACCTCTGTAGTTATTGTTACCTCTATTGTAACCCCTATTTGGGTTTGAGTCATAGTACCCTTGGTTACCATTATCATATTCATTATAATGAGTATCTCTGTAATTATGATCTTGTTGACTCCAAGACGGATAACCCTGATAGTTTCTATAATTACTTCCTCTACGGAAATTCCTATAATTATGACCACCCCTGTGTCGAGAGCTATCAGGTCGTCTCCAGTTCTTTGAAGAAGAACCCTGAAATGATTGGTTACCTTGGTTTTGATAACTATTATGGTTACCTTTTTTATCAAATCTGTTTTGAGGTCCCTGAAATCTGTGTGAATAATTGGGATTGTATGGTGTTGCTGAAGCAACTGGCATACTCTCCTTAATCTTAGTGTTGCCAAAAGTCACGTCGGGGTGTGCAGTGACATATTGGGAACAATATTCTTCCATTTCTTTTAGAGATTTAGGTTTACGCTCATGTATAAATTCAAGGAAAGGTTTGTTCACACATGACATAATCTTATCTCTGAGCAACAAATCCATAAGTCCTTCATACGTTTTTTCTGTTTTGGAAAGCTCAATCCAACGATCAACTGTGAGACGTGCCTTTGCAGTGAATTCTGAGAATTCTACCCCCGTCTCAGGTACACAGTCGTTGGTGTCGATGACTTCCGGTCATACATGAGTGTGAGAAGAGAACATTTGTCAACAACACGAACCCTTATCATCATTCGCACATTATACACTCCATCCATGTCTACACAACACTGCGTAGGTCAAGTTGACATTCCATACACTACAGTGGGGCAGGCAACACCATAGGGATCTTGTCAACTGATGATGATAGACGCCTGTCTTCCCGCCTAGGAGTGTTCTGGTGTACTTTATCAACATATATTATATCCAACTAAATATCAACTTTATCAACTGGTGGACCAGCTTTCTGGGTTTGACCTCGCAGAAATTCAGAAGTCAACAGATTACCGATACCAGACCGTTTCCTGTGGCTGATACGACACACTTGCAGTATTGGTTTGCTCTTTGTCAACATTGGCCACCAGTTGATAAAGTTGATATTTAGTTGGATATAATATATGTTGATAAAGTACACCAGAACACTCCTAGGCGGGAAGACAGGCGTCTATCATCATCAGTTGACAAGATCCCTATGGTGTTGCCTGCCCCACTGTAGTGTATGGAATGTCAACTTGACCTACGCAGTGTTGTGTAGACATGGATGGAGTGTATAATGTGCGAATGATGATAAGGGTTCGTGTTGTTGACAAATGTTCTCTTCTCACACTCATGTATGACCGGAAGTCATCGACACCAACGACTGTGTACCTTTTCTAAAGTTTAATTGGACGTACACACTCGACAGCACAGATAGTGACAAATCACAGGTTGCCATAATACATCATAGTACAGTGGACAAATGGTCTTGCAATGTTACATGGGCACTCATGTAGAATAATGGTATAATGGACTGTCAATAGCCAAGCACTCAGTATCGCCCATACATATATCATCTGACGTCACTGACTGAGCACGTCAGCTTGTAAACAATATTTCAGATGACTTCTAAACCTAATCTCGTTTAGCAACGATTCTTCAACATAATGTTCAGCACATATTTTTCCATATAATAATATTGAACCGCTAACAATGGGTTCTCATGTGTAGCAGTGATCTCTGGACTGATCAAGCGATAATACGGGCATCCCTTTTCTCTTCTTGAAAGTCCTACATGTTTTGGTTCCAAGATGGCTCCACTCGTGAACTGTCACTCACGTTTGAATACAGATAATGAATCTGTTCTAAAGTTAGTCATTCATACAACATTTCGTTGCTCTGTAGATTTGGTCATGAACAATAGACTGCATTCTACAGAATATAGTGCTGCTAGGAATCGAAGTCGTTTTTCATCGAGTCAAATATATTCTCTTAAACATTCAAATCGTAATTATCGACAATGGTGGCTTCGATCGAGAGTTCATAAGAGTATCTTTGATTACCTTGGTAGAGGGAATATGAAACTGCCATTCCTTGGCAAGATGAATAAACACTGGGGTAAAGCATACACGATAGGTCTAGACGACTATCACTTTCCCCAAAACCACTGAGATCACTTTTCAAGGCATCAAGCCGACATAGCAAAACACACACATTCCCTATCAGGACGAAGCCAAATCACCCCCTCAAGCGACACATCCGCCGAATAGCCTTTGACCTCTCTAGAGACAACAGAACATATAGTTCGACCTAGATATGTAAAGATATACAGATATAAGACAGACTTGTCCTACTCAGACAAACAATACACATAAATTCAGGCCATAGATATTCTGAAGCAAGAACAATCTATTATTACCCAAACAACGAATAAATCGCAGTAAAAATGTATTTATCCGCGGAGTTCAAGGGAAGTAACTCAATAATGACTACATGGTCGCGCTAGTATTGTTTCTAACATAAAGATAAAGGTTCACTTCAGTCTGTGTTCCCTGGAAGAAGATTCAGCTAGCGCGAAAGGAATAGCAAAGATATTTGTATCCGAAATTACATCAAAATCCTGTGTTGCACAATAGGCACGAAGTACAACAACAGCACAAGGAGGGCCGTTGTTGCAGTTATGGGAGTGTGTACGGAAGAGTAATTAAAGATCCCCAAAATGAAATGGAGTCTCAACATCTTGAAACAATCTCATTTTTCGTGCTTGCAGGCGATTTGGCAAAATTGGGCCCGGAGCTTCTTGTCTGGCGAAACTGAAGACCCGTGCCCGGGATTAATGACCAGAGAATTCCCTGGTTTAATTCCCTGGATGTGGACGGGATTGTGTTTTATTGAGGATGCTTAAATCCACTGTTTTTAATTTTTAATGCAGCAGAAACAGCAGCAAAGAATACCAAGAAAACAATGTTCGCAAATTGTATTTTACAAAAGAAAATAAAACATTAAGAAATAATACTGAATATGTCTGCAGTAGTGTACCATCAAAGTAGCTGACAGTTCCGATCTCTGTGAGTAACGTGTTTGCAATTCTGCAAATATATTTTTACCAGGATGTCAATGTAAGAGCGGCGCTTAATTTGCTTTGTAGAAATCATTTCCTGTGGTTTCTTTTCATCTCCTTTCCGCAGCTGCTGCTGGTTTGACAAGCTCTGTAGCGACTCAGAGGGTCAATAATAATGATGCTACAACTTTTTAAGTGGGACCGACACAGTTATTATTAAATGTTGTTGTGTTGATGATTTGGTGGATTGCTAAACAGTCAGATATGATCAAGCGTAATCTGATCTCCAACGATTAATGTCTCTTTCCTTCACGGTCACTCTGATAAGCGAATTTCTGTCAATCTTTTCATGTTATCTGCCCACTTATAGCTTTGCTGTCTTTTTCTTCCACGATTGTCTTGAAAATTACATTTTAATTGTTCGATTCCGACCCAGTAAAATGTGATCTCCTTTGAATAAAAGATTTGTTTATTGTATTTATTAACATTGTCTAACAGAGTTAAGTTGCTAAAACAGAATCTTCTGTTGTTTGAGACTGCGGAAAATAGTCATTCATTATCACTTTTGCCAGTGGTAGTCCAAGGCAGAGGTTACCAAGGCTTTTACTTAAGCCTCGCGCAAAAATATATGCCTGTCGATAAAATAAGAATTTATTTAAAAGGGGCTCACAAGTTCTCGCTTGCCTAGAACTTCTCACAACCTGTAACAGCCACTGCCCTTTGCTCTCCTTCACGCATATTCACGCAACCACTCTCTCCGTCCAGGCCCAGGATCAGTGGCGGTTTTCAGTTGTTCGGGGGCCCTTAGCCAGCGTTAACTTCCGAGGCCCCTTTTAAATAAATAAATGTTGTATCGACAGCATATATTTGTGCGCGATGCCCATCACAGCGCGAGGCTGTAAGCAAAAACCCAAAAACCTAGCGGTGTCCCAAGCCGCCAGTGTCCAGGATGCCCACATGAACGTCTTCTATATTCCATGAAGTCACTCATTTATGTCGTCATCGTTCGTCTCCGCCTGCTACTGATCACGTCTGGTTCCAGAATGGATTTCGTGCTGCTGGAAATATATCTGGTATCGAGATTAATTTTCTCCACACTTGCTCAGATTACCAAAGAATGTGCCAAAGGGCTGGAAATAACAACCAGGGGGAGAAAACTCTGCTGGCTAGTTCACATAGATCCACGTTTTGGAACGCACGACATTTGTTTGAGGGATTGCGAACGTAGAGGAACGATATTGATCCGGAAAGACCAGGGATGTTACTTAAAAAAAACAAAAAACACACACACACACAACACACACACGCACACACGCACATAAACACAAGCGGGCACTGAGTTCTTCATATAATATAGGATGGTGGTGTTACGGCGGGGGGGGGGGGGGGGGGCGGGGGGGGCCGAGAACAACATTTTTATAAAAGCGACAGCTTGGCCATTGTGAATAAAGCAGTGGCGTGTTATTTGTGGGGTAAAAAAACCATTTAAATACTAAAAGAAAGGGAACAGTTGTTGCGGTGATTCTGGATGTAGTTAGTGATGAAGCTATAGTGGTGGTACAAACATTGATACCAACAAATAGAATGCAAAAGGTAATTGGAGTTTTCATTGCGTTATGAAAATCAAAACAAAAAATCATACTCAACAGAAAAACTAAGAATCGTCAACTTAGATGTCATGTCAGTACTATATGCAAGATTGTCACTCAAGTTCTAGAGATAAACCCAGATTTTCTTCTTTAAAAAAAACCCAGAAATACCCAGATTATTTTATGCCTCATATACACGGGATAGACGATGCTTACACAATCTTTTAGTGTAACTTTAGCACACATAAGCTGTGTGCTTCCAATTTGTATTTATGTCTTCATTTTTATTTTTTATCTTTTTATTACCAAAAATTCACAATTATATTAAAATGATTTTATTAACACCCTAATATATGAACTCTTGAAAATGAGATATTTTAACAGTAACATACTTACAGTAGTTACATTAACAAAATGTTCCTCAAATCAAATATAAAATGTTAGTTGTAACTTGTTACAGTTGAAAATTGTCACTTATCAGTGACTCGGCATCGATGTCGACAACTTCTCCTTCGTCAAGATCATATGCATGAATTGACAACGTGGAATCTTGATTGTGGAGTTCCAAAATCTTTGCATATCTCTGCCGACAACGTCCTTCACGCACATCTTCAACCACGCTTTTACTATGATTAAACTTGTGACAAACTCCATCTTTGGCAACTGCTTGCTTGGCTAGTATTCGACTGGAAACTGTTTCACACAAAAGCTTGTTGGTTTGTTTAGTTTTAACTAAGTTAACTTTCGAAAACACTCTTTCGACGCATGCTGATGACTGAGGTAGTGCCATAAGCGTGCACATGAGGTCAGCCAAAACATCAAATTTCTTTTGGTTATTAGCATCTGTTTCTTGTTGCAGTCCAGCCAGAATGCGGGCGGATCCTCATCCACCAGATGTCCAAGATCTTTTCGGTACGATGCCAGTTCTCGCCCTTGATCAAACAGACGATCAATGCTCTCTTCTTCCTCGTTCGTCCTAAAAAGGACGTTGGTTGCGTTGTGTCCGTTTACAGCGGGGCTGCGATATTTGTGCCTTTCGGCCGACACATCCGACTTCAGCACGGCATTTTTGGGACCGGGCTAGCCTTCCCTCTTCGATCCCTACTCACTCAGCCAGACTGCAGTGATGCAGCCTGTTTCCAGGACCACCACTTGGAGGTGGAGTAGGGTCTTGGTCAGCTCTGGTTCACTGACCCTGACGCAAGCAGTCTAGCTATCAGGCTCTCTTCTGAAACAACTGTTTGGAACTGCGCTGCTAATGGAATGACAGAAGGTTTGTTGATCTCGAGAGCATGCATGCTTTGGATCCAACAGCTGATGTAAACGACTCAAAAAAACAACGTCATTGATGTGGTTAAAAACACGAATTAAATTTAAGTGGAATAAAAAATATACAGCACATAATTTTTTACATTTAATTATAATATAAATAAAATGTATAATGCTGAGTGTCCAGAATATACATACATTGTAAATGTCAAATATACCCAGATTAATGCAGATTTGGAAAACAAATACCCAGATACCCAGACGGAAGCCAAAAAACCCAGATCTAGTTAAAAAATACCCAGTGTGGCAACACTGATTGTATGGCTCTGAAGCGTGGAGGACAACAAAAACAACAATCAGGAAATTACAGGCACTAATTAATTGATGCTTGCATAAGGATTGAATGATTGAATGATTGATCAAGGTCAACAGAGTGGAATGCCTAAGAAAAATTCTCCGAATCTTTTGGCCGAATATCATCACCAACCAAGATCTGCTTACTCGGAGCAAGCAAGAGGACATGCACACCATCATAGCTGGCAGACGCTGGAGCTGGGTTGGCCATGTCCTCAGAAGAGACCCCGATGCCATCACAAGAACAGCTATGTTATGGACCCCTGAAGGAAAACGAAAGAGAGGCCGACCAAAAACAACTTGGCGGAGGACTGTGGAGGCTGAGATGCAAAGAATGAACCAGAGTTGGGGCACTGTACGAAGGATGGCCGCCGACCGAGCAAAGTGGAATCAATTTGTTGTTGCCCTACAAGACGCCATCAGGCGTAATGGCCACTGACTGCTTTGACGGTCGGCGGCTAAGGATCAAAGAAGAAGAATACTGGCGCGCGACGATGCCAGCTTTCGTTCTAGAAACCCTGTATTTGTGCTGCAAGAGGAAAGTGCTGTAGCCGTTCAGCCAATTTGGCTTTATTTTGTTGGTGAAAGAATGTAGGAGAGAAATAAGGTAATAAACTGACTGGAAGTTTGTACTCATCACCATATTGTTCATTCTCGCTCTTTATGGATCATCGTACCCTCACAACAGCGGGTCGCCCTTGAAGGACAACTGCTCACGGGGCGCTTCATTGTAATCAATCAATCAATCAATCAATCAATCAATACCCCTTAATTATTAGTAAGTAGTACTGCCGTGGGATTTTTAACGTGCGCAACTTCCACATGGGACCTCCTATTTTTCGCCCTTATCCGAGAAGGCTAATCATCCGATCTCACTACCCAGGAGACCATGGGGGGAGTACGACATCATTAGGACCACTGGTTCTGGCAAAATTTAAAAATTAGAAACCTACCCACCACAAAAGTATTTATAGAATTTGTGATTTCTAAATACACATTGGGATTCTCGCCGGTGCTACGGAGTTCGTGCACTGTGCTGAGATCCTCCTTGTGTGATCTAAGGGAGGACATCGGAGCACTGATGGAGTAGTCCGTGTGCAATGTAGATAGTCCTTAAATCTAAACCAAACCAAGTAAGTAGTAAAGTGAGTTCTTGTGACGATACGGTTGTGCCTTTCCTTTCTCAAGTCCACTCCGGCAGGATTGCATTACATTCCCGTGCGAGTGATATTGTTTTATTTTTCTCTCCCCTGTCATTATTATGTGGCATATTTTATGCACCATTATTTACTTTTTATGCTGGATCAGTAGGGTGAAGTCTCTAACACTCCACTCCCCTACGGAAGTATTTGCTACAGGACTGTCTTTATCTTGTTTACCACTCCTCAGACCTATTTACGTTCCGCCAGGTGAACGTGGGGTATTATCGTAACAATACCCAGTCATTATCACCGGTCAGCAAGCGAGATTCTTATCATGAAAAGACGGTCTCGCCTGATCAACATCTATAGAAGCCATTATCTGCCATCCCCGGTGTCAATACCTTGTCGAGGTATGGCGGCTTGCGTACCCTGATTACCTCCAGAGCCATGCCAGCTGGAGTTTTACTCCTGGAAGGTTCTACCAAGCTGGACATTTCCACTCCACGTTGTACCTCGCTCGACCACATCTAATTCAATCCTGTCCTCCACCATACCTATCACCTACAGTATATGTACTCTAATCACGTTGTCCACCATATCTCCCACATCTAGCCTATCTACTCCAATCATGTCCTCCATTGTACCTCTCACTTCCAGCATATCCACTCTAATCATGTCCTCCACGATATCTCTCACTCCTAGCACACCCACTCCAATCATGTCTTCCATTGTCCCTCTTACCTCCAGCACATCTACTCCAGTTATGTCCTTCATTGTACCCCCCACCTCCGTCATATCTTCTCCAATTATGTCCTTCACTATACCTCTCACTCTCAGGACACTTGCCTAAATCATGTCATCTGTTAAACTTCTCACTCCGAGAGCACCTATTCCAATCACTTCCTTCACTATACCTTTCACCTGCAGCACATCTAATTCAATTATGTCCTCCACTATACCTCTCACGTCCAACACATATACTCCAATCGTTTCGTCCACTGTACCTCCTTCAGTTCAATTAGTTTGAGGGAGGCCAAGAGTATGCAGTTTCTTCCCTTCCATAAAAATAACCTTATCTTCTATGGCAATTAAAGCTGTATTACAAATGTCATCACTGTAACCAATTTCAATTTCAGGGTATATTAAGTGAGCCTGATGTTTAAAATCTTCTGTAAGATCATCTCTGTATTTCATCCTTAGTGCTAGTGGTTCTAAGTACAATGTCATCGGATGTTTCTTGCTGTGTGCGATAATGAAGGCTATAAAAGTAGACGATCGAACAAATTGCGACCCCTGAACTTGTTGAATCCTTTTTGTTCCAAATTAAAGTAAAGGGAAACAATGCAATTAATGTACAACTTTCATTACCAAAAAAACATTGCGTCCACTGTATCTATATGAGGGGGTATCATCATGTGAAATAGCGCGTTCCTCATCTGAGCCATGGAGAACCTAGTTGTGAGTAAGTTGGAGTCTGTATTGCGTTGATAAGGAAGGGAGGTTGTGGCATGAAGTGAACACAGTACTATATTAATGTGGTAGATTATTCACAATGAGATAGATAATGATCAAAGAGAGGTAACCGATTTTAATAGAGAATAATAATAACTGTATAGTGGGACTGTCACAGAGTGCTCGAAGATTTTGTCTAGATTATGTTAAAATTCCTTACTTTTCTTTTCCTTCACATTTGTCTGTATTCTCTACGGAAATAGTTGCACCTGCGATCGTGTCTTTAGCTATTTTTTCAAGTCTTCACTATTAGTCCTGTCATACTATCAAAATTCTAGCTTCTTCTACAAAAGGCACTTAAAAGCATTTCTTTAAAGATGTCTATACGATTTATTAGCTTGGTCGAAACCAGTGGTTCCCAGAGTATTATATTTCCGTGTTCAGTGGTCAACTGGAGACTCACGATAAATCATGGTACGTGTCTAAACATGAGCCGGGAAATAATTAACTCTTGGCGTGGGAATCAGGAAATATTTTAACTTCATGCGAACGAATGCTGAATTTTAAGATCACTTGCTGAGAACCGTTGGGAAGACAACGCACGCTTATAAGTTATAGAATAGAAACCTCAACTTACCTCATATCTACAAGTATATTGTGATTGAGAGTACACGCTACTAAAGTTCTATTTCTTAAGCTGTGATAAAGTCCTGAGCGGTAAGCAAACTCTCAGTATTCGCTTAATTAGCTAACTCTAATATCAAGGGATTAGTTAATGGATGTAAAGTGTGAAATACTAAATATTGTGGTTTTATTTCTTTACATTAGATTGATAGCTATTTTGCATTTTATGTATTATGAATGTTATTGATGCATTATAATGATGTAAGTACTGGCTGATATGAGAAAGTACTACAAGCTAATTGTATTAGGAATGTGATGAAGCAAACTGTTGTGAACGAGAGAAGAACCATGTTGTTCAAGGAACGAGTGAATGAAATAGCATTCCTCCAATGCAGTCAATGGACTAAACTTTCGTCCGTGAGGAAAATAGCCTCTTACTTCTTATCTGAACCAAAGACACTGACAGTTCTAAATTTCCTAGTATTTCTTTTTTTCAAAATACATGTCAACATTGATTTTATATTTCTACTGTAATTAAAGTAATTATGTACATTCTGTAACTCACCATCATTCTGAGTTTGACTTAGTAGATTATATGTTCTGTTCAGAAAAACATTCTCAACCCTCTTTGTATTACTTGTTACTATTAGTTCATCTTCAAAAAAGATTTGAGTAAGAAAGAGTTAGTCGTCGCCAGAAAAATACAAGAGTTGGTAGTCTAAAAGGTGAGAGAATCACTGACACCAACCTGTGCCCTTCTGTTAACTCTTTCCCTCAACACTAGCTCACCTCTGTGAAAACTAGTGTCTAAAGGTCTATGTGCTTTCTACACATCTTCCTTACTATAATAAACTCTTTATGCGACAATTGGATTCTCATTCAATGTCAATTGGAGTGCACAATCAACTATATCTGCGACAAACTCATGAAGAGAAAAGGGGATTTGAATATTTAAGCGAGTCGCTGTGAGCAATCACTTGATATAGGTCCTGGATGATTCCATGAGCCTGTGTATAAATAACGGCAAACCACATGCCTCTTTCTCTCTTACGCGCTATGTAACTCAGTGAGAGTAGCACAGAGGTGCTCAGCTAAGTTATCGACTTATGGTCAAAGTAGTCGTAAGTCTGTGAAGTTCAACCGCAAGACCATGGTCACTAATCGCATGAAGGAGAGCAAAAATGATGTTTGTAGTGCAACCGTGCTGTAGGTCAGAGACATCGATTGTATTAAATAGAGAGACAGCAACATTCAGGCAAAATTAACCAGAGTATGGAGGTGGAACCCCATGTAAATATGTTAAATAAACGTTCATAAACAGCGTACGCCTTGAGGTCAGTAGTCAAGACTAGCTAGCTCGTTTATACATGTGCGTCACCTGTAATCATCATCATCACGTAAAGGATAAGAACCTGACACTATAGATCACATAAGCAAGTAAGCTTAATATGTGGCCAACTTTCCAGAGGGTGCATCAGCACAGCTCTGCCACATTCATTATTCAGTATAAGATTGTGTTCACGTACATGCACGTTACTGAATGACTGAGAATTAACAATCACGTAACTTTGTGATGCGAAGTTCAGAGAAACGTGTTAGGTATGAATAAGTAATACACGGTTGGCTAACGCTGCGAATTTACCCCGGTAAACTAAGGCTTTGGACAGCGCCGCGTAGCGTCGAGAAATGGCTGCGGAGATAGCAGACGACATTCCCAATTCATGGTACTTCTCGCGCTGTCGTCTGCTGGCTACAGTTTGAAGGTGTCAACTTTTCTTCTTTGTGGTGTCTTACTTTTATTTTCAACAGCTTCAGCACAGTGATAGGAAACTGTAAGAGAATTGCTACAGGAAATCTGCCATGTACATTTTAATAGCGCTTTTAGAAATAATTTTAGAAATAAAAATAACTGTAATATTTCCTTATGAATATGAGCGCCTTATACTAGGATCAAAGATAAAGGTCACTCTGCGCTACCAGGCATGTCGTGGAAAGAAAAGGCTAAAGAGGATTGGGAAAGGGCTAGTAAACTCACGATGTAGAAATAAGAGAGCCCTTGTCTCTCACGGCAAATTTACTGGGCTCCAGGTTCGACATCTGGTAGCATAATGCTTCAATATACCAAGCCGTCAATGGGTATCTGACTTAGCATTTAAGCTAGGGAAGGCAAAGACAGCGAGCAAGGGAACTGGTCACTTAACCTCATAAAACTGGACCTAGTATATCAGTGTCTCTAAAACTGCATCTCTCTACGTCAGTATCTGCTATTGGATGACCTTTACCTTCCTACAAACGTCTGTAAGTAGACTAACATATTGGTACGCTCGCATACACAAAATATCACATAATAGTAACACTACGTAGATGCAATGCGTAAATGATGTAAATTATAATGGAAGAATTTCTACTTGGAATAAGAGGAAAAGAAGAAGGATCGAGAAGTTACAGATACTTGGAACATCCCAACGTGACAGAAAAGCAGGCTAATGCGTGCTGTGGTTCGAAAACCAAATATCAACACTGCCTGCGAGCTTTCACGGCCTTAACAAGAGATGACAGAACCAGTGAAACACAAGAATGTGTGAAAGTGTCATATGTTCTGGGACATTGATTTATTGGCTTTGCGTTCTTTCTTTGCTTCTTTCTTTCTTTCTTTATTTCGTCCTATCTTAACTGTATAGACAGAAATGTCATAACTGACTTGATTGATGTGTATTATCTGTACCGTCTTTATCTTCTCAACCTCAAGAACAGAGTCATACTTCCATTTTTATAGCTGGATAGAATGGAGGGTGAAGAGACCTTGTTTCGAACCCTGGTACCGTACATGCCCCCCAAGACAGTCGGCTCTACGAGAGGAGCAAAGTGGCTGCATTGCTTTCTTCAAACCAGATGAGGAAGAAACAGTGACGAGAGAAGTCTAAGACAGACTGCCGACTTTATAAAAGAGATAGATATGGTTATTTGAGAGATAGATATGGTTATTTGAGAGATAGATATGGTTATTTGAGAGATAAATTTGGTTATTTGAGAGATAGATATGGTTATTTGAGAGATAGATTTGGTTATTTGAGAGATAGATATGGTTATTTGAGAGATAGATATGGTTATTTGAGAGATAGATATGGTTATTTGAGAGATAGATATGGTTATTTGAGAGATAGATATGGTTATTTGAGAGATAGATATGGTTATTTGAGAGAAAGATATGGTTATTTGAGAGATAGATATGGTTATTTGAGAGATAGATATGGTTATTTGAGAGAAATATATGGTTATTTGAGAGATAGATATGGTTATTTGAGAGCGAACAAAGACTGGAGAAGCGAACGCTGTAACAACTCGACCACTCGGGTCTCAGATCGTAACTGATATCCAGGTCTGGCACTGGAAAATAAGGTAGTTTTACTATTATTTTTACTGTAGTATTACTATTTTTAATTTACTGAGTCTTCAGTAATGTATTGATCATACGTTGTTTTTATTTAACACGAAATCACAGCAAAGTTATTCATTTTTTTAATTTCATACTAGTTCTTTTTTCAATTCGTTTTAATTTTCCTGTGTGGTGATGTTCTTGTTATTGTTGTTGTCATTTAACTATGGCTGATGAGCTTTACACATTTTTGCAGCAATACCAAGTTGAAGACACCATGGTATTATATATATACTGTATATCTAGGCTTTTCCTGTGGCTTTTCTGCAATTCCGGAACGTGTTGAGTTGACGTCATTAGCTCCAGTTTCTCCAGCTTGGCTTGCATTTAAAGGATCATCACATCTGGTCCCAAGCTAGGAGAAAGAAGCACGTGACATACTGTGTTTTCCACCCTATCCAAATGGCTTTCCAAATATGCAGAGCTAAAATACTATGCTTTGGTTCTGGGCTTTCCTAAGGAATCGTCACGTCCAGCAGGTGGGTCGATCCACTGCCAGCTGATAGATGGCCCCTCACCTTGGCACACGGCACAGCGGCGCTATAATCATGTTTCACCACAGGGGGAATCTGGTAGCGTGTGACTGATTTCAAGAGTCAATGAAGATGTAATTAGCCTCACAGAGAGGTTCACAACTAGATCTACATACTATAAAATTGTGCATAGCTGGTGGTCATATAAGAACGACTCGAGATATGCCTCCATGCTTGTCCTGTGTGATAAACACACTATCGATGTATCTGCACCTCTATTAGTATTTACGTATCGTTGCACTTTGTTGCTGCTCTTTGTGGTGTTTTTAGTGTCATTTTGTCATTTTGAATCAGTGGTGCTCTACTGATCATGTCAGACCATGTATATGCATCTGAAGACTGTGATAGTCTGAGGAAAAAAAATATATACGCTGGTCATCTGTAAAAGGTTGCCATATATCAGTGTGACCGCAAATTGTGTCTACTAACGAATAAAACACACTGTTATCTTGTAGATGTTAGTCCTTCTATTGATTGTTGTGACCACAAATGGTATCTACTAACGAATAAAACACACTGTTATCTTGTCGATGTGTGTCCCTCTATTGATTGTTTTGACTACGAATGGTATCTAGTAACGATTTGAACACATACTTCTCTACTAGATGCTAAGGTCAACACTTTTAAAGGGAAGGCACTGGTCGTACAGCGTGTTGACATTCTGTATATCTTTCTTTATAAATTACCTTGAAATTTGCAAACGTATGAGTCACAAAGGCCTAACAATAATGAGATCACACAGGAAAGAATCAACAACAAAAATATTGGTTGTTAATGAAGAACAATTTAACTTTCTACAAAGCAAACGGATTAGGAGCGGAATATTATTTATCAGACAACAGTAGAAAATAAGAAGGCATTTTTACACACACAGAGACACACACAGACACACACGCGCGCGCGCACGTACGCACGCAGGCAAACATGCACACAAACACACACACACACATATTTATAGATTGTGTTTGTGTGTTCACCAGTTTACTCGAAGAAATAGGATTAGCCGGGAAGGACATCTGATAAATTAGTAATACAATGAGGGAACATGCAACAACAATAATACGAGATAAGGATCACTCACCCAATATTGATACAAAGATGAGTGAGGCAATCATGTGTATTGCCCCCTTGTGAATTCACATTTATACAGAAAATGTTATCAAACAGTTCAAAGGAGCATCGTGACTAAACGTCAACGGAAGCAGAATTATTTGTTGTAGAGATGCAGACGATATAATAACGGTTAGGCGAACGAAAATAGATAGTGTGTTATGGGAATCAAAAAGCTACAAACTTTCATAAATGGTTGCTAAAGGAATAAAGGAATTGAAGTGGTCTTTCAAGATTACTAATGTGGAACTGATGACAAGAATTAGACAAGCACCAGTAGGATAAGAGATAAGAAGAAGACGCTGAATCTGTGTCGTAGCATATTAATATATTGAGTTACGACACACATAGAAAAAACGTCTTGATAGTATTGCCAGACAGTCGTTGCTCGAGGATCCCCAGAGTAAAAGAAGTAGAGGAAGCCAAATAAGACATTTATGACAGAATGCAGACAGACTTGAAGACAGACTTGCAGACAGACTTGCAGACAGACTTGAAGGGGATGAACAAGTCATGGAAAGATCTTGAGATGATGGTACAGGACAGGAAGACTTGGCATAAGTTTGATGAAAGCCTATGCTCCTTGGGGAGTTGAAAGGCGATGAAAGAATGAATGAATGAATGACAGGGACTTGTCGTGTGAAATTCTAATCCACATATATAAATTAAAAAGTAAATGTAAAGCCTAACAAATAACTTCACTAAAAGGAAAGAAGAATGGTAAAGAACAGTGCTGTCACAATGACTGTACTCGAAATCCCCCTTGTTTTCTACTTCGTCTGCAAATTGTAACGTTTCACGTTGATAGTAAAAGCCTACTGCATCACTACACGCTTTCTTCAATAAAACGTGTACTGCCTTTCTAAGAAAAACCTTGAGATACGCAAGCTGACTGATATGAGTAAATATCATATCATGTTTGGTATTCGATCACTTCCTGATATATATTGTTTACACACGGTATCCCGTGGTTGCAGGAAGTGACGTCTTGACTCCTGCTCTGAATTGATAGCAGACGTGAGTTTTGATTTGGGACAAGCTAGCGTCTCTAACCTGCAGTCTGCTTGTGTCGTTTGACCAGTATGCATGGAATGTGTCCAGTAGGACCTGATTTTAGATTGTGTTAATTGCCTTTGGGCATCTTTATATTGCACCTGCAAGATCGATTACCATCACTACCTTATGCTTTCATTAACGGTATAATGTCAGATTAGTCTTAGCAGTGTGTATGGAATTCTTGGGCACGTAAGTTGACTGTTCCATTAAAACTGAGATTATCAGAATCAAGGACAGTAGAGACATGTGCTAGTAAAAGCTACGATGTCATACCATACTCAATGTGGAGTGCTGTGTCATTAAATGTATGAATTGTGCCAAGAAGTTAGGCCTTGTTACTGAGTACCTGTGGTGCGGGCCAGGGAGTTTGTGTGTGACTGGCCATAATTAAATATATATTATAATTCCTCAAATGGAATATACAAGGAGAACCCTGGAGGGTATTCAGCAGGCCACTGTAATAAGGAGTGTCAAGCCTTGAGTCTAATGCACTCCTACCCCAGGATGTCGGGAGGACAGTTCCTGAAGTAATAATAATATTCGTAAATTTACCCGTGCCATTTCTGGGGGCCAAGCGAAAGGATGCCTTACAAGCCGAAGAACGCCTAACGAGTCGAGGACTATTTTTTCAAAATGGCGGCACGCATCGTCTGCCAAACTTTTTTATGAATGGAAGGGATTTCCATCAACATGAATGTGCCTCAAGTTGTCACTAAGTTATAAAAGTGACCCATTGTTACACAGAAGTCATAGGAACTGACTATTTTCATCCAAGAATCAAGTATTCTGTCAAAAATCATGGACCAGATCGATATCCTTCAATGTCAGTATGAAGCAATCCTAAGCCTAACCAAAGACTAGGCTACGATCATCACTACATACCTTGCTTGTCGAAGTCTCAAGAAGGATTGTTTTCTTGGCAACAGATAAGTCTGTTTATTGTTACATACAGCTTGGCTGTGAATACAATCTGTTTGCCTGATATCTGACTTCACCATATGTGTTTTCATTACGTGTTTTTGGTTTTGTAACTAGCGGGCAGGATGGAGGGACTTGATTTGTGATCATTCAATACCGCGAAAGCTAGGTCAAATGAGCAAATCAAGCGTTCTGTAGGGCAGTATCTGTATGATTCAGATAGAGGACCCAGCATATTCTGCTGGTTGTATAAAAGTTTGCCTCTATTGAATTTAACAGATCCATTTTTGTTAGCTGTGTAGTCATGTTTACCTATTGTTTGTTCTCATAAGTACTGTCATTGTTATATTTTATTTAGTTCGTTGCATTATTGTTTGTAATATTGTCTATTCTCATCTGACTATTTTTCATTTCATAGATGTCATAATTGTTGTGATATGCGTCTTGTCTTGTCTAGTTGTACTAGAGCATTAGTTTAAATTAATTCATATATATATTATAGTTATTTCCTTAGTTTACCATTTGTATTTCCTTTAGTTGCTCGAACCCTGTCTTGCTGTTCTTACTTGTTGTAGTCTCTATTTTTTTCATTGCTCCATATTGTTTATCTGAATACATCTACTATTGCAATTATAAGTTGATCTGAGATTGGTGGATGAAGTATTGAATATTTAGCTGACATATTCATAAACATAAAAGTTAAAATATTGTGTATTATTGATAAACACAAGAATAAGCAACCATGACTTCATTAAAGGATTTATTGAAGATTGGGAAGGAACTTAATTTGGAAGGTCCAGCCTTGCAAGCCTATGTGGATAAAGAAATAAATAGACAAGAAGAACTTCGCAAAGAAGAATTGGCTGAAAAAAGAAGACAAGAAGAGCTCCACAAACAAGAAAGAGAAATTGAACTGGCTGAAAAAAGGAGACAAGAAGAACTCCATAAAGAAGAATTAAGGAGACAAGAAGAGCTCCGTAAAGAGGAATTAGCTGAAAAAAGGAGATCAGAAGAATTGGCTCTTGAAAGGGAAAAATTAGCCTATGCCAGATCTCAAGAGGAGAAAGCTCAAGAAGAGATCAAATCTCAACAAGCTCAAACTATAAGACTAGCTGAGATTGAACTGGAAAAATTAAAATTACAACAACCACTGTTGCATCCTGGGGTAGGTGAAGATAAAAATAAAGATCATACTACTGCCATAAGGATTAATTTGCCAAAATTTAATGCATCCATAGATGACATTTCATGCTTCCTAAATAGATTCGAAACTTATTGTGAAGAATATAAGATTGACAAATCTACATGGACATGTAGACTTATGAATTTATTGGTTGGTGAACAATTAACTGTAGTCTCCACTTTGGATGACCAGACTAGAAAGGATTATGAAGCTGTTAAGGGGATTTTATTGCAGAGGTATCAATTAGATGATGAGGGTTATCGTCAAAAATTTCGGTCTTTGTACCCTGATTCTGGAAAAGATTTCACTGAATTTATTTCAGCTGTTAAACTGAATTTTTCTAGATGGATTGAACTATCCAAGACTGAAAAAACTTTTGAGGGTTTGTCAGATTTAATTCTAAGAGACAAGGTTTTGTCATCTATTAGTTCTGATTTTCTTGCGTTCCTGCAGGAAAGAAAACCAGAGAACCTAACTAAATTACAAACCCTAGGACGTCAATATCAAGTTGCACATCCTACTAGAGTATTGAGCAAAAACAATGTTAAGGATTCATTACCAGCTGCATCTGCTAGGTCATTCCAAGACAATGCACCTAGGTATAGATCAAACAGTATGGATAGGAATCAAAGATTTAAACCATCACATAATTACAGTCAAAATAGAGGTAGATACAATTTTAATAAATACCAACCTCAAAGACATTGGAATTCATATCAGGAGGATAACTTTTATCCACAAACCTCATTTAAGTCCAATAACTGGCAAAATAGAGGAGAATATAACTCAAAATCAAATAGAGGGCAGAAATCATTTTATAGAGGAAATGATCAAAATGCAAATAAAAGAACTTATCATAACAATACTTCCAGACAATCAAGAAACACTGAACGTACCAATGCCATTGTTCATGATAATAATCAGAACCATAATGATATTGTAGCACATGTAAATTCATGCAGTGTAGACTTAGCAAATAGTGATAACTGCACTAATTGCAATTCTTTATTTCAGCCTCAAGGAGTGCCAAGATTATTATGCGGACACCCCCTCCCAGTCATGTCATCTTTTGAAAGTACTGGTTCATTGATCTTGAACAGATGTTTTGTCAATAATAAGTTAGCATCTTTACTCAGAGATACTGGTGCAACCACAATTGGTGTGCGCAAGGCCTTGGTTGATAAGGTGGAATATACAGGAAAACAAGTGAAATGCATAACTTTTGGAGGAACTGTGGAATATTCCCCCACAGCAGAGGCGTTTTTGGACACACCTTATTTTACAGGAAGAACACTGGTATGCCTCTTGGTCGATCCAATTGCTGGAATTATTATGGGAAACATACCTAAATTGCATGAATGTACACAGGAAGATATTGAAATATGGGAAAGACAACACTTATTATGTTCAAATGCTGTGACTACCAGAGCTCAGTCTCGCATGGACAATGATCATCACAAACCAATCATTGATGTGTTACCTGAAGATATAACTGAAGATACCACTTCAGATGATGAAGAAGAAAAGGAAAATAATAATGATGATATAATTCATTATCAACAGGAAAATAATAATGATATTAAGGTAATGAATGATGTGAATACTGATGATGACAATTTATTTCAGATGGAGCTCATTGATAAGGAAACCTTTATACAAAGACAGAAAGATGATACTTCCTTAAAGAAATATTTTCATATTGCTCATTTGAATGATGTAATGGTAGATGACTGTGCAAAACACTGGTATACTATCAAAAATGGGATTTTAGTAAGAAACTATCAATTTGCTAATTCCTTAAAGAAACAGATTATGGTACCAGCTTGTTTTCGACCATTCATTTTACGACATGCACATGACATTGAATGTGCAGGACATTTAGGTGTTGCTAGAACAAAACAAAGAGTTTTGTCATATTTTTTTTTTGGCCCGGAATTACGAAAGACGTCAAATTATTTTGTCGTACATGTACCATCTGCCAAAGTGTAGCAACCAGAAAACCAAAACATGATGCGCCCATTCAAGCATCTGATATTTCTTTGCGTCCCTTCGCAAAGATGGCCATTGACATTATTGGCCCTTTAAAGGTAACATCAGCCAGAGGTCATCAATATGTGTTGACCTGCATAGATATGTGCACACGCTGGCCAGAAGCTATTCCTTTAAAAACGATCACCACGGTAGTTATTGCTGATGCATTATTCTTGATTTTTAGTAGAATAGGTTTTCCTGAAAACATCCTGTCTGATAGAGGAACTCAGTTAGTTTCAGATGCTATGAAACAGGTTATGGATATGTTTGGGATTCAAAGATCCCTTAGTTCAATATACCATCCTCAGTCTAATGGGAAAATAGAAGTCCTCAACAGATCCTTAAAGCAAATGCTACATAAGGTTACAATTAAATATCCTCAAAATTGGGACAGAGTCCTGCCAGCTATTTTATTTGCGTATCGAGAGATAAAAAATGAACATACAGGCTTTAGTCCATTCGAATTGGTTTTTGGCGCCAGACCACGAGGCCCAATGTCTATATTAAAACAACTTTTAATTGGTGCTGAGATGAACAAGGAGGTTCAGACCTCATATCAGTATGTGGTCAATTTGAGAAAAAAAATAATAGACGCATGCCAAATAGCAGTAGGTTCATCTGAAAAGGCAAAGCTTAGGGCGAGGTTATTTATTAACCAAAACCGCAAATTACGCCAACTTTGGCCTGGTGATGAAGCTTACGTACTATTACCCAGGAGAGATAACAAATTATTAGTCTCATGGAGAGGACCTTATAGGATTGTGGAGAAACTGTCTGATGTTGATTATATTGTCTCAGTAGAGGGAAAAGAAAAAACTTTTCATATCAATATGTTACAGCAGTTTCATACACGTCCACCATATCTGAGACCAGTTTTTGAAGCTCTTGATCAATCTGTCTGTCGTCATTCTTCTTTGGCTGTTATACAGGAAGAAAATTCTGATTTGACTGATGGTAATGACTCACTATTAGTATTACCTAGTCTTCACTACTTGGCTACTGAAAGTTGGAAAGATGTTGATATATCGCCAACTCTTTCTTCTTTCCAGAAAGAACAGGTTACTTCAATCTTACGTTCTTTTGCTGATGTCCTTACTGATGTCCCAGGACACACTGATATCATCGAACATGATATTATTCTGACAGACTTTGAACCAATTAAGTTGAAACCTTACCCTATTCCTATACATTTACAATGTCAAGTTAAGGAGGAACTAGAACAGATGGTGAAATTAAATGTCATTTCTCCATCTCATTCCCCTTATAGTTTTCCGATGGTTTTGATCCGGAAAAAAGACAAATCTATACGTATATGCATAGATTTTAGACGTCTAAATTCGGTCTCCATCCACGACGCGGAACCACTTCCCGTGTTGGAGTCTTTATTGGATAGACTAGCTACGGCTACATTTTTCTCTAAATTTGATCTGTCTAAAGGCTATTTCCAAGTGCCATTAACGGAACGATCCAAGCCTTATACTGCATTTGCTACTCCATTAGGTCTATTTCAATTCAATTATATGTCCTTTGGTTTAGTAAACGCACCTGCGACCTTCGTTCGCATGATGAGACGACTCTTCTCTGACAGAGACGACCTAATTACTTACATTGACGACATTTGTCTGTTTCATCAATCATGGGATGAACATTTGGAGGGTATTCAATCCTTACTTACCACTCTACGTCGTCATAATTTATCTGCACGCCCATCTAAGACTAAAATTGGATTTCAGGAGATTTCATTTTTAGGTTATAAAGTAGGAGGAGGTTTTTTGAAAACAGAGGATACTACTATCTCTAGGATTCTAAACCTTGATATACCTAAGACCAAAAAAACAGGTTAGAAGTATTCTGGGGCTCCTAAACTTTTATCGCAAGTTTATCCCTAATTTTGCAGAGTATACGTCCGTGTTGTCATCACTGGTGAAGAAAGAGTCACCAAATAGGTTTGTTTGTAGTCGAGAGGTTCATGTAACTTTGAATAGATTAAAATGTCTGTTTTCCAAGTTGCCTATATTGAGATTGCCTGATCCTTCTAAACATTTTACTCTTAGAGTCGACGCTTCAAAAACGTCCATTGGAGGTTCGCTGTTGCAAGAATGGAAGGGCTGTTTGCATCCAACACTTTATGTTAGCAGGAAGCTAACGCCTACTGAGCAGCGTTACCCGGTCATTGAAAGAGAGCTACTGGTTCTTGTGTTCTGCTTCTCTAAACTGCAGCGCTATCTGCTTGGTGCAAGTTTCACACTCGAGACGGACCAAAGAGCACTTTCTTACCTGAAAACAGCGAGATTCAAGAATGCTAAAGCAGCGCGTGCCTCACTGGCCCTTCAACCCTATAATTACCAGATTAAACCCATCGAAGGAAAGGTGAACGTGATGGCCGATGTTCTATCCAGATGCGTGAAGCATCCGCTATCGCCAGTTGTCTCCGCAAATGCTGCTTCAATCCAACTTTGATGCTCAATAATAACACTACTTCCTTTGGGACAAGTCAGGAATTATTTCGCAAAAGGTAGCATCATGAACTAAGGCACATGCTTTCTTTTAACTCATATAGTGCATACTTCAGATATTACAGCCACATTGCTTCGTCATGCACTTAAACCAGTTGAAAAAACTAGAGACACTATGCCAAGCAACATGATGATGATGAATTACTGTCCATCCTAAATCAAGATATATATTCAAGCGTTCGTCATATGATGTCTAATGCAATTGCTCAAGAACAATACTTCGCTACTTCATACACGTTGTACAATGACTCTTGGCAGTATGACGGTCCATGTCGGTACAATTCAGATACTTTGCTGCAATTTCCAAAATGTTTTCCACTAATTAACTATCTCAAACGTTGAGTAAAAAGGGAAGTAACTAAAATTACTGACTACAAAGTTCAAAAAGGGACATAACAAAGAAATTATATTTCAACATATACTTATAAAATTCTCAAGTACAGAATGAAGAATAGTATCTGTGCTGTATATGCTATTGCATGGAAGACAAACATCGACAACCGACATAGATGAAAAATGGATTTTTTCAATGAACTATTTCGTTCCGGCATATGTACTTAACTGGAAATCAATAACAATAATGTGCGAACTAGGGATTTACTGAAACTTTAATTCTTTTAAATACTTCTACAGGAAGAACTTTGTATGGTCTAACATGACCAGTTTTAATAACCCTAGTGATATTACATTGGTTCATTAATGTATCACTATGTGAATTGAATTACATTGGTGCTTACACTTAGTATAATCTATATCCTTCATATGTGTAGATATTAAGTAATATGTCTTCATATGACATCTCATTAACATTGTCATTCACCACATGACATTGCATACATACAAATATTAATAACTATTTTGACATATTGTCACAGTCACCATTTATATTTTGACTTGTCTGCCTCATTTGTTCTATTCTGTCTTTGATTGCTTATTACGCATTTCATTTGATAGATAGGTAGACTTACATACCGACATGACTTAGGGCGTTTGTTGACATGGTATGCTGTGTGAGTGCCATGACTGACATGTTGACTTTTCTTCACTGCCTTCTAATTAATGTAGTTACCTCACATTTGTGTCAAAAGAGCGTCTGCTAACGATAATGGGTTTGGTTATGTTATTACTAAATACCACACCTTGTGTGTTAAATTGTCGATTATGGAGCACGCCTCTAGGTGCTATCATAATGATGACAGTTGAGTATTTGGATATTGTCATATGGTTTCTCCAGTGACCTTGTAAGATTGTACTATGAAAATAATGAAAAGTTCCTTTTCATTATTTTAGTCCAGGGGGGGGGGGGGGGTAAATGATATGAGTAAATATCATATCATGTTTGGTATTCGATCACTTCCTGATATATATTGTTTACACACGGTATCCCGTGGTTGCAGGAAGTGACGTCTTGACTCCTGCTCTGAATTGATAGCAGACGTGAGTTTTGATTTGGGACAAGCTAGCGTCTCTAACCTGCAGTCTGCTTGTGTCGTTTGACCAGTATGCATGGAATGTGTCCAGTAGGACCTGATTTTAGATTGTGTTAATTGCCTTTGGGCATCTTTATATTGCACCTGCAAGATCGATTACCATCACTACCTTATGCTTTCATTAACGGTATAATGTCAGATTAGTCTTAGCAGTGTGTATGGAATTCTTGGGCACGTAAGTTGACTGTTCCATTAAAACTGAGATTATCAGAATCAAGGACAGTAGAGACATGTGCTAGTAAAAGCTACGATGTCATACCATACTCAATGTGGAGTGCTGTGTCATTAAATGTATGAATTGTGCCAAGAAGTTAGGCCTTGTTACTGACTACCTGTGGTGCGGGCCAGGGAGTTTGTGTGTGACTGGCCATAATTAAATATATATTATAATTCCTCAAATGGAATATACAAGGAGAACCCTGGAGGGTATTCAGCAGGCCACTGTAATAAGGAGTGTCAAGCCTTAAGTCTAATGCACTCCTACCACAGGATGTCGGGAGGACAGTTCCTGAAGTAATAATAATATTCGTAAATTTACCCGTGCCACTGACCTATATTAATATTCCATTCATGTCATTTTATACACTAACACGCGTCTCGCTATACAATCACTACCATCACGCGTGTAAGGCCACAAGCACTAGCTTTTTTCAAATCGACAGTGATAAAAAACACTACCCATACGAGAGTTAGGTTTTAAAAACCGGAAAAACGCTTATTAGGAAACATGACATTATACTGGTTTACGTTTGAAAACATTACAGTACCCAGACACCACATCGATCGAAGTGAACGGGAGGTAGAAGAAAATACATATTTTGAACGCAGCCCCTTAGCCCCATTAAATTTATATATTTGGGTTCCTTAGGACTTGCTGACAAAGAATATGTTAAACGTTACGCAAATAGTCTAGGAATTAACAAATTATAGCCAAAAGAAATAGTGAGGGATGTCAGACAACACCAAAATCAGAATCGCTCAGTGGCAGATTTTCACACCACCATTGTACGGGAAATAGGTCCCCATGTTACCTCCTATTTGATTGGCGGAAAGTAAATGTAAGGCTAAACACGATTAGTCGGGCTATAAATATTGATTCTTTGTTGTTAGGGAAACGTGAGTAGGAGTACTTTTTTTCAAACGCTGGTGTAAACATGGCTCGATTGGTTAGACCCGCCAATATAGGCAATTTGAAGCGATAGTTCAGCACCACATTTTCAAATAAACTTACTAAAGAACCAGTGCGTTGAGCGCCAGTGCATATTTTTCTAAATAAAAGCCTGGGACATCGGCAGATCGGATTTTGTGCCTATTCATTGCCAGTCAACGTAATTCTGTATTATTTCCATGAATTGTGGTAAGCTTGAAATATTTGATATCTTTTTAATGAAAATTGAATGTAAATTGATAATTTATGTCTGTATATGTGTGTGGTTTAGTAGCGAACATGAGGCAAAGCCTATATAGTGCTCCAACCTGAACAGAAGGTGTCGGAGGAAAGTAAAACTACATGGAATTGCCAAACAGTACACTGACACCTATCTTATTGACTAGAAAGAAATAATGCTGGAATTGCAGAGGCGTAGTAACCATTAGGGAGGAGTATACTGGTGTAAATTATTTCAGATGAAGCTGACAGTTGGCCTACCGCTCTGAACTCAGTGTTTGTGATGTATTGTGTTCAGTCGGGAAATAGATTAAAAATTAGTTATGAAGTAGGAGGTACAACCTTCTTGTTTCAGGGACTGTGGTCCTATGATATTGAAGCAACACCTAGTCTGAGCTTTGCTGAATCTGGAGGCTGACAGCATACTCCTGGGTCCAGATAGCGACTAGTGAGGTGTCTCCAAAACACAGGGGAGCAATCGAGCAGAGGAGTCTTTTCCTGCCACCATCCCGAAAGTTAAGCCTTTGTGGCCAGTGGAGCTCAACATTATGTATCCCCTCAAAAATTGACATTTTAATAAAAAAGAGGGACAATACCTTGTTTAAATTGACAGGAACTGTGAACTTTTTCCCCATACTATTTCCCAGATAAACAAACACTTGAAGTCATGATGACAAATAACAACATAGCTTGAAAAACAAAACCAGTATTACCTCATAGTACTACTACACACTGACACACATAGGATAATATTAATAAAATATGTCACTACAATGTTCATATTTATAAATTCTGTACATATAAATTGTGATTACATTTGAATGTGATTCCTGGTTCACTTTGTAGTTGAATCAGGATATATAATAGTGAAAGTAATTAATACATAAATATTTGAAACTTTACCAGTGACTCATTAAGATAGTCTTATAGAGTGTTAAATGTGTGTGAGTGTCACAGTGTTGTCAAGTGTGGTGGAATAAATTAAATTGTTTATCTGTCTGTTGTTGTTGTGACTTACACTTCATCATTACATAACCCTAGACATTTAACGTAGTCATCACAATATTCCAGAATAATTCTGACTGAGTTATAAATGTGGTAGCAAGTAAGGTTATCTGTAAAACACTACACCTATTAGATACAGATACCTTCACAGCTGATCTCAGTCAGTACACTAAGTCCCCTATAAATATTTATAACATCCCACTTTACCACATATATTGGGGTCTCGCTCCAGGGATATTGAACTTTCTCCTGTTATAGATATTGGGAATAATAAGAATTAAAAGGTATCCTTGGGTGGAAATAAATAACGTTGAGCTCTCAGTGCCTGTGGTGTCTTTGGATAAGTAATATCAGAGTGTATTGTTTAGTTAGACATTACCTACATTTACCTGTTAGAAAATGGCGGACCTGGCCAAATTTCGATCTGCTGCTGTACAGACTGCGAAAGAGTTAGGAATGGACGGGCAAATTATGATTGCTTATGTCACTGCTGAATGTGACAAATATATTGAATGGGAAGAAAGAAGATTAGAAAAAGAGGCCGAAAGAAAGTTAGAGGCTGAAAAGGAAATTAAGAGGTTGCAGATTGAGGCTGAGGCTAAGAGGTTGCAGATTGAGGCTGAGGCTAAGAGGTTGCAGATTGAGGCTGACAAAGAGGCTAAAGCATTGGAAGCAGAAGAAAGAAGATTGACTGCAGAAAGAGAAGAGAAGAAATTAGCTGCAGAAAGAGAAGAGAAGAAATTAGCTGCAGAAAGGGAAGACAAGCGATTAGCTGCAGAGAGGGAAGCAGAAAATGAGGAGAAGAGATTACAAAGGGAGCACGAGTTACGACTAAGGGAGTTTGAGTTTCAAGGCCATGCTCCTGAAAATGGTGCCAGTCCCTTTACCTCTGATGCCACTGCTAGCCCGGGAGCCTCAACCTCAGCTATGAATTTTCATTTAGATCATTTTGTTGAGAAAGACGATGATATTGAGAGCTATCTAAATAGATATGAACTATTAGCTACCACATATGGGTTAGAGAGAGAAAGGGGGAGCTTAAAGTTATCTCAAGGTCTTCGTGGGGCAGCTTATGAAGTTTTGGCCAAAATGAGCAGAGGTGATCAGGGAAATTATGACATGCTAAAGCAGGCTCTTTTGTTAAGATATGAAAAGAACGCATAATTTTATAGGAAAAAATTTAGGAATGCTAAACTACTGTCAGGTGAAACCTATCACCAGTTCTCTGCACGGTTAGAGACATACTTGGAGAAATAGACTTCTCTGGGGAAAACCCAAGATCTTAAGGAAATGGTCCTTATAGAACAATTAAGAGAGTCCATGGCTCCAGACCTGAGAAAGTTTCTCATGGAGCAAGGTGCAGAGAGGCTGGGTGAGTTGCTAAATGTTGCAGAAAGGTATCAAGCGGCTCAGGCAAAGGTATCAGGTAATAAAAAGAAACAGGTGGAAAATTTTAGGGCACCACAGAACTTTAGTAAATTTGATCCTAGAGATCAAAACAAAGGTAAGCACCAATTAGATAGGCCACGGTATGACAATAAAAATAAAACCCCACAATTCGATGAAAGGAAATATGATGAAAGAAAATCTTTCAACCAAGGGAAAAGGTGGTGTAAAAATTGTAAGATGAACAATCATGACACTGACCATTGTAGAAGGAAACCTCCTCATTGTGCTGCTATGACATCTGGGAAAAAGGAAAAAAAGGTCAAACCTGCAGAACTACAGGAACCATACCACCCCCCAGTGTGTGAAGATGTCATCTGTAATGGTGTCACTATAAGGTGTTTATATGATACCGGTTTAGATTACGATTCCGTTGTGAGTTCTCACCTGGTGCAGGCAGATCAATACACCACAGAAACAGTGGAGATTCAAACTGCCACCAAGGATGTAGCTACCATGACACTTCCCGTCGCCCGGATAAAGGTGAAAACGCGATATGTGGAAGGAATCATAAAAGCAGCAGTGATAAATGAGCCAATCTACCCTCTGATATTGGGGTGTAGATATGTCTTCTTGGGGAATCCCAAGAGACCTGTGATATTGGCAACAGTGCAGACCAGATCACAGTCTAAAAAGGAGGAGGATAATCCAATAAATACTCATCCAGATGAGATGAGGAAGGCACAGGCTGAGGACAAAACACTCAAGCCGTGTTTCAAGAAGTTGCCCAAAACCCATACACCTCCAGGCAAGGGAGAGTTTTATATGAAGAACAAGCTGATATATAGGAAGGCTGGATCTGAATCCAATGGTCACGGACAGCTGGTCCTTCCCACTTCATATAGGACTAAAGTGTTGGAACTAGGGCATGCGATTCCCTTCAGTGGTCATATGGGGATCAGCGCAACAGGACAGCGTATAGCTTGTCACTATTTCTGGCCAGGGATAACTGAAGATATCAAACGATATGTAAAATCCTGTCCAGAGTGCCAACGAGTAGCACCTAAACATTGGACTGCACCAGCAACTCTGGGGGAAATGCCCATAGTGGGAACACCCTTTGAGAGAGTTGCCGTGGATCTTGTGGGACCTCTCACCCGAACCAAGAGAAGGAACAGCTACATTCTGACTCTGGTGGACACTTGTTCTATGTGGGGAGAGGCGGTAGCCCTGTCATCGATTGATTCTAAACATGTGGCAGAGGCATTGCTCACAATTTTCACAAGGTTAGGCTTTCCCAATCAAATCTTGACTGATAATGGCTCTCAGTTCAAGGGGAAACTAACAGAAGAAGTTTTCAGGATCTTCCAGGCCAAACACTTCCATTGTAGTGTGTACCACCCACAAGGGAACGGCCAAGTGGAAAGATTTAATGGCACGTTGATGTCAATCCTGAGAAAGTTGGCACACGAAAAACCAGATACATGGGATCAGTACCTTCACGCCGTCCTCTTTGCTTATCGGGAGGTACCCCATAATTCAACCGGAATGGCCCCGGCAACATTATTATTTGGAAGGCCAATAAAAGGTCCACAGGAAGCGCTGTTAAGAACGTGGACTGATGAAAAGGCAGAGGAAAATATTACATCCTCATACCAATATGTGAATGAGCTGACCACTCGGTTAAAAACTGGCTGGAAACTTGCCAATGAAAATTTGAAACAAGCCAGGAAGAAACATGCCGCCTATTATAACAGGAAAGCTAAAGACAGAGATTTGGCTGTGGGAGAGAAGGTACTGCTTCTTCTACCCGGTAGTCAGAATAAGTTACAAATTGGATGGCAAGGTCCATATACAGTTATAGAGAAGGTGTCTAGAACAAATTATAAGATAGATAAGAAGGGGAAAGAAAAAATCTATCATGTGAATCTCCTGAAGAAATATTTGGAAAGAGAAAATCAGGAAGAGACACACTTGTTGACCTTGTCCATCGCCATGGAGATGAAAAAGGAACCACTTTCATCATTTGAATATCCATTACACCCCTGTGAGACAGCGGCACAGGTGAAAATCAGTACACATTTAACGAAAACTCAGAAAGAGAGAGTGCAACAGGTTCTAGATACTCATACAGAGGTGTTAACAGACCGACCAGGGCATAAAACTTATTGGAATATGATATGAAGCTGATAGACCCCACACCTGTATGTATGAAACCCTATTCGATTCCTTTTGCTAAGGAGAAAGCTTTGAAGGAAGAGATAGACTATTTGTTGAAGGAAGGAATTATTTCACACAGTGAATCTTCGTATAGTTCCAGTGTTGTACTCTTAAGGAAGCCCTCTGGAGAACATAGACTCTGTATAGATTACAGGAGACTGAATGCTATTACAGAAGGACAGGTGGATCCATTGCCAGATACAAATCAGTTGTTTGCCAGACTAAATAAAGCTAAATATTTCTCAAAAGGGGATCTGAGTAAAGGATACTATCAGATTCCAGTAAAGCCTGAGGTTAGACCATACCTAGCTTTTAGTACCTCAGAAGGACACTATGAGTTTAACAGATTGCCATTTGGATTGAAGAATGCGCCTAGTGTCTTCTCTAGAATGATGAGAAAATTATTGGACCCTCTGAATAATCCATGTATCACAAATTTCATGGATGATATCCTTATAGCAACAGAAACATTTGAGGAACACATTGACTCTCTGAACATGCTGTTTAATCGACTTAGAGAAGCGAATTTGACAGCCCGACCAACTAAATGTTGTGTTGGATGTAAAGAATTAGAGTTCCTGGGACACACAGTTTATCAGGGAAACATGACCCCTGACCCAAAGAATTTAGAGAAACTAAAGAAAGCCCCGAGACCACAAACCAAGAAAGACGTGAGATCCTTTGTCTCATTATGTGGTTTCTACCAAAAGTATATCAAAAACTTTAATTTCATATGTGCACCGTTAACTGATTTGACACGTAAGGGAAATACAGATCGAATTACATGGACACCACAATGTGAAATGGCTTACCAAGAATTGAAGGAAAAGCTCACAAGTAAACCTATTTTGAAATTACCTGACTTAAGTCAAGAATTCATAGTAAGGACAGATGCCAGTAATATTGGGTTAGGTGCAACTTTGCTACAGAAATCAGATGCATTGGATGGGAAATTAAGCCCAGTGGCATATGCTAGCAGAAAGTTGAATAAAGCTGAAACCAATTACTCAACCAGCGAAAAGGAATGTCTTGCAGTAATATGGGCGATAAAGAAATTCAATATTTATCTGTATGGGAAGGCATTTAAGTTGCAAACGGATCACAAACCTTTGTCGTTTCTAGCGCAGGCTAGACATGAGAATTCTAGATTACTCCGTTGGTCATTACTGATGCAGCCATTTGAGTTTAGCATAGAGTATATAAGTGGAAAAACAAATCTGGGAGCGGATTTTTTAAGCCGCCATCCGTGTGATGAGAATCACCCTAAACCCCAGGAATAATAAGAAATTTCTCTATGTGTATATAGAATTATAGACTGACATATAACGTCTGTTTCAAGTGAGGAGAATTTGTCGTGTGAAATTCTAATCCACATATATAAATTAAAAAGTAAATGTAAAGCCTAACAAATAACTTCACTAAAAGGAAAGAAGAATGGTAAAGAACAGTGCTGTCACAATGACTGTACTCGAAATCCCCTTTGTTTTTTACTTCGTCTGCAAATTGTAACGTTTCACGTTGATAGTAAAAGCCTACTGCATCACTACACGCTTTCTTCAATAAAACGTGTACTGCCTTTCTAAGAAAAACCTTGAGATACGCAAGCTGACCTATATTAATATTCCATTCATGTCATTTTATACACTAACACGCGTCTCGCTATACAATTACTACCATCACGCGTGTAAGGCCACACGCACTAGCTTTTTTCAAATCGACAGTGATAAAAAACACTACCCATACGAGAGTTAGGTTTTAAAAACCGGAAAAACGCTTATTAGGAAACATGACATTATACTGGTTTACGTTTGAAAACATTACAGTACCCAGACACCACATCGATCGAAGTGAACGGGAGGTAGAAGAAAATACATATTTTGAACGCAGCCCCTTAGCCCCATTAAATTTATATATTTGGGTTCCTTAGGACTTGCTGACAAAGAATATGTTAAACGTTACGCAAATAGTCTAGGAATTAACAAATTATAGCCAAAAGAAATAGTGAGGGATGTCAGACAACACCAAAATCAGAATCGCTCAGTGGCAGATTTTCACACCACCATTGTACGGGAAATAGGTCCCCATGTTACCTCCTATTTGATTGGCGGAAAGTAAATGTAAGGCTAAACACGATTAGTCGGGCTATAAATATTGATTCTTTGTTGTTAGGGAAACGTGAGTAGGAGTACTTTTTTTCAAACGCTGGTGTAAACATGGCTCGATTGGTTAGACCCGCCAATATAGGCAATTTGAAGCGTTAGTTCAGCACCACATTTTCAAATAAACTTACTAAAGAACCAGTGCGTTGAGCGCCAGTGCATATTTTTCTAAATAAAAGCCTGGGACATCGGCAGATCGGATTTTGTGCCTATTCATTGCCAGTCAACGTAATTCTGTATTATTTAAATGAATTGTGGTAAGCTTGAAATATTTGATATCTTTTTAATGAAAATTGAATGTAAATTGATAATTTATGTCTGTATATGTGTGTGGTTTAGTAGCGAACATGAGGCAAAGCCTATATAGTGCTCCAACCTGAACAGAAGGTGTCGGAGGAAAGTAAAACTACATGGAATTGCCAAACAGTACACTGACACCTATCTTATTGACTAGAAAGAAATAATGCTGGAATTGCAGAGGCGTATACTGGTGTAAATTATTTCAGATTAAGCTGACAGTTGGCCTACCGCTCTGAACTCAGTGTTTGTGATGTATTGTGTTCAGTCGGGAAATAGATTAAAAATTAGTTATGAAGTTGGAGGTACAACCTTCTTGTTTCAGGGACTGTGGTGTTATGTTATTGAAGCAGCACCTGGTCTGAGCTTTGCTGAATCTGGAGGCTGACAGCATACTCCTGGGTCCAGATAGCGACTAGTGAGGTGTCTCCAAAACACAGGGGAGCAATCGAGCAGAGGAGTCTTTTCCTGCCACCATCCCGAAAGTTAAGCCTTTGTGGCCAGTGGAGCTCAACATTATGTGTCCCCTCAAAAATTGACATTTTAATAAAAATGAGGGACAATACCTTGTTTAAATTGACAGGAACTGTGAACTTTTTCCCCATACTATTTCCCAGATAAACAAACACTTGAAGTCATGATGACAAATAACAACATAGCTTGAAAAACAAAACCAGTATTACCTCATAGTACTACTACACACTGACACACATAGGATAATATTAATAAAATATGTCACTACAATGTTCATATTTATAAATTCTGTACATATAAATTGTGATTACATTTGAATGTGATTCCTGGTTCACTTTGTAGTTGAATCAGGATATATAATAGTGAAAGTAATTAATACATAAATATTTGAAACTTTACCAGTGACTCATTTAAGATAGTCTTATAGAGTGTTAAATGTGTGTGAGTGTCACAGTGTTGTCAAGTGTGGTGGAATAAATTAAATTGTTTATCTGTCTGTTGTTGTTGTTGCTTACACTTCATCATTTACATAACCCTAGACATTTAACGTAGTCATCACAATATTCCAGAATAATTCTGACTGAGTTATAAATGTGGTAGCAAGTAAGGTTATCTGTAAAACACTACACCTATTAGATACAGATACCTTCACAGCTGATCTCAGTCAGTACACTAAGTCCCCTATAAATATTTATAACATCCCACTTTACCACAGGACTAAAGACAAAGACACGACCAACGTTATGACAATAGGGTCTTTATAAAGGACAACCGCAGGAAAACAGTAGTGGAAAAAAAAAGTTAGAACTAATGCACTAAAAATAATCACAGCAATGGGTAAGGAAGATCAGGTTTTCATGTTGGTAAATCCATCCAAAAAAAAAACCAACAAAAAAAAAAATACCGCGACAAGACAATGAAAATCTAAAACCGGAAGATTTACGGTGCAATACAATGTCTTAAAGGTGGAGAGAATTGAAAGAACTTGTGAAAAAAAAAGAAAAAAAAACACCAAACAAACACAACTCTGAATATAATATAACGCATTAAATGTTTACACTGAAAAACAAATCTGTTTCAAACAAATATAAATAAGTTTAAACGAAAGGATACACGAATAAACGTATATTATCTCTCGGAAACATAATTACAGAGAATGGAAGATCTGGAACAGAAATTAACAAAAGAAAAGTAATGGCTAAATAAAAACTGATCAGAAATGGATACATGTTTAAATCAGTGAAAATACATGGCTAAATCAGTGAAAATACAAATGTTTTTAAAAAAAATGGTATGAATAATTCAGTACGTCGTTGGAATAACGTTGCATCTACCAAGCAGTTAGGATGAAAGAATGGAGGCTCCTGAAGTATGGACGTGCTGTTCTAATGTCGTGAAAACAGAAACTAAGTGATAAAAACATTCAGAAAAAGACAATCAATACAGCAATCAGTTCAAACTCGCCGAAGAACAGCAAATATGTCAGTTGGAAAAAAGCATTACAGTGGTCAATAGTGGAGAACCTCAATTTGAATTTTAAGCAGGATGCTGTCGACTTGTGTCCAATATTTTGCGGTCCATTGTCTTAAAACTCAGTTAAAATTCAGTTGTAACGGCTACATAATTATAAATACACATACGCAAAACAAAGACAAACGAAATTAATGCATAACAGTATTGTATTAAAGAAATAACTTACTTACTTAGTCGTTCCCCTTCTACCGTGAGGTGTAGAGGTTTGGAAGAGAGAGCGCCAGACTATCCTATCGGCTGTCTTCCTCCTGGCCTGGTTCCATTCTAGTCCTCGGTCCTTCAAAGATTGTCTAATGTTGTCCTCCCAGCGTACCCTGGGTCGTCCTGGGGGTCTGGATCTCTGGCTCTTTGTTTCCCATGCTTGTCGTGGTAGCCGATCTTCTCCCATTCTGCAGACATGGCCAAACCATCTTAGTTGGGACTGTTCTACTTGGGTCTGCAGGGGATAGGATTTAAGGCCTTGACGTATCGTCTGGTTGAGGACCATGTCTCTTCTTGTTATTTCAACCACCTTCCTCAGATACCTCATTTCTGAGGTTTGGATCTGGCTTTTGTGGGTTGTAGTCATTGCCCATGACTCGCATCTATATGTCAAGACTGGGACATAGGTGGAGAGGTATACAGCCATCTTCGTTTTCTTACCAACCTCTCTCTTGCTGAGGAATCCTCGATTTATGGCCTGAAAAAGTCTCCCAGCTGCTGTTTTTCGAGTGGCTAACTCTTCTTTGATGCCTCCCTTTCGGTCTATAATAGCTCCGAGATATTTAAAGTGGTCGACCTGCTCCAGGACCTGTTCTCCCAGCTTAATCTGATGTCTTCTTTCTTCTCGTGATATCACGATGGATTTTGTTTTAGAGCTGCTTATGACCATCCCTCTCTTCTCCAGCTCTTCCTTCCAGACTTGCAGGTTGGATTGGAGATGTGCCTCTGATTTAGCAATCAGGGCAACAAATGCCAGCACTGAAATACATACCTGTCTCATCTTCCAGTACCCCACTGAATACTTTCTTGTTCTCTCCTTACATACCTTGATGACATCATCCATGAGGAGTATGAAAAGATAAGGTGGCAGGATATCACCTCGTCTTACACCAGTGGTGGTCCTGAACTCTTCTGACTTATGGTTTGCTGTCCTCACATAATTTCTGCAAGACTTGTAGAAGCTCTGTATAGATGAATCAGAGGTACTGGAATGTTCTTCCTTGCCAAACAGTACCAAAGTTTGCTCCAGGGGACCCTGTCAAACGCCTTTTTCCAGATCTATGAAACAAAGATGGATCTCACTCTTATACTCAAGGGCCTTTTCACTCAGCTGTCTGAGTGTGAAGATTAGGTCTTGAGTACTTCGGTTTGCTCGGAATCCGCACTGGACCTCATCCAATTGTGGCTCAGCTAGGCGTCGGAGTCTCTGCTCTAGGATTCTAGAGTAGATTTTACCAGGGACACTGAGTAGAGATATGCCTCTATGGTTTCCACATTGTCGATTGCCACCTTTTTTGAAAATTGGTGTTATAATGGCAATCTCCCAGTCCTTTGGTACGGTCTTGTTGCACCACGCTGCTTGTTGGACCCTTAAGAGTAATAGGTCGCCTGATGCTCCCATGTACTTAACCATTTCTGGTGTTATACCATCATGCCCTGCTGCTTTGCCCATCTTGATTTTCTCCAGTGCTGCCTTCAGTTCTTCCATCTTTATGTCATCTTCATCACCATTTGTTTCCTCTTCTGTGCTAATGGTTATCATTTCTGATGCTTGACCTTGCTCACCATCAAGGAGTTCTGAGAAATATTCTTTCCATCTTTCCATTACTTCCTTCGGGGCAGTAAGCAATTTGCCTTGCTTGTCCTTTATAAATTTGAGAGGGCATTATTTTTCTTTCCTCATGTTTTTTAGGGTCTTATAGAACAATTTCTGGTTTTCTTGCGCATCTTTTTCTAGCTTTTCTCCAAATTATTCCCAGGACTTCTGTTTTGCTGCTAGCACCTTGTTCTTTGCTTCTGTTCTGAGTGTCACATATTCCCTATATTTCTCTATTTGTCCTGCTGTGTTTTTAGCTCCTAAGTATTGTTTCCATGCCATTTTCTTAAAGAAATAACACTCAACAGTAACATCCCGTGTACATTACACTTGTCTATATGGATGTAGAAAGAATAGAAGAGCCATTCGCTTTGTCATGTCGGAAGAGCCGACAAATAGAAGGTTGTGTTACGAGCTGTCAACCTCATCATGTCAAATAAATTGCAACAAAACCCACTAATGCAAGAATACAGTAAGTGCTTTGGTGCAAGCCTCATGGGGAGGAGGGGGGGGGGTAACTGCAACGGTGTTCCTGAATGATGAATCAATAGTACTATCAACAAACAACAAGTGCACAGTGTGATTATTTATGCTGCACACTAAACACGGGCTTAGGACACGAATCCAACAGGGGAACCACATATAATTCAAAATAAATGTTGATGATAAAGATGATACTCCAATACTCGCTGGGAAGAGCATGCAATGGCAAAAAAGCGAAGTTAAGGAATCATATTCAATTATTGTAGGTGCTTTAGCAGCACGCACGCGCGCGCGCACACACACTAAAGGGAAAACTAAGCAGGAGTAAGAAAACCCTGCCAACAAGATGCAACAGCTGGAGCTTGTATTTATGTTGATTTTTTGTGTAATGAAATTTGACAAAGTTTTGACGTTTGACGTAAAGCTAGACAGGAAGAAGAACTAGATTTACAGACATGTGCAAGCCTCTACCAGTCATCAGGCGATCACGTGCACATGCCGGCGACCTAAGTTTCAAAGACTGGACAACACATCAGAAAATATCCTGCCTGATACTGATTGTAAAGAAGCAAAATCCTGTAAACAAATTAGAAAAAATGTCAATGATAGAAGAGATCCAGCAATAGTGACTGCCTTGTATTGCTATCAGTAGATTTTCGTAATGTGTTTCCTATCGGACCTCATCCCCTTGTCCTCACGCCGTTTAGTTAGTTGAATACAATGTCACGGAAAACTGCGTCAACAATGTCAAAACAACAATAGGCAAAACTACATAAACAGGATTAAGACGGTGCCATGGCAACGACATTGGGAAGTTTAATTCAACGCTACGGAAATAAACATTAGCAGGGTGAAAGAGTTGACATAGAAACAACATTAGAAAGTTCAAGGCAACAATATGGACAACTGTAATGGCAGAGTCAAAAGCAACATGAAAAACATCACAAAGTTGAATGTAACCACATTAGCAGTGTCAAAACGACCATATGAAAATTAAAATTAACAGGTCCAAGACTATAACGTCAAAAAAGACATTAGCAAGGCGAAGGTAACCTAACTGAAAATAACGACAATGAAAAAAATTTTTGGAAGGTAAATACAGTAGTATGGTAAAGCACATAACGTAAGGGCAGCGACATTTAAAACAAACCAACAACAATGTTCATCAAAAAAGAGAATCTGGAAAAGGGTTATAACAGAACAAACTAAATTAACCGGAAACTCTTTGGTGGTACAGCTAAAGAAGGCGGGCTAATAATAGACAGCGACGGAAAACAGAAACAGCAGTCCCATGTTCCACGTGAAGCGAAAATGACCACTAAGGAAGCTAATGATGGACATTTTCCAGGACAATGAAGAGGTAAACAATCAGTAGTAACAACCGTGGTGGCGTGAAGGCAACGATGAAGGCAACAAATACAAGGACTAGTAGATTGAGAATATTAAATCAACAGTAACAACAGGAACGAATACCAAGTTGATGATAAAAACAACAGAAGACATTACCACATCGAACAACAGCGTTGATTTCCTGGAATGTTCTAGTAATTGACAGCAACCATGCCCGTGGGGACTTGCCAAAGACAGGGCTGTGCTAACCTAGTGACCACAGACGTGCTAGATAAGCAAGGCAAATTGTTGGCGACACTGCGATAAAATTAAATTATTAGGCAGTGTTCCCCTGAGCCGTATTTATAATGTGACATTTCGGATACTACAAATCCAGAGTATAAACCAGTACAAGCGGACATTTGACAAGATC
The DNA here is from genome assembly GCA_024509875.1 of Oreohelix idahoensis. Lineage (NCBI taxonomy): Eukaryota > Metazoa > Mollusca > Gastropoda > Stylommatophora > Oreohelicidae > Oreohelix > Oreohelix idahoensis. The sequence goes on along the minus strand of JAMPIV010008534.1, from coordinate 997,466 downwards.
TAGAAATCAGTGCTTACGGTTAGAAAAGTTGAGCTAGAACGAAGGTTGGTTAGCGACGCTAAATAAACTTCTGCCATTAGAAGAAGATCGGGCGTTATTTGTGTTTAAAATCGTTTACGTGTTTGTTATTGACCAGTTGTATCTATTCTAGGGGAAAACTCACCATCATCATCACCATCTTTTTCTTTTTGCATTTCTGACGTAACATGCAACCACCACAATAACTAGTCCTCTAGCAGGAAGCCTGCACCAAACATTCACATGTTCTTGCAGTAGTGGTTTCTGTGGCTATTTGTTTTACATGTTAAGATTGCCAGCCCAACGCAGAACTTCTTATTATAATCGCCGTATGACACGCATGAGGGGCAGTAGGGTTATTCTTTCTTTGTCTCATCAGAGACTCCCGGGAGTTACACTGGGCAAGGAAGAATTACGAACATCTAATCTCATTCTTCAAGTACCATGCCAGGGGGCGTAGGTGACCATGTCTCTCCACAACTTTCTGTCCCAAGTGCTTTTTATCAGTTCTGTTGTTGACTTATTTCCATGTCACGGTGTTACACTGTCCAATATCTTCTCTCCTTGTCATCTTCTGAGCCCATGCCAAGCAAGAAAGAAGGCTCACTACCTTCCAGCAACAGTGTCAATGCCCCATCCATCCTTGGTATTTCATGGAAGGACCAAGAATGTCGAAGTGCTGTCACGTTCTGGCCTTCAAAACGTGGGTACACCGCTTAGACAGCGCAGACTACGCTGGCTTGGCCATGTTCGTTGCAATAGCTGCCGTGGTTAATGTAGTTTCAGACAGTCATCTCATTCTGGAGGTTGTTGTCCCTTAACGTCCATTATATATATATATATATATATATATATATATATATATATATATATATATATATCTATATATATATATATATATATATATATATATATATATATATATATATATATATATAATTTTGGGTGTGTTACACCCCTTTTTGTGCACCTCAATGTTTTCATTATTTTGAAACGCTGGGGTGTTCAACTAGAGGGTCGCGAGAACAGATGTTGTGAACTGAGTTTATGGTGTGTGTAATGATTGTTAGCGTGATTTTGGGTAAGTCCGTGGGAAGAACGCAGGTCGTGAATTGGGGGGTGTGAGTATTATGGGATGTTTTGAGAGGTCAGTGTACTTGTGGGAAGTGTATCCAGCCGGAATGGCTGTGTTGGAGGTGTATTTTTCCTGATATTCTATGTCCGCCAGTGTGTATGCATATAAGGAAAGTGTTTATTCATGTGTATGCCAGCTATTGATTATGAACCAGGAAGTAATTTAACGATATGTACGAATGAGAAATAGATATTCATATAGCGGACCAGTAACAGGCAGACTGTACGAAGAGGTGACGAATGTACTGTTACTTCTGTGTATTCCACATACATGAACGTTGATGGCCCTCGTTGGTTGGCCTTACATTTTATATTATCATGAATTTTTCATCGTGAATGGAGTACGTATTAGATGTAGTTGTCAATAAATTATATAACTGTCAGCGGTGTTCATCTAACATTATTTCGACCCGGTGTTGTGTGCAGTTCCATGGGTAGATGAAGTAACATTCCCCTAGAGTTTTTACTTGACCACATTTCTACATGATTCACAAATATACAAATAAGGGAACGCCACAGGGTGGGTCATAGTTTGTTTGGACTTTATCGACAGATGTCCAAGCACAAACCTCATAATGGGGGTTTCTCTCGTACAGCTCAAAACTATACGCATTCCTTCATTTTGAATGCCTTAGAACCTTTCACACTGTGATCTTAATAATGTGGGTATTCCCAGCCCGTAATCGACTTTAGGCGTGACTAGCTGATGATACAGAAGAAACAGTAGTCTTTGCTTCTGGTGTGCAAAGGCCATTGGCCATTATTTTTAGTGCCGATAGACTGCACTTGTACTTCATTATGGTTTGCTCATGGTACTTATATAATAGCCGGCAATGAATCGTACACCGAGATATTTCAGCTTGTTCTGCCTTTCATAGTTCTGCCTGTTGAGAGTAGTGTTAGAAAGGTCTGCCTTCGCTGTGGAGTTGTTCGAGGAGCACCACATACACAAGCCTTGTTGGGGTTGACGTTTGACACGGTTTCCTCGCACCATTTAGAAACAACTTGTAGTGTCACATGTATGCTTGTATCCATTTCCTGTCTGTCTGAGCCAGACCTGTAAATAAGTATGTCATCTGTGAAAGTTAATGATCGTCCCGGCCCTGTTGGTTGAATGGTGGCTACATTTGTGGTGTAGATATTAAACAGCATCGGTGATGGTGGAGAACCCTGTGGGTAGTGCTGGATACATATGCATTAGTTCTGAAATGCATTGGATCTCTCCGTGAAGGCAGCCTCTATCAATCTGGTCAGCCATGAATGTAACCCAGATTCCATTAAACAGGTCATCAAAGTTGCAAAGTTCACACTGGTATATGCATCCTCCAGGTAAATGGCCACACGAACCGTTTCTAGCTTACCATTGAACTCCTCGTACACATCAAATACAAATGTTCAGGCATTACATTGGCATCTTAGAAACCATCAGAAGACTGTTATTATTTATTCATATTGTATTATTAACCCACCAGTGTAATGTCAGGTGCATGGAAAACCACCTGTTGCAGATTCTTCTTCTTCTTCCGTCCTTAGCCACCAACCGTCAAAGCAGTCAGTGGCCATTACGCCTAGTGGCGTCATAGGGCAACAGCAGATAGGTTTTCTTTGCCATTGTTTCCCATCACGCCTAGTGGCGTCTTTAGGGCAACGGCAAATCAACCCATTTGCTGTTGTTTCCATAATCGAAGTGACTGGCAAACGGGTGATCAGCCCGTTGTGACCTGTTGCAGCGGCGGTTAACAATTCCTCAACACCAGCCCTTTTAGGGTGATGTCGTCTCTTTATAGTAGATTGATGTATTATGCAGGGGTGTGCGGTTTTATATATAATATGCATTTACACTTGATACCACGTGTGATACTGCAACAGTAACAGTACACCCCTACTGCCGATCCGGAACAATGTATTACGACTTCACTGGCATGCAAATCAATAAATATTCATTGTATCATAACAATACTTCATGTGAGATTACGGCTCGTTTGCTTTTTCGCAACTTCCTCTCATCGCCTTTATTATCTATTAATTCGGCATATTTAACACACATAATTTTGTGCCTATCCTGTACTCAAAATTTTTACCCTTTTTCATGCTATCATTGTTCACTTTTCACGCTTCAATGCATGACAGGGCCAGAAAATCGCCCATCCCTGAGAGATTAATTGAATCACCAAACGCGATAATACCACATTGACTCCATGTAAATGCGAGCATGAAGTGTTTGTTCAAGATTGAGTAATCACTTCCGATCCGCCAGTAGAATGGACTTGCAATACGGGTTTAATTGCATAAACCACAATGTATCTAGACAGGCAGTCGGATTTGCGACAAGTCCTGTGATACAAGAAATCGGCTGAATCTGATAAACTAAGTAATCAGACTTCCGAATTACTTGGGATAGGGGATTGTAAATAATCGCAATCTTGGAAGACATTTTGAAGATTGAGCGGGAAGTGTGATATAAGTAAACTTTGACAACACTTTACGGACATCACAGTTCCATGTATGGAAAGTGGCTGTTTAAATTCTCAAACGTATGAGTCATGCAGAAAATTCCATAAGCCCTATTATATCATAACATGCACTTTGAATTCCACTGCAATCTGACCGAGAGAGTAGGGATCGAAGAGGGAAGGCAAACCCGGTCCCAAAAATGCCATGCTGAAATTGGATGTGTCGGGCCGAAAGGCGCAAATATCACAGCTTTGCTGTAAACGCGACACTACGTAACCAACGTACTTTTCAGGACGAACGCAGAAGAAGAAGAAGAATTCCATTGGTTTGGTAATTCGAGTTGTCATATACAATTGCTCTGATTGGGAGTTGTAAAGTAGCAGACAACAAGAATGCGTTGGTAAAGTCTGAGATATAATGTAGAACATTTTAGACATACGCACTGTATTTCCGAAATCGTCAAGTATACAGCTCGGAATGAAGCCAGCAATCAATAGAAGTAAAGATTCTGACTTTAAATTGGACCGGACTTAAAGGAACACTTCTGGACACTACAGCAAGGAAACCCTAAGTTATTCATACAGAAACCGCTTTTATACAGAACTTACTCAGAAAGTCGCAGAGGGATTGTTAATAGAACTAAATACCCCGAAGTGAGTTCTTGGCATCTATATCAAGTAGGCAAGACTATTTACCTAAGCAAGAAGTCTAAGATGTCTCATTTATTGAGTTTGTGGTACCAGTACGAGGCGACCTGACTATTTGTGGTACGACTCGGAAAGACCATTTGCTGTGCTACCATTTTGTGGTTCAAGAGCTGGATCGACATTTGTAAACATGCATTCCACTAGTGGTGAAATTTCTTGCCTTGACCATGAGAGGTTACTTCCTGTCAGATCTACATATATGCTGTGGATTTCCAATCACAACAATACTAATGATAAATAAGGCTCGTCCTTCTAAAGGTACGACCACAACATAATGGCTGACACAAGAAATCAACACCTTTAACAGGCAATTCCCTTTAATAACTAAGCACACAGAATCAAGCCTCACGCGGCCAACAACACGTATGAAATATGTAAATATAAATGCCAGAGAACCTGCCTCACATAATTATATTAGAGAGCCTCATACATAACAGTATGGCGGCGCTGTACAACCCTGTACTGACTATCGCTCACCCTAGTGAGCCAAAAAAAACTATGGCAAAGCAATACTATTATCATGAACAACTTGCCATATGCGGCCTGAAGATAGTATCCACTGGACACTACAATAATCCAGAATTACACAAAATTATCCAACAGAACTAACTATGGCAATCTCTGGCTAATACTTCATATGATGAACCGCTCAGCACTTTCTGGCGAAGAGAACAAGATATATACGTCCGCTCGGGACGCTAGTCAGAAACTCACTAACGTTTCGCGCCTTCGATCTCTTCCGGCTTCCGTCTTTGTCACATGACTCCGACGGTAAAGCTATCTAAGTGTGGCCAAAACCACACTGTCGCCAATCTGAAATTTCGGCGAAATAGCGCCGTGACACTTCCTTAACTGATCTTGTAACATGCCCTCACCACAGAGACGAATATATTGAAAAGCAGCATCAGCACTTCAGCATTTTGGCAAGTCCCAATTTTAACAAGCCAAACACGACCGAACTTTATTTGCCTATATTCATCAAGCCTAAATAATGTCTGTGAAGAACTCTATTTTTTAAAATCACCAACGTACATTTATTTAAAAGTGTTAAAGTAATTGATCATTAAATTTGTATATATTAATTTTGACAAATTCATAGTTGAACTACTTATTACATTGCGAAGGGCACACGTGTGACTCAACCATCTAATGAATTTTCATATATATATATATATATATATATATATATATATATATATATATATATATATATATATATATATATATACATATACATATATATATATATATATATATATATATATATATATATATATATATATATATATACATATATACATATATACATATATACATATATACATATATACATATATACATATATACATATATACATATATACATATATATATATGTATATATATATATATATATATATGTATATATGTATATATGTATATATGTATATATGTATATATATATATATATCGAGCTAAAAAGAGGGATTTTGCTGAATTAAATCAGCTGGGGCCTTGAACGAGCTAAATCATACAATATACATCTTCACAAAAGGCGGCGGATCAGATAAAAAGTTAACGTGCTCAGACTCATTCAGCATTGTTCTTGACTTCTGAAATATCTTGTGGAAACTCCCTCGAGTTTCTGCCAAGAGTAATCTTGTGCGAAGGTAGACACCTTTAAAGATACAAATTAGATACTCTAGGTTTTGGCCACTGTTGGACCACTACTGCAGATCAAGGGGAGGCAACCAGTGACGCTTCATAAGCATATTAAATCCCCATACATCGTCACGAAACTCAGCTGACTAGTATAGATAGCATGGACAACATCACTCAATCTACACATCTCTACTTTATTTCGACTATCTCCAAATGTCCTAGGTGTTATCTTTGTCTAGCTAGGTTATATCGTGTTATGATAGTTAGTGTCACATAATTTCCTATCAATAAAATTTTTACGGTGTGATTTTTATTGTTCTATGATTTTCTGTGTAGAATACGTCTGTCTGAGATCTTGAATGAGAAGGAAATCGTGGGCACATAACTATGTTATAGTGTGCTAATAACACCGGAGATTTTGCCCATCGATGACCTCAGTAAAGTAAGGCAATATTACCGATAATAAAGATTAACGTTTCATTTTATCGTGTAGTATTTTTGATGGCCGAGACATTAATAATTTAAAGGGGCGAGTGATAGCACCCCGAGGAAAGAACAGACAAGGTCGTTATTATTAGAAATTAATGTACTCAATATTTCAAGTCATGGCATGGTCTTGTGGCCATGGAAACAAAACGTTCTTAGAATTTCTGGTATGTCAGTTTTATAATGTCCCGTATCCGTTTCCAGAGGTCTCAGAAGGGGAAAAATAAAGAAGGATTACTACATCTTCAGGCATGTCGTACAAGGCGACTAATATGAGGTAGTAAAAGTATCTGGCAACATTCATCATATGCCTCAATTTGCTACAGAAACCACGGCTACAAGACATTTCATTGGTTGGTGCAGGCTTCCTGAATGGGGACCAGTTGCAGTGGCGGCTCCATTCTCCGTAAGGAGCGCGAAAGGTAAAATAAGAAGTTTTATATTGGAACTCTAACGTTGTAATCAAAGTGAAGTCAAGTATTCTCTACATGTTGGAACTCTAACGTTGTAATCAAAGTGAAGTCAAGTATTCTCTACATGTTGGAACTCTAACGTTGTAATCAAAGTGAAGTCAAGTATTCTCTACATGTTGGAACTCTAACGTTGTAATCAAAGTGAAGTCAAGTATTCTCTCCATGGTGGAACTCTAACGTTGTAATCAAAGTGAAGTCAAGTATTCTCTACATGTTGGAACTTTAACGTTGTAATCAAAGTGAAGTCAGGTATTCTCTACATGTTGGAATTCAAACGTTGTAATCAAAGTGAAGTCAAGTATTCTCTACATGTTGGAACTCTAACGTTGTAATCAAAGTGAAGTCAAGTATTCTCTACATGGTGGAACTCTAACGTTGTAATCAAAGTGAAGTCAAGTATTCTCTACATGTTGGAACTCTAACGTTGTAATCAAAGTGAAGTCAAGTATTCTCTACATGTTGGAACTCTCACACCGTCTATTCAATAAATTAAAGATAGGAACTACTGATGAGTGTGACTGTGGCACCGATAAATTGACTGCCGAACATCTGCTTCAAAGGTGCCCAACACATGATGAACAGAGAAAACGCATATGGCAAGTTACTGTAGCTCCTCCAATTAAACAGATTACACAGAGAAGGAGGTTTTTTTTAAGAAAACTAGTTAAGTTAGCAGCTTTTGTTAACTACATATAATTATCAGACATACTGTACACACACGAAATATTATGTATGTGCTTTACTTTAAAAAAATATTATAGAACTTTAATCGCTGCTACGTCTGTCGCTTGTGGCTACAAATTTCACGGATGAGCTGCTTTCATCATCAAATGACTGGTTAGAAGATAGTACTGTAGGTGTCAAAAGTAGACATTCAGGAGACTTTAAAAAGAATAAAAAAGGATCGAACTTGTTTTGCCACCTTCTTTTTCTCTTCAATGAGCACCTTGTAGTAATTAAGATTGTGTTCTATGTTACTGATTAACATAGACTTACATTCCATTATGCGGTCAGACTTCGTTATCCTAGAAATGACAATGCTTCTTGGCCATACCACCTACCTGAATGAGCTTGATGAGCATTTGAAAGTTATATTCCTGCCTCCCATGGAGTTTAGCGCTCAGCAAAAGATCGAACTTTTATAGCGCATAACAGAAATATGGCATAAAATACAAACAGCGTAAAATCGAAAAAGCGCGTCCTATCCAAAGTCTATCTACTGTCCTAAACATTTGTTCTACTGTTATTTGTCAGGTTCTTTCCATCAGTTCCACATAAGTCATCTTGTCATGATATTGCAGTTCTTCCTTTCTACTCAAGAACCAGTTTCTTAAAGTCTGTAACTTGTCGGTTGTCGCTGTTGTTGTTCTATGTGCTTTAAAAAGGTAAATGCCTCATATCAGATACTGCGGTAGGGGAGTGAGGTGTTAGAGACTTCCTTATACTAGGTCCAGCATCGAGATATGGGGTGACCAGTTCCTTTCTTCGCTGCATTTTCGTTCCGTAAGTCAAGAACAAAGTCAGGTATCCATTTACAGCTGGGTAGACTGCGTTACAGTAATGTAATAGAACTGTCTAGACATTTGAGTTGAGAATTCTTAGTTATGTTTTGGATGTTAGTTTTTGAGTTTCGTACATTTCTAAATGTAATAAAAACCCTACTCGCCGTTTCTGTTGGTAATGTAATATCGTTGTCTGTTACTCCATCTTTGTCTATGTAGCTGTCAAGATATATTTATTTACATCTAGTAACATGTTGATAACATTATTGGTAACATGTTGATAACATTACTGGTAACATGTTGATAACATTACTGGTAACGTTGATAACATTACTGGTAACATGTTGATAACATTACTGGTAACATGTTGATAACATTACTGGTAACATGTTGATAACATTACTGGTAACATGTTGATAACATTACTGGTAACATGTTGATAACATTACTGGGAACATGTTGATAACATTACTGGTAACATGTTGATAACATTACTGGTAACATGTTGATAACATTATTGGTAACTTGTTGATAACATTACTGGGAACATGTTGATAACATTACTGGTAACATGTTGATAACATTACTGGTAACATGTTGATAACATTACTGGTAACATGTTGATAACATTACTAGGCAGTCCTTGGTCTGGAATGTCCATGACAAGAGTACAAGAGGCAGGCCGAAGAAGAGGGAAAAGTGCTAGAGACAGAAATGATCATGACCAGGAAGACATGAAGAGATCTTGAGCTGAGGACTTGACATGTGTCTGTTGAAGGCCTTTGGGAGCTAAAGGGCATTGCTTGATTGAGTGATTTACATCATGTAAGGATGCCTCTCCAAGTTTGGGAGCTAAAGGGTATTGCTTGATTGAGTGATTTACATCATGTAAGGATGCCTCTCCAAGTTTGGGAGCTAAAGGGTATTGCTTGATTGAGTGATTTACATCATGTAAGGATGCCTCTCCAAGTTTGGGAGCTAAAGGGCATTGCTTGATTGAGTGATTTACATCATGTAAGGATGCCTCTCCAAGTTTGGGAGCTAAAGAGTATTGCTTGATTGAGTGATTTACATCATGTAAGGATGCCTCTCCAAGTGGAATCTTGCTATCGTTGTCCAGTGCTTCTCGTGTTCCCACAATCTTTGTCTTTTCTCAGTGCATTTCCAGATCCAGTTGCTGTGACCGTCCATCCAGTCTTATCATTTTTCTTGCATCGTGTTACGATTAAGAAATAGAAGAGCCAGGTCACCTGCAAAATCTGGGACTTTTTTTTTAGTCCGCCAATAAAAATATCCAGTGTTCCGAGATGAATTCTATTCTACTATTTTCCAGTGTGGCTATCTGACCTATACATGATCTGTTTTGTAGAAAACTAGCTTGTTCTTCTCACAGTTTTTTCCCCCATGGAAAGTAATCCCGTATATCTATCTATCTATCTATCTATCTATCTATCTATCTATCTATCTATCTATCTATCTATCTATCTATCTATCTATCCATCCATCTATCTATCTATCTATCTATCTATCTATCTATCTATCTATCTATCTATCTATCTATCTATCTATCTATCTATCTGTCTGTCTGTCTGTCTGTCTGTCTGTCTGTCTGTCTGTCTGTCTGTCTGTCTGTCTGTCTGTCTGTCTGTCTGTCTGTCTGTCTGTCTGTCTGTCTGTCCGTCCGTCCGTCCGTCCGTCCGTCCGTCCGTCCGTCCGTCCATCCATCTATCTATCTATCTATCTATCTATCTATCTATCTATCTATCTATCTATCTATCTATCTATCTATCTATCTATCTATCTATCTATCTATCTATCTATCTATCTGTCTGTCTGTCTGTCTAATCTATCTATCTAATCTATCTATCTATCTATCTATCTATCTATCTATCTATCTATCTATCTATCTATCTATCTATCTATCTATCTATCTATCTATCTATCTATCTATCTATCTATCTATCTATCTATCTATCTATCTATCTATCTATCTACAAAACACGCACATTCTGGTTTTCCTCAGTTTTAAGGAGCATAGACCTTCAACTATTGCATGGAATTTTATATATCCCCGGAACTTGTAGAACAACTAAAACGACAACTAACAAGTTACACTTTTATAACTGTAAACTTGCGTAGACTAGAATGATATGACAAGATCACCAATGTGTAACTGATGACAGGAATCAGACATCTCATTGCGACATCTCATTGTGACATCTCATTGTGACATTTCATTGTAACATCACCAGCAATAAAGAGGCTGACAGAATGGCAAAAGAAGGTTCCCATCTACTTCAGCCTGATGCAAGTATAACTTTCGAGGAGGCAAAGAGTTTTATCAGAATCCGATACAGAAACAAATGGAATGTAGAACATCCAGGTCACACACAGAATGATGCTTACTACCAGCTCAACGGAAGAGAACAAGTGGTAATCTTCAGACTCCGCACTGGCCACAACAGATTGAGATACTAACTCTTCAACAAGCTAAAGATAGGAACTACCGATCAGTGTAACTGTGGCACTGATAAAATGACTGCTGAACATCTGCTTCAAAGTTACCCCTTATATGAGGTACAGAGAAAGCGCATATGGTCGACGCTAGCTCCTTTCGTGGAAAAGCTTTACGGGTATTCAAATAGCCTCAAACTGACTTCTGCTTTCTTTGAAAACATTCAAGTGGACGTCTGAGAGTGTACGAAGGAGAAGAAGACGAAGAAGACATGTGACAGTGGAACAAGAGGTGAGAACAAGACTCTGACGTTTTATGTGACACACACTGAGGAAATGTGTTGATAGCACTACAAGGGAGTCCTTGCTCTGAAATGCCCAGGGTGAGATAGCTAGAGGGGGGCCAAAAACATGTGGAACAGAGATCTGGGGCCATATATAAAGTGGATAAAGAAGACATGGACAAATTTTGAAAGGATATCAAAGGACAAGATGGCTTGGCATGAATGTGTTGAACGTTTATGCTCCTTAGGGAGACTAAGAGAAATGAATGAATATAAGAACAAAGATATACAGAGCTACAATCGATAATAATTATACGGGGGAATAAAGTAATGGAAATAAACTAAATCTAAATACATTTGTACTTTCTCTTTGCTCTTTAATGTTGACAAGAGTGTCACAACTCAATCATTGTACTCGTCCCTAATGTATTGTCTATTTAAATTGATTACCACCTTTATGACATTCCATCTGCGTGAACAAAATGTGGACCAGGACCACAACTTCTCATCTAAAGCCCTTTCTCCAGAAACCTTTACTCTATTTAGTTACGAACACAGACCTAGAGCCTTACGGTTACGCAATCTTGTAAGCAGCCAATCGTTGACGAGCGAACCCATCCCTTTAGGCTGAGATCAATTTAATTAAGAACTCTCCCCAGACACCCTGATGGAGGAAGATGTTTACGCCAAGCTAATCGAGATCGAAACGTGGGGCAATAACACTGGGGAAAAATGTATACATCAAACCTGAGGGAGACAGGATCAGGATTAATCCTCATCCATCCTTTTTTTACGTTGCCAATGGAGCAGAGGACTGAAAGTGCTTCTTGTGCCCGATTTTTATTTAGAGCCTTAACATTATGCTTTGTCTGTGAGGTCCTAGTTAATTTGGCTTATTCATCTACAACTACCCAACTTTGCCCTTATCTTCCATTGTCGTCTCTTCTGGTTATTCTGGCTGGTTGTTTCCTGGGGCTATATTGTATTAAACTCCATTTTATCTCTGTAATCTCCAGCTTCATTTGGTTTCTTTGATTATGTTCCACGTGACTGTGTTCGTGATTGCATCTGGCTATCTGGTGCTGTGGATGCCCCTTCACAAACAAGTAATAATCTACTCTTCTACTCTACACTAACCTAATTACCGATGTATGTTACGTCGGTCGGTCTCACTCAAAATAGTAACTCGTGCCAGAAAATAAAGTGCGCAACTTGCGCGGCGTGGGTGTTATATAAAACAAATACCTCCGAAATCGGCGAGTATTTGCCTGAATGGCGAGGGACACCTGTCTCTGTACAAGAAATAAAGGGATACTCACGTAAAATCAATGTCAGGTTAGACATAAAATAATAACCTGAGATTTCGCCTCGAGTATTAGCGGGCGAACGAAAAAAAAAAAAAAAAAAAAAAAAAATATATATATATAAAACAAATACTTTGGTTTTATTTTTTTAAATTCTTTCACGAAATTAGTAGCGCTCGACAAAGAAAAAGTGCGTAAAAATTGGAGTGCATGAGCCAATAACATACCAAAGTGAATTGTATTTGAACGGTTTGACACATAATGATCAAGATGATAAGATGAATGCAACCGTGTTGAAAAATTGTATTGTTTCCATTATTTATACTCTCCCGATAATAGTTACAATCAACAAAGAAAAGAGTTCAAATGACGGTGTTCACGAACAGTTTGATTACACTGTATAATGGAAAGAAACCAAAAACACTCTAAAAATGTACTTCTATCTGCTCATTCGGGAACGGAAACAGCACACTATAATTAAAAACCCGTGAAGTTTGACGGGTTATTGCTAGTAGTAATAATAATAACAATAATATGCGTCATACTTCGCAAAAGAGCGCAAACCAGTTCCAAACTACGCTTCACGACAACAGCAGAACAAAGAAGTAAAACAGAAGTAATCTCCAACGAGATTCAACCGATCACAGATAGAAGCAAATAGGTTAGTTTTTATCACGTGTCCAACGTTGTTTTGGCCGGCGTGATGCTGACCACATCACCCTTAGTGAGCTGATGGTCAAGAAAATATGGGCCTAACACCATATTCCCAATATGCCTCAATGGGCGTGTAACGGGATCCTTTACCTTTTTACCCAACGTTGTTTACTTCACTAAAATATTACGACATTCATTTTAAGGACAATTATGAGTCACTTAATAGGAAATAAAGACCTGATTTGAAGTTTTAAAAACACATAGTCTACTGTAGGAAATCGATTATATATCCATTAAGTTTAATTCAGATCGGAGTGTCGATACCTAAACAAACAGTGATTACAACATTACACGCTTAGATACTGGAGATGATTACACTGGAAGCGTTTGAATATTTTTGTCTATCTTATTTATTTAATAAGAGAACAAGAGTCAGTCAGGGTGAAAAACTGTTGTTATAGCAACGTGAAAGTATGTTACAATAAATAAAAATGATTGAACTTATGTCTATCTCTACCGAAACGTAGTAGCAAGATTTTCCAAACCTTTGGTACTAGTTTCTTGCTATTTTCCCTACTGTCATTTAAGAGTTCAATTGATAACACGCTGGTTTAAAAAGTGGTCGATCTATCTATCTATCTATCTATCTATCTATCTATCTATCTATCTATCTATCTATCTATCTATCTATCTATCTATCTATCTATCTATCTATCTATCTATCTATCTATCTATCTATCTATCTATCTATCTATCTATCTATCTATCTATCTATCTATCTATCTATCTATCTATCTATCTATCTGCCCCAAAGGCGATCTTTGTCCTCTCAAGACTGTGTGTGGTCCCGGTTTCTGGGTCTTCCCAGTAAAGTAGAGGCAGTGCAATGTGACTGTGTCCGTCTAGATAACGTAGAGGCTCGGTCGCTGCTACGCCATTGATGAGCAGAGCAGTGTCCTATCGAGACTGTGCGTTTTCCCGGGCCCGGGTCTTCCCGATTCGGGTGTGCAAGAGCTGTCCGTCTTCTTGGTAATACAGCTCAAGAGTGGTAGAGGCTTGGCGCCGGCTGCGCCTACGCCTCGATACGTCTAGTCACGGAGATATAACCCCCTTTGCAGGGTAGAGAACCCCTTTTCTCGTGGCATTGCACCCTCGCTACCCGATAAGAGGTTCCCTGGGGTTGCAACAAAGCCCACCTTTGACTGATTGCTCGTGTCAGTCTTGTCTCGGAGCTATACCCCCTTTGCAGGGTAGAGAGCTATCAAACCTCGGGTCAGTACACACACGCCATAGTGGGCCTGGTGTAGCCTGGTCTGAGTCTAGGATGCTCCCTGGGGTGAAAAAAAGCCCAAACCACTCCCCAAACAGTGCGTAGATGCACGGCGGGTTGCTCACTCATCGCTTGGGGGCACGATGGGTGGCTTTCTGGCCGTGTGGCAACACGGACCGTATGCAGAGGCGTGGCAGTGGCTGCGCCACCGCCATACCAAGCTGCCTGTGTGCCAAGGGTATAAGAGTCTAGCTACTCGCACCCTCATCGGGGATAAAAGCAAGCAAGCAAGCAAGCAAGCAAGCATCTATCTATCTATCTATCTATCTATCTATCTATCTATCTATCTGTCTGTCTGTCTGTCTGTCTGTCTGTCTGTCTGTCTGTCTGTCTGTCGGTCGGTCGGTCGGTCGGTCGGTCGGTCGGTCGGTCGGTCGGTCGGTCTGCCTGCCTGTCTGTCTGTCTGTCTGTCTGTCTGTCTGTCTGTCTGTCTGTCTGTCTGTCTATCTATCTATCTATCTATCTATCTATCTATCTGTCTGTCTGTCTGTCTGTCTGTCTCCCTGTCTATCTGTCTATCTCTCTGTTTGTCTGTGTCTGTCTGTCTATATATATCCGTCCGTCTGCCCATCTGTCTAATTTAGCTTATGTTTTAAGACGTGTGACGTCACCTTGACCTTGCAGTAGTTTAGTCATGGACTCATGTGGGAAGAAGAAACGACGGCACAAATAAATAAACTGTGTGCAAGAGGAAACAGAACATTACAAATTCCTTGTGTCGCTTGTGCCGGCCATAAATATTGGACAAGCTGTTCGTAAATCAGATTGAGACACAAGATGGTCTCACAAATGTTTTATGTAGGCGGTACTACAGAAAGTTATAGGCTGTTTAATTACAGAATAGTTCATATTTTTTACAGATACATCATTGCACGTTGATGTAATAGAACAACTTAAGACTGAGGCCTCATATTTATAAAACGTTTCAGATATTTATAGATAGCTACATACATTTGTAGACACCATTCTGGTATCAGAGAGTAAATACAAAGTTCAACGATTGGTGGCCTGCTTTAATGTAAGCTCAACGATTGGTGGCCTGCTTTGATGTAAGCTCAACGATTGGTGGCCTGCTTTGATGTAAGCTCAACGATTGGTGGCCTGCTTTGATGTAAGCTCAACGATTGGTGGCCTGCTTTGATGTAAGCTCAACGATTGGTGGCCTGCTTTGATGTAAGCTCAACGATTGGTGGCCTGCTTTGATGTAAGCTCAACGATTGGTGGCCTGCTTTGATGTAAGCTCAACGATTGGTGGCCTGCTTTGATGTAAGCTCAACGATTGGTGGCCTGCTTTGATGTAAGCTCAACGATTGGTGGTCTGCTTTGATGGGGTAGTATTCTTTTTATTTATTCTCTCATGTCTCTTACTTACCTCTCGCTTTCTTTCATTTTCTTGACGAAGTCCTTGTGGTCGCAACGTAGGCAATTTTCTTTGTCTTTAGTAAGACGCATGACATCTTCCCCCTCTTTTATAAACCCACCCAGCTCTCTGAGGAGCACAGGCCTACATGAATCTCATGCCGTATCCTGTTGTCCCGTGCCGTTAGCTCAATGGTATTCCATATCCTCCTCAACCGTTTCATTTCTGTATCCAGTCCTCTTCTCATTGTGTCTGTCGGTCTCCCTCGACACGTCTTACCGTGAGGATTCCAGAACAAGTATTTCCTTGTATGCTGTCAGCAGATTTATTCAATGTCCTGTCCATTGCCAGCCAAATATAATACATGATCTGTAATTAGCTTCTGCAGTGATTATTTGTTGCAGATGATGTTAGTGCAGACAAAACTTTGCCTCATTCAAGAGGTTATTGGAATCCCTTTCATGGCTTCTTAATGAATCTAATCCCCAGACCACTTGATGGGGGGTCCGTGAATGGATTCTAAGGGTCCGTGTACATAATCTAAAATTATAAATTAAAACCTTAAATTATGCGTATATAAACATTTTTTCTCAGACAGGGTAGGTAGCCTTCACCGATCAAGATAAGGAAACCCTGACTTACAAACGTTTGACATTGCGTTTAAAGCTGGTACTTGTTGGATTTAACACGCATGAAAATTTGGTACTTAATGAAATATTCCCAGCATCTTCAATGGTGTACTAGTATTGATTTTGTGGACAGGCATGTGCTCATTTAAGCAGTCAGTGTTAAGTTCTTGTCAATTTCTTTAATGCTGAGCTGCTATTACGTAACGTCTCAAAGTTCTAAATATAAAACCAACTGGTGTCATCCAATGGTTGCTTTAATGAAGTTTCCTGCCTAGTAACCAGGTCACGTCACGTGTAAGTCTTCAAAGTGATAAAAATTGGAATATTAGACTGCTCTGAGTTAGGTAATGCAAAAATGACGTAAACTAGTTACCCCAACTCACAAAGCTGAATCTATGACCAGATGATCACCAAAACTTCTCACCACTACAGCAGTATTGCTATGAAACTCTACCTACACCTTTTAAGGAAGAAAATGACGTAGTTTTTTTTAAATTTTATATTAATGTGGGTGAAACAGCAGCTTTCAGTGTAATCCCTCAAAATGATCACTCGGTTATATTAGTTCAATACAGAAAGAAAGTCACTTCACTCCTGTTTTTGCCACAAGCTACTTGTGCCTGAATTGTTATGCTATCAATTTTGACAACTTAATTACTGAAAGTGGTCTTAATATACTTTTCAAAAAAAAAAAAAAAAGAAACGCATAGCTATCCGAGAGCGCGTTTTTATGAGTTTGTAAGTAACATTTGGTGCTAGGGTATATAAAAACCAGCCTCAAATGTTCTTTACAGTGTCAAATGCACGTGTTGACCTGAATTGCGTTCGTTTTTGTAATCGTTACAACGCAGTGGTCAAAAGTGTTTATGACGCAATTTTTGACCACAGCTCATGTTGCGCGCACAACAGCTTCCTCAACTGCCCAGTCATTGCCTGCAGGACGTCATGTGTCTGATCAAACTGTCTGGAATAGACTGCATGACGCTGGACTTTGGGCACAACGACCTCACCGAGAACCTGTCCTTGCGCTCCGCCATCGTCTTCTTTGGGCCAACCAGCATCGTCCCTGGGCAGCTGACAATGAATGGAGACGTGTCTGGTTTAGTAACGAATCTTTCTTTTTGTTGCAGCGTCATGATAGACGGCGTAGGGTCTACCGTAGGCGAAATGAACGTTTTGCCCAAAATTGCGTTAATGAAGCTCCGCCGCACGGTGGTGGAGATGCAATGGTGTGGGGAATGATCAGTTACAACGGAAGGAGTCAATTGGTGCACATTGAATGAGGCTTGAATGCGCAACGATACGTCAATGATATTCTTCGACCCCATGTTCTTCCACTTTTGGCTGCCCAAAGGTCTGTGTTTCAACAGGACAACGCGAGACCCCATTGTGCACGGTTGACCACGCAGTTCCTGACTGCCAACAACATTCTCACCCTTCCCTGGCCATCCCTGTCTCCAGACATGAGTCCGATTGAGCACCTGTGGAATGAGCTGCATAGACGTGTTTATCACCGAGACGTTGCTCCAGCCAATCGTCGTTATCTGTTCCAGGCACTCCAGGAAGAATGGGCAGCCATCCCACAGGCCCACATCAGACGTCTGATCGCATCCATGCCCAGGAGATGCCAGTCGCTGATCGATGCAAGAGGAGGCCACACACCATACTAACGGGAAAGCCCGTACGCCAAAAAACTCTTGTGACCCAGATGCAAAACAATTGTCAATTGATTGGGTGAACCCTGAGGTATTCTTGTGTGCAATTTGAACAATTAACTCATTACATTAAAAAAGTTATTGAATGTCAAAATTATGGCTATGTGTGTGCCTTCAGTAACTATGCGTTTCTTTTTTTGAACAGTATAGTTTCTGAACTCCTTGCTCGAGGATTCCCTGTTTGTATGGTTTTCACATTGTCAAGCTAATGACGTCATTATTTCAAGCTCTTTGTTTATTAAGAAACTCATTGACGCATTCATTCCATCTTTTGTTTGTGGTTGAGCTGCTGTTGTCATTATCACCCTCATTATCTTCATCATCGTTATCATTACCACTACTACCACCACTATCATCATCATCGTCATCATCCTGCAGCCTTCAACAAATTCGTATCAATCCCTCTTATCCTGTTCCATCCATTTAACATCTCTCCATGTCTTTTTTTTAAAACCCCATTCAAGTATGTCCTTGATCCCATTCTCCAAGTGTTTCTGGCTTTCCGTCTACAACTGGAGGACTATCACTGCAGAGCAAGCTGGAAATTCCCGAGACAGAAATGAAAGGTATTAGGAAGACATGGAGAGACCTGGAACTGATGGCACGTGATAGGAGTACTTGGCATGGGTTTGTTGAAGGCCTATGCTCCGTGTGGAGCTGAGTACCATGATGATGATTGTTATTCAGAAAAAAACACTGCCTTGTAATGCTACCAAAAGGTTTCCCTAGTGTCTGTTCTATTCACAACCAGCGTCTTCTTCTCTTCTCTTGTTCTCTCTGTACTTGTGTCTCTTGTTCTGTCTGTACTTGTGTCTCTTGTTCTGTCTGTACTTGTGTCTCTTGTTCTGTCTGTACTTGTGTCTCGTGTTCTGCATTGGTGATCTTAGACTTCTGCTGAGCTTGTTTTAAATGTGGTCTCAGAATGAACTACTGACAGTTTCCGTGAGCATTAGTTACCATCTAATATTCACATTATCTTCTTCTACTCCCCCCAACCTCCCAACCCCTACAATCTCATTTTAACATAGCCGCATCTCTTTTTCAGACAATCAACGTTCTGTCAGACATTTGTCATAGCTATTCGGTTTCTCCCTCAAGGGTAAAGTCTTTGCTATCAGTATGTTTTTCTTTGGAGCTTACTTTCATAGAAAACGTGTTTTGAATTATCATCAATCCATGGAGTTTAGATTCATAGAAAACGTATTTGAATTATAATCAATCCTTGGAGCTTACGTTCATAGAAAACGTGTTTTGAATTATCATCAATTCTTGGAGCTTACGTTCATAGAAAACGTGTTTTCAATTATCATCAATTCTTGGAGCTTACATTCATAGAAAACGTGTTTTCAATTATCATCAATTCTTGGAGCTTACGTTCATAGAAAACGTGTTTTCAATTATCATCAATTCTTGGAGCTTACGTTCATAGAAAACGTGTTTTCAATTATCATCAATTCTTGGAGCTTACATTCATAGAAAACGTGTTTTCAATGATCATCAATTCTTGTCTGTATCTCCTTATTTACCCCTTATAAAACATGGAGCCAACACTATAGATGTCCGCCATGAGGAAACCCACACCAAAGCACAAGCGTTGCAACAGTTGTTTCATTAACAATTTGTTTTACATGACGAGGTTGCCTGTTCATATTACTTGCCTTTAACGACATGCTTGAGGGAGAAGCAGTTATAATCTTTCTGTGTCTCCTCAGAGTCCCCAGGTGGAGAGTATTCTTAATAAGTTAATATAATTCCTCTCTAATTCTTGTAAAGTCTCCTGTAAGTTTAAAGAACGAATCATTCCCCCTTAATTTGAAAATTTTAATTATCACCAGATAATGTTCCAAATGTTTGTTTTTTTCTCTCTTGCTAGAGTCTATTGTAAACAAAACCATCTCCAGCTCTAGTTCTGAACCAAGTTTTATAAATGACCCATTATCTCTCCGTTATGTTTTGTATATCTGTATTGATCTGCTGTTTCCTTCTTTAGTTGCCATAACCTTACCGGCCAGAAACTGGTCCATTAGTCTGATTAGTAATATTTTTTAATACTTCACTTTCTGGCACCCTTTTTATTTTGGCATTGTCTATGTCTTCTACTAGACTGTCCATCGCATGTTCTGGTTTTCTCCTAACGAATGACCATGTTTGCTTGTGCCCAAATCGATGAGGCCATGTGTTGATTTTGCGGAACGCGTTCGTGTTAGATTCTTTAGTGTAAGCGAAACAACTGAAATATGTTGGAGGTCTGAACAAAAAAAACAGGACACTGGTGTGAGATAGAAAGATTTATGTAATGATGTTACTGGAATTTTAAGATGTTATGAGTTTACTGTGTTTCATGTTTAATGGGAGAAAAACAAGTTTACAAATTATATTTGTTTCCATCATGTACATAACATTTTTACCCGCTTGTACTTCGTAACACAATTATCAAAGAAACTGATGATACCAGTATTGGTGAAGGAAAGGAAGAAAACATCAGATGGCTTATTTCATGGTGCAACTAAATGCACATGTGGTCTTATCATCATAGCATATAATTCTAGGCCGTTTCATCGCGTGGGTTGGTGTTGTTTAACAAGTGTTGTTGAGCTTCTCGCTCGTTTGTAGCCAAAACCAAGTTGAAAACTCCTGGTATTTATCACAGATGAAAATAGTGCAGCAGTAATCATCCACTTTTGCCCCTCCCCATCTAGAGTATATTTTCTACTACATGAACGAAGGATTCACCAGTTTAATTAACACGTGGTCCATCTGGCAATTAAGCCCTATGTGAAACAGAGAGCGAAGCGCGGAGCATGGCGTAATAGGGGAACAGACGATATTCAGTGAGACGGACCTTGGATTGTAAAACTTTCAGGTGAAAATTGCGTAGCTGATTTTCGGCAAGGCGGAGATGATGAAAGTCAAGAGGTGGTAAAATTACCTTTGATTCAAGAAATGGAATGACGAATTGGCTCGGGTCTGGCAGTGGTGTGACGTTCGCATTAAAGAACGATAGTACGGAACATATCAATATATACCATGTCTCTCCGATAGCCATGATCAGTTGCCAGAAATGTATCTGAATTCACTAGCTCGTTATCTTAAGATTTCTCGTACAGAGTGAAAATTATTAGATTTTCGTGGAATGTTTCAGTTTTCTGATTGTGGTAATTTATATACTAGCCTTGAAGTGATTTAGTGTGTTTAAAGTTTTCAATATATATTTCACTGAGATTTTCTGTGCTAATTAAATAACTTATAGCTAACTTTCTAGCCGTAAAGTAAATTTAATTACTCGCTATTTTTCCAGTAATAATAATAATAATAGTAATAATAGCCCCTTCAGTCATAACTGACTATGGGAATGCGCCCCTGAGGTGACAGCCCTCGGCTGCTTATTTTCCTGGTGCTCCTTTCGACGTTTTCTCCTCACCTCTGCTTCTTGTGTGAGCCTCTCTTCGCCGAATCTGAGGTGGCGCCGTAAATAGCATCGCCACTTAGTGCGATCGGCAGCTTCATCCTCCCATGTTGCTGGATCCATGTCCAGTGCCCTCATATCTCTCTTGCACACATCTTTGAACCTCAGCTGTGGTCGCCCAACTGTTCTCTTGCCATCTGCTAATTGTCCGTAGAAGATATCTTTTGGGATGCGACCATCTTCCATGCGGCGAACATGGCCAAGCCAGCGAAGTCTGCGCTGTCTAAGAAGCGTATACATACTTTGAAGGCCAGCACGTGACAACACCTCGACATTTGTCACTTTATCTTGCCACGAGATGCCGAGGATGCGGCGTAGACACCGCAAATGGAAGGTATTGAGCCTTCTTTCTTGCTTAGCATAGGTCGTCCAGGTCTCGCTGCCATATAGGAGTGTGCTGGTGACGCAAGCATTATATACCGCAGCTTTGGTCTTCATTGTGAGTTTAGAGTTTCCCCAAACACGCGATGTGAGGCGGGCAAAGGTAGCTGCAGCTTTGCCAATGCGGCTGTCGATTTCTGTATCCAGTGAGAGTTTGTCATTGATGGTAGACCCTAGGTATGTGAAGTGGTGCACCACTGCCAATTCATAGTTATCGATAGTGATAACTGGTGCAGCATCCACATCCTGACTCAGCACATTCGTTTTCTTTAGACTTATTGTGAGGCCAAAGTCCTTGCATGCTTTAGAGAAGCGATTCATCAAGCTCTGAAGCTCCTGTTGGCTTTGAGTGACGACTGTAGCATCATCAGCGAACAACAAGTCTCTTATAGTGACCCTTCTGATTTTTGTTTTTGCCCTCAGCCTTGAAAGATTAAACAGACGGCCATCTGACCTAGTGTGAAGGCATATTCCTTCAGTTGCATCTCTGAATGCATGTTTCAAGAGTAAGGCAAAGAAGATTCCGAAGAGGGTCGGAGCCAGAACACAGCCTTGTTTAACGCCACTTCGTATATCAAAGGGCTGTGACGTGCTTCCAGCATATTGGACTGTTCCCTTCATGCCGTCATGGAATGACTTTATCATTTCCAGCATTTTAGAAGGGCAGCCTATTTTCAGGAGGATTTTAAAGAGTCCATCCCTACTAACCAAGTCGAATGCTTTTGTGAGGTCTATAAAGGCGATATATAATGGTCTTTTCTGCTCTCTTGATTTTTCCTGAAGCTGGCGGAGAGAGAAGATCATGTCTGTTGTTGATCTGCCAGCTCGGAATCCACACTGTGACTCTGGATATATGCGCTCAGCTAACTTGTGTAGTCGCATTAAGATGACTTTGGCAAAAACCTTACCAACAATACTAAGAAGAGAGATGCCTCTGTAGTTATTGCAATCACTTCTGTCTCCTTTGTTTTTATACAATGTTACAATCTTGGCATCTCGCATGTCTTGAGGAATAGTTGTCTCTTCCCAGCACTGGCACAGCATCCTATGCAGGGGATGTAATAGCGTGCTCTTACAGCATTTGATTAAATCAGGAGGAATCCCATCACTGCCTGGTGCTTTGCCAGAGGCCAAGCTATCAATGGCCTTGCTGAGTTCCTCTAATGTTGGTTCGGCATCCAGCTCCTCCATAGTTGGCAGACTGTTGACACCATCAATTTCTGCAGGAACGTTTGTATTTTTTGATGCGTTAGTTTTGACAGTGATATTGTGAAGATAAAAGTATTTGATTTGGTTTTAAATGGTGAAAGTGAGTATTTGAATGGTATTCGTTAGAGTATTTCTGATGTATGCTGAGGTTTAGAGTTTTTGAGGGTCGGTGTTGGGAATTGGTTGTCTGTTGTAACTGGATGAAAAAATTATTACTTAGTAATTTTTAATTTCTTTAAATTAAATTTATACATATGTATGTAGTGTAGTGTTTATATTTATTTCTATATTTTTTTAATTTATTAAAGTGAGAGAGATATGAGAGAATATATTAATAACGACTCTCATTCTTTTTAATTATATATTTAAACGACAGAGGTAATTTATTTTTCTTATAAAAAAACATTTATATATACTCCTAGTATTATATCTCTCGCGATACTATATGAGTCTAGTATCAGCGCTACAAGCTCGATATATCTCGCACTATAGAGTAGAGTAAATATATATTATACTCAAATTATAATATTTCTTTTTATTTTTAATACTATTATTATATAAGATAGAGAGATGAGATGATACTATATAATATATAAAACACAAATAATATAATATATAATTATAACTATATACTACTCTCTATTCATATACCTAAAATTAATATATATCTATAGAGTGTAATATATTACTAGTATATTTATATATATATATATATATATATAATTATATATATTCTACTATCATAAATTTGTTTGTAAAGATTCATATAAATAGACTAAAATGCCAGATTTCTCGATTCCAAGGTGCGCCTGTGTATTGATCTTCTAACATCTCACTCTCTATAAAAGAGAGAATCCCTGACATATAAATCTAATGTCAAAAAGAGCGTTAGGTCTCCACATAACAGGCAGATATAATTTATAGCCGTACATTTACATAAACCCACATTATGAACACATATAAACTTCCACGTAAAGCATACTGGATGCAACGATCCTCGTGATCGGCGGGTGACCCTATAATTAAAATCAACAAAACCAATCAACCCCACCCCCGCCATAAAAACCATAGGTGACAAATTATACCACTGTATAATCTCAATAAAAATCCCCTGTGAAACCTACATCATTGAATCACAGAGAGAAATACCTATCGCATAGAGTTCCCAGAAGATATTTACTTTGTAAAACCTCACTATCCGATTACGTATTAAAAACATTACGTAATAACTCAATAACCCTCATAAGCCTGACGTGGCTACATGTTACAAATATGGTTTCTCACAATAACTCATCCGACATTGGGTAAAAACACTCTGAATTCCAACCTCACCCTGAACTTTACACTCAACAACTACAATTAAATACATACCACCCCCCAGGCTCAATACCAAACCCCCTCGACTGGCTAACCCAACAACATCGACACAACCCCCGATATTTCTATTAACGCTTACGGAACGCTACTCTTCACCATCCTATAATCTAATAACCATTGTATAATATAAACTAAAATTCGCAACAAATACAACTCTTGCGAATTTTTCTAACCTAGGGATTCACATGTAGTAATATTCTTCCCCCACAGAGTCCATGGAGGTCATTCGTGTAGTACATCTGTTATAACTTGTAATAAATTCTGACCCATTACAAATATCATTCCGGTATAATTCAAAATTCACCTATAAACAAATTCTTGATATAGAAATAGCAGGGTAATAAACTACACAAAAATAAAATCTATAGAGCCTATGAAAATAACATAGAAACAACGAGCAATAATTCCTAACACCCCCACAATTCCCACGTAACAAACGTTTACTTCCCTATACATTGACTGGATGCACGACAAAAAATAATACCCAGCAATACTAATGGTCACTCCCAATAAAACGGGCGTATTAAATTTTATGATAAGAAAATATAGAAATTATCACATATGATCAAAATATTATTCAATTATAAATCCTATTAACATTAATTTAGAAAAGATAAAAAAATGATCGGTAACAAAATACAATTTTAATGTTGTGAACTTCTTTTAATTTTACCCATAAATACTTTAAACACCTATAAAAACCCTATTTCATACACCGGTTGGCTCAAACCCTAACTTTATTTATAATCACGCCCGCCTACATCACCCAACTTCCACCAATCCAGTTCGCGCCCGGTACAATATAACAATCGTGGCCCACATTTGATTATTTCCCATTGTATTTATAATAATTGAACTCTAGACACTTTAGTTTAAAAATCGTATACAAAGTCTACAAAAAAACTTAATCCGGACACACACTATTCACTCATTAACCTAGCTTTTCCTACTTTTAAACGAATTTAAACGTGCATAGTTTTTTTCACATACCCCCCCCCCATTCAAAACAACACAACTACCATCAATACGAAACCATAAAAAACAATAAACAACCAAAACCCAGGTCCTAACTAAAAACTAAGCACACCAAACGCAACAAAAATCAACGTAAAAACAACACAACTATAAAGAAAAAACTAACACCACACAAACTCTAACATAATCCCAAAAATCACAACACCATGACCTAACCAACCACTAATAAAACAACAAGTACTCTATCACACACCAACCCCAACAACCCAACTAACACAAACAACAAAATAACAACAAATACAAACCAAACCCCCCCCAAAACAACTACCAACTAAAACCACACCAACAAAAAAACAAATAAAACATACCACCCCATTTCAAACTCTATCAAAAAAAACAACAAAACCCACACCCAAACCCTTATAACTACAACTCTATTCCCAAATTCAATCAAACCCACAATAACACAACCACCACCCCCAATTCAAACCCTCTACTCCAGTTAACTATACATAATACCTTCAAAGTCTTCACATCTATACCAATGTGACAACCAAAACTCACTCATCTTGAGTTAACTTGATGCTATCTGACCAATATCGAAAAACACAAACTTCATCATATATCAATGTATGAGATTATTTAATCTACTTAAGAATTCAACCCTAGCGCTAAATAGTCCCTAATTTACAATTGTTGCCACATACAACCCTCACTTTTGTGATCTCTATCCCAAATATACTTTTCTATAGATTACATTGAACTGGATATATCATTAAAAAATTTTATCTTTTATGTACACACATCTAAAATAAAATCAGCATACCAACATAGAGCAAAAATAACATTGGACTGTATATTTACACCTACTGTGAATATACCTACATATTTCTAGCAACCTACATATAGGATGCATTTCGTAATGGCATGCTGGACCATCCTGTGCATCTCTGTCAGAATGTCTCACATTAACCAATACCAACCACCCATCTATCGAACCGAGAACACTATCCAAAGAGCGTTGACTAAGCTATATCTAACCTACTTAGCCACCCCGTGTGTCTCCCTAACCCCCTTCAACACAACTCATGGGGGATAGCATCTAAGATCTACTTTCTGGCGGTTCCAACTCTTTCTAGCGCACTAAAGAACACTTATTGGCTCATTTAGAATACGGATCCATTATCCAATAACCTAAGTGGTCCCTAAAACTCATCCTTCATTCGGTGCAACATTTAAACTCTATATATCAAGATCTACATCCCGAATTCACAATATAGATATACCTCATCTAGGTGCTATGGACATATCTCACTTCCTCAACACTGTACAGCACCAATAAAAAGATATAGAGAGTCCTACCAAAGGACCTTACTCTCAATAGTAGCGTAGGTAAAAGCTGGAGGTGTGGAGGTGAGCTGGCGCGGAGTCCAGGTCAACTGTGAGTAAATATTATGTGACATTATTTTGACTACACCGCCGATCAAATTAGGCGACCCTTGTCTTCACTCAGCGTATCAAGAGCGGTCCATCTACCAGGGCCCTGGTGTGTGACATACTCTGCTTTAATTCAATCTCAGATGGTAAATAATTACGTCAGAACATCCGAAACAACCCACACCCCAATCTCAGTCCCATGACTCCTAGCACTTGTACGCACTTGTCTATTTGTGAGTACTCTTCTGTGGCGAATGTTAAGTAGCGATTTGTGATGCTAATTGGTTCTTGATCTCGCGTCCGATATGTGTGGTGACCGACCAACACGTATTGTGTAGGAACCAGAAAACTCCAACTAAATCCTACATAAAGGCCCGTCAATAGTATGGAGAGTGATATGCAGAGTCAAGTTATACAAGTCCTGAAGAATGGACAGTAATGGCGTACAAACTCACACATAGTCGACGTGCTTTACCAAGAATCACTGAATAGCGAGATATCATCTAATTGAGTGTATAGAGTACCACTATCAGCTATCATTCACGATACCGAGAATTCGCTCCATCCTGTCGCATGATGGATGATGAGCAGTATGATCAATAGGAGCCCAATCAATTTTATGACATTCCATTGATATCTAACCCCTAAGGTAGTAGAAGTGTCATCTGGCTGTAAGAGGTGTTTGGCACGTATCAGTTATCGGGAATTGCCATGGGGTGTTATACAAATCTAGTTTGGTGAGGGACTGGGTGTAGAATTAAGAAAATGTATATTTAATAACCATAGACGAAGAGTATGCTGAAGTGGATGGTTCAATGATTTCCAAACGTATCATTTCATCCAACTCTTTTTCGACTTGAGACTGGAAATGGATAGGTATTGGATATGGTCTGACTCTGATAGGATTGTGATCAGTTAGCACAATGTCATGTTCAATGACATGTGTGTGTCCCGGGATGTCTGTAAGAACATCCTGAAATGTTTGCAACATCGAAGAAACTTGTCGATGTTCCTCAGCGGAAAGATTTGGAGAAACGGTCACGTTTTTCCAAGATTCCGTAGAATAAAGTGGGACCATAGAAAGAGGAAGATTGACATCAGAAAAAGTAGTTTCCTCATCCTGTATAACTGACAGAGATGAGTACTGACCATGAGTTGCTTGTGAATTGTCCGTAGCCTGGAAAATAGGCTGCAAATAGTCAGGTCTTTCATAAAATTCTGTGAGCATATTTATGTGGAAAGTTTTATGCTTTCCATCAATATCGACAACATAGTCGACATCAGAAATTTTGGAGACTATTGCATATGGACCTTTCCATGCAATTAGAAGTCTGTTCCCCTTGAAGGAAGTAGAACGAGAGCTTTGTCACCTGGACAAAGTTGTCGTAGACATCTATTCTTATTTGCAAACTGCCTTGCCTTTTCTTTAGCAAATTCTGAAGACGAAGTTGCTAGTTTGCATGCCTCGATGATCTTTTGCCTAAGAGCAATGACGTACTCATAAGAAGATTGAGTCTCATCGCTAATATTATCGGCAGTGATTAGATCGTGAAGTAAAGACATAGGGCCGCGCGGTTGCGCGCCAAAGACAAGTTCAAAAGGGGAAAACCCCGTATGTTCATTGGGGACCTCTCTATACGCAAAGAGAGCCGCGGGTAAGACCCTGTCCCAATCCTGAGGATGATCCTCAGTTATTTTACCAAGTAAATTTTTCAGAGTCCTATTTAAACGTTCGACCAACCCATTAGACATTGGGTGATAGATACTGCTGAGAGACCTTTTAATGTGTAGCATAGACATTACCTGTGACATAGTGTCTGATATAAGTTGAGTGCCATGGTCTGACAATATTTCTCCGGGAAAACCCAAGCGAGAAAATATCAGCCAAAGAGCGTCTGCGATATCAGCAGTTGAGATGCTCTTGAGAGGTATTGCCTCTGGCCAACGTGTGCACATATCGACACATGTAAGGATAAATTGATGTCCTCTAGCCGACTTAATTCTAAAAGGACCGATAATATCTATTGCCATTTTTTGAAAAGGGCGAATAGGAATGTCAGCAGCCTGGATAGGCGCAGCATGTCGTGGTCCTTTAGATTTGACCTCCTGACATACTTTGCAAGAGCGACAGTACATTCGTATGTCCTTGCTCACAAATGGCCAAA
The DNA here is from genome assembly GCA_024509875.1 of Oreohelix idahoensis. NCBI lineage: Eukaryota > Metazoa > Mollusca > Gastropoda > Stylommatophora > Oreohelicidae > Oreohelix > Oreohelix idahoensis. The sequence goes on along the minus strand of JAMPIV010008534.1, from coordinate 968,312 downwards.
AGAAAGCCGCAAGAACCCTCGACTTTGTACGGGAAAAACCCATATGTCCAGCACATTGCGAGTCATGAGCATGTTGCAATATTTGCAATCTCATGCTCTTAGGCACAAGAATTTGTGAATGAGTGGACGTAGTCGAGTCTTGTACCATACGTACAAGTACGCCGTTCTTCATAGAAATCCAAGATTTCCTATTAGTGTTCTGATTAGGATCACCTTTTTTTGCTAGAATGAAGAATTTTTGTAAAGAAGGATCTTCTTCTTGCAATTTGATAAATGAGTCACGTGTAATAGTCAAGTGACTATCTTGGTCATTTACTTCATCATTATTAGTTAATGAAGTTTGAGGTGGATCCAGAGCATGTGCTCTTGTGACCACCGCATTGGTAGCTTCAATGTTTTGCTCTTCCCAAACAGCAATCTGCTGTGGGGTACATTCCCTAACTTCGTGAATACGACCAATAATAAGGTCCGCAATAGGGTTTGGAAGTAGACACGCGTGGACCTCTCCCGTGAAGAAAGGAGTAGCAATGTGTATTATAGCAGTAGGATACTTTTCTAACGTGCCACCAAATGTGACACATTTGATGACTTTTCCTGTAGCACAGGATGGATCTACAAGAGATTGCCTAACGCCGACAGTAGTACATCCAGAATCAAACAACACTGAGACTGGATTACTATTTACTAGCCTCTTATGTAATATAAGAGAACCTCTCCCATCATGAGCAACATTAGCAGGAAGAGCGGGCAAAGGATGACCACAGCTTAGAGTACTAACGGTTTTCGGATCAAATAAAGTACTGCATTGGATACATTTATTTGCCCTACCAAAATCAAAAGATGAGCATCCGATAGCATTATGGTCTTTATCATTATTAACCTGTTTATCTGCTCCCTGAGATTCTTGTTGAACAGAGTTTGTCTGTTGATATCTTTTTTTCTTATGTTGCGATCTACCGCGACCATTATTGCCTCTGCAATTATCATTAAAGTCCCTACTGTAATTTTTATCCTGGTTTGAGTTCCAGTTTCCATAACTGTCATTACTATCTCTATGCTGTTGAGAACCTCTATTATCTTGGTATTGAGGTCTCTGCATAAAATATTTCCCTCTATACCGATTACCTTTGTGAAAATTTCTAAAGTTAACCGGAGTAGAATAACGTGTAGTATTCGGTTGTCTCCAGTTCTGGGAAGAAGAATCACCCTGGAATTGATCACTATGGTTCTGGGCATAATTACGATTACTCTTTTTATTGAAATTTTTCTGGCTACCCTGAAATTTACGCATAAAATTTGGGCCATAAGGTGCTGCCGAAGCAACTGGCAGACCTTCTTTCACCTTAGAGTTACTAATGGTTATGTGCGGATGCGCAGTAACATACTGGCTACAGTATTCTTCCATTTCTTTTATGTTTTTAGGCTTACGCTCATGAAGAAAAGATAGAAAAGCTTCATTAACAGAAGACATAACCTTATCTCTAAGTAGTAAATCCATAAGAGCTTCAAATGTATTTTCTGTCTTAGACAACTCAACCCATCGCAAAAAAGTAAGACGGATGCCTGAGATGAATTCAGAGAATTCAACTCCAGTTTCTGGTAACATGGTTTTAAATTTAAAGACGATATCCGTCCTCGTTAAGTTGGTACTTCTTTAACAATGCCGCCCTGACAACCTCATAGTTGTTTTTGTCAGGCACATCTACCATACTCAACAAAGTCAAAGCATCACCTCTAAGTATCTTGGACAGATGATACACATATAATGTTTTATCTATATTATGCACATTACATGCACTTTCAAATCTATCTAGATAAAATGTTATATCATCGATTGAGGGATTAAATGCTGGTAGATTAAGCTTGAAATCCTTAGCATTAGTCTTATTTGACACCTTATTTGCATCATTAGCATTACCCGTGTTCAATAACTTTAACTTCTCTAACTCTAAAGCTAAGACTTTTTCATCATGTTCCATTTTTGCTTTTCTCTCATCAGCCTCTCTTTGTAACCTTCTTTCTTCAGCCTCAGCCTGTAACTTTCTTTCTTCAGCCTGGGCCTGTAACTTTTTTTCTTCAGCCTCTATTTCAAGTCTCTTATTTTCAGCTTCTTTTTCAAGTCTCTTATTTTCAGCTTCTTTTTCAAGTCTCTTATTTTCAGCTTCTTTTTCAAGTCTCTTATTTTCAGCTTCTTTTTCAAGTCTCTTATTTTCAGCTTCTTTTTCAAGTCTCTTATTTTCAGCTTCAGCCTGAAGCCTCTTCTCCTGAAATTCTGCTTCTCTTTTTTGTTTTTCCATTTCCATTTGAAATCTTTTTTCCTCCACCTGCATCTGCAGTTTCTTTTGTTCTATTTCAGCCTCTATTCTCTTTTGTTCAGTTTGTTCTTTCATTTTCTTTTCTTCCGACTTCAATGCCTTGGCATATTGAACAGTCGCAAATTCTTCTAATTTATCACCTGTCTTCCCAAGGGCTCAAAGATCAGAGTCAATGTAAACAATCAACAAAGATCAAACAATACGAAAACATTCGCATAAGTCAAATACACAAACAGCAAAACTAAAAAGAAATATGCGAAGATATGACTAACAAATGACGCTACAGTGTATACACAAAAATATACGTAAAGAACTGAATAATAGCAAAGGGGAGACCTACAAATACAAACAATCGAAATCGAAACTAAAAACACAAAGAAAGAGAGAAAAGAAAAAAGAAAAAAATATATATATACAAGAAACAAAAATAAAGCACAACTCGTCACAACTAAACAGATATAGCAACGATTGTCGCTAGCAAATTTCACTGTAGGAAATTCGCACAGTCCCTAACGAAAACGCTAACAGTAGAACCTCTGTGACGTGGTATCTTCTACTGCAAGACTCCGCCCAACCGAGAAAACCCGCTGAAATATAAACATATAAATATACAAATAACAAATAACATATAACATATAAACATGTATCATGAAAACAATAGGAGAAAGTGTGAAAGTACAGAAGGCTCAGTTAGAACATAAGGGCACAGTTCACAAACAAAACAGGCCACTTAACTTCTATAAATCCAGCGTCAGCACGGTGCAGAACAGGATGTAATCAGCATTCTGAGGATAATGATCCAACGTTGATTAACTTCTGCTCCCATAAACAGCCATGACGAAGGAAATGAGCTTCTAATACTGCAACAGTTGTTACGGCACTTGACCTTCTGAATCTTCTAAATTGATTTAACCGGCACTTGACCTTCTGAACCCGCAACAGTACCCCTGAGACCGGAACAGTTGTTACGGCACTTGTCCTTCTTTTCACCAGATTAGGAAATCCATTCGCTCGGTACTTGTCCTTCTAATTTTACATAAACTTCAATATTGCCGAGCAGCGCCGGGTAGTTTCAAAATCAGCAACTGTCAGAAAATCCGGATACTTTCAATAAAATTTCTTGTAAGGTGGTAGTTGATGCTGTAGTTGTATCTAGTATGATGATGATGTCTGGGTTTGCTGACCCCCTTGATAGCTGGAATCAGAGTGAACCATCCTATGGCCACCAAAAATGATATGGTGCGCCAAAATATCAGATGATAGAACCAGCTCTGGCCACCAAAAATGATAAGGGTGGATTTGAGCTGAAGTGGTAACTTGCCACCCTTATCGACACCTGGTATTAAAGTGCAAGATGTAGGTGTCTTCTCTGATTTAGGATGTTGCTGTGTATGTGGTAGTGGAACAGTTCACGGGGTTATCACACAGGCAACATGACGTGTAGAGTCATAGAAAGGGTAACTTCGTTGTATAAGTTTCTTCCATTTATTGCACGCCACAAAACAGTCATGATACTTATGACATCAACATAGTTAACGAGTTCAGCAAGATGATATGGCACATTGAAAACAATTTCTGTAGTCAGCAATGACAGCTGTTGTATATATGCGTCATAAGACATCACAGTTCAATAGATTCAGAAATTCATAAATCATAGAGTTCTAGTTCGTGAAGCTGTATAAATAATAATAATTTCTATAACTTCTGCAACAGTGTCAGCTACAGATCTTCAATGTTCATAAACAATAATAAATGCTCCCATTCTGATGCTAGCAGATCAGTTGTATACAATAAGTCCGTTCACTGTCTGCACGTGAATAGCATACATGGGCTACAGGTCAGCTCGACCTTTATAATGTTCCTAAGTCTAACCATCTGACTTGGACGTGATCTCTGATATAACGAATCCTGGAACACAGACAATAGTCTTGTTGGTCTAGAGCGACCCATATATATTTAACTAGTTCAGGTATAAAGATACCGGTGACTTAATCCTAGTCAAAGTACCTCTCCATTTTGCATCACACAGGCGAGCAAATAGGCGACAAAATGACGAACCTCTAGATGATAGCATAAAGTTCGATACAAGAGGAATTACCTTATTTCGGAAAATCAACCATGAACATATGCCTCCAGGCAGGCGTGAATAATACTGGGAAATAGTCTAGTTAGCTAACTAACTCACAAAGACCATGTATTTCCCTCAGAGAATCACAAGACGCAGGTCGCGTCTGCTCGCTTCTTAAACCATTTCTCAACTGCCCGAACTGGGCGGAACACACAGAACGAACTCCCAGCTTTTGACATGCGCAGAACGACAATCTCTGAGTTGCCGTTCACAATAAGACGATTCTAAGAACATTCGAGATAAAAGTCTTACACAGTCGCGCCTTTTATGGTCATGAAAAGAAGCGTTAAGAAAGGTTTCAGACATCTACCATAGTTGACTGGTACTACCAAATAAGGAGATGTGGTCACGCTTCGTTCAAGAAATTATAGACCGAACGTGTCTCTATACAAGAGAAGGCAAACTCCTAAAAAATTTTAGTTTCGATAACTCGGATTATGTCCCTTTGACCACAGAAAACATAATACACACTTCAGTCAAAAAAATGATCATACATATGAAAAATGTTTATACAAACGAAAAATAATAATGATCCGTGCGTAACACCGATACAGTTTGGTACCAGCCATGTCGCAGGAGTTGCCAGAATAATGTCGAATCGACATTAGACTGCCTTAGGGACTCCGACTCCGGATTTATCCTCAGGGTTTACTCCCGAAGCGAATTCCATAAATGGATATTCCCGCAAGGCAGCGGTGGTTTGAATTCAGAGTTCCTTCTCTTAGATAAGCTACCAACCAAGGATCACGAGCCCTATCTGCCCGAAGCTGCTGGTTTTAAGGCGCCAGTCGCTCGCCTTTGCCCCTTCTCCCGTCAGTGGAAACAGTTCCGCCGGGCTCAAATTGAGCCACACGTGAAGGCCGGGAGCTGGACTTGGTTGTCAGAGGCTGTTTGAGGCGCGTGCCATAGAAGTATTATATCTGCAGTGAGAGCTTATCCTCACTACAACTCCCGGCAATAACAACCTTTGGAACTATTTTTCCAGTAAGAGATGTTTTAAATTGACTAGTACATACATTAAATAACTGTCTACTGACGGCATATATTATTTACTTCTATCCATTTTTATGTAATTTTTTAAAATGACTAGTGTTCATATCACGCGTTAACAGAATGATAGCATAAGCTAGACACGTGTGTTTTAAATCTAATTTATAACAGTGGTGAAGAGGTCCTATTTTAACACGTGTTAGATATGATATTGATAATTTGGTTAAATGTGTATATTCTCTTTTATATAGGCTGGTCAAAACCTGAGTACTAGCCGCTTTTCTTATGGCCATATGAACTTATGATCATACGAACTTATAATATTATAAGCATCCAAGAATATTTAATATTGATGAGCTTCTTGCTGTGATCTGTGCGGTCCAATTTTCCTCATTTTCCTGAGCGAAACCAGAATAGAACCATTGAGTTATAATATTAACTGGGCCATAACTATTACCAGGTTTACTTATATATATATCTCATCAACCAACTGTGGCAATATATTGTCAGCAACATTTGTGTAACTTAAACCTAGCGTTTCAGCCACCTGAGGCTAAACAACCTAGGAACTGTATATGTTCTATTTATTCTACATCGGCGATCACCACGCATGAACCTTACTCCAACCAACTAAAGGCATAGATAACTTATTGTATCCAGTACAAATTTAACACCGACTCTAGCGACTCCTGTGAAATTTGCAGTCAGCAACTACGGAGAGTCTGGGGCTGGATTTGGCAAACTTAAATTTGACACTAAATATATATATATATATTACTTATTAGTGTATTTCCTTGGAATGCCTGCGACAACTACTGGGGTAAGTGTATCTGAAAGTGGCCACTGCGTGTATGTGAATTGAATGAACAGAGAAAGAAACTTATGTCTTTTGTTAACATCATATACTTATATGGTTTCTTCTTTCTTTTTTTTAATCTCAATAATCTGATTAGTCACGGGATAGTTTACATTAGGAACCTATTCTTTTCCCATACTGACTATTTCATAACTTATTGTTAACCTTTGATCTTTTGGGTTAATTAACCTCTGTTGGGATCGTCCTTTCTTTTCCTTTACCAGAGGGGAGAACCTATTTGATTAATTTTCATTTTGTCTGTAAGCCATGATCTCTCGATGCATATGATTTATGTTGTGATTTTCTATTTATAATAAACTTTATTAAACCTTTAGTTATTGTGTCGGTCAACCCCTATCTATTATATGTTATCCATAGTTTGTTTTCACGTTCGTATGTATTTGTCACAGAATTGTGTGCGTGTGAGTGCAGTGTAACTTGTATTTTCGTACAAGGAGAGAAAGTGCGTCTGATTTAAATATCGTCGTCCAAATAGGCTGGATTAGATAAATTATTCTATCCAGAGACTATCCTTTCTCTTACACGATCACCGTCGTGAAAAAAAACTATATCTTACCCCTTACTTTCACATTGTCATCACTATCACCTTTGCTCAGACAGGGCTATAAACATCTATTACCTATCTGATAAATCATACACGACAGTATTATCTACACAGTAGGTCTAAACTTTTCCTCTGGCTTTTCTGCCATTCCGATAAGTGAAGTGATGAGCTCCAGTTTCTCCAGCTTGGCTTGCATTTAAGACCATTATATCTTGTCCCACGATAGGAGGAGAAAGGATGTGGCATAATGTGCATTCCCGCCATTCATGGAAGGGGGGGGGGGGTCTCCAAATATGCAGAGCTAAATACTGTGCTCTGGTTCTGGGCTCTCCCAAGGAACTGTCACGTCCTACACAGAGCTACTTCTCAGGTCCCCCTGCCTATTATGGGTCCATAATGAGATCATCCTACATGGATAATGTTCTGTGTAGTATCTGAATATCGAAAATCAGTGATAGTTACAAGCAAGTAACAACAGTGTAGCGAAATCTGTGAAACAATCGCTAAATTCAGTAAGATTTTAGTCCTATGAAAATAAATAAACCCGCCCGGGTGTGTTTGCCTATCGTCGTCTTCTACGTCAGTAGAGCGCTGAATTTTATACAGTAGTAATGCTTAGACAATGATCCCGCCGTCAAATCTTACACGCTTTCCTAGTTTCATCCTTGAGACTTACAATTAACATGTGCCAGAACTGCGACACCAAACTGCCGTTCTGAATTAACGTAAGATTTTAACTTTAACGCCACTAATAGTAGCAATTCGGACATTTTCCAGAAGTGTAGAACGAAACTGCAGTAAGAATTAACACAAATATTAAAGCCGCCTTGCAAAACCCCTCTTCGCTCGACACGCAGTTCTATGCCTATATCCACGCTGTTGGACACGCCAGAATATATAAACACCCACACCAGTGTATTTCGGAAAAAAGTACTATACTGTAACATACGGCCAACGCGTTGTCGAATTGTGTGACGTACTACAAAAGCGCTGTTTCGTTCTGAATGAGAACGACAGTTAAAGAAAAAAAATTACGATTTAACGTGGAAATTTTTTGAAAATATAGTATGAGAGGGGGAGAAAAGGAGCATAGTTGGTAGTGTCTCGATTTGGTTGTTTACATATTTGAAATTTGCACCCAAGCGGGGCATAGAAGGTTAGATAGAAGAAAAACTTAGATAATTTTCTTATATGCTAAAATAAAAGACAGTGACGAATACAATGACATTAATTGGGTAATAGAAGAGTAAAGTGTTAATGTATCTTACCGTAGATAGGAAAATATGTTATTTGAAGAACTGAAGAAGAAAAACGATAATAGTAAATATAATAAATAAACGTATAAAAATATAAACACTGTGTGACAGACAGCAACGGGATCAATAATTATTTATCAGAATTTGAACCACTGAATAAATAAAGTAGACATTGACAGAAAACAGATGGACTAACAGACTACATCTTTCTCAGCTTGAGAGATATTGGGAAAGGGTAGGGTAGTCCAAGATTTGAAAATTGAGTTCAGTTTTGAAAAAAAAGGACGCTAGAAGCCTAACAGTCCCTGATTGGCTGGAGTCTAATATACTAACGGAGGAATAAAACTGGTTTGAAGGTAGTGCAAGTCGCCACTTGAAAAAAATTTGTATTACACTAAAGTTGTGTGAAGACAAGATATTAGTACGATCTTGTTTTGCTGATCTGCACCAGCAAGCGATCTGGATTTGACCATATTTATCGCAAATCAAACTTATTGCTGTTAATATTTCTCTGATGCGGTAAGAAAGAAAACATTTATATTATTATTATTATTATTATGTATGTATTATTGAATATGTATGAAAATTATGTGGAAAGAAGTTTATCTAGAGGGAAGTCAACATCAAACTTTGTGTTGTTTCACAGAGTTGTTAGGATATATATTAACATGTTGTAGAAAAGCCAGACAGGCTTTCTGACACTTTGGGAGAAAGTAAAATTAAATATTAATGGGGAAATTGTTGTACAGTATTATGACATAAGACCAGGAAAACCACTGGCCGTCGTCTTCAGCAAGTCACCGTGATTGTACATGACTTGATATTATTAACTTAAAATGTTTCCTTTGTCAAGGAAAGTGTCAAACTATAGTTTGAAGTTTATCTGACCATGAATGGGGTAAAAAACCAATTAAGAACGCTAACTAATTGTTTAGTTACCATGCTGAGTCTGAATATGATTGAAAAATGTTTATTAGTTAGGGAAAGAGAGAGTATATCAGAGGTTGAGTAGGACGCATTTATATCGTTCCAGGGTTTCATCTATGACTCAAAGTGAGCCCAGGTAAACCTATACCTGTATATATTTCTGCATCTAAAGACTTGAGGCAGTATCGACTGTGTGCCTCCTTGTTATATTTCAAGAGCAGAATCCTGACTTGGCAGTGGAAGCTGGTGATGTGAACATAATTCATCCTGTATACCAGAGGATATTAAGTTAAGAAATCGTCTCCGGGCACTTGATATATCAAACTCAACTACTCTCATTTCCCAAATGTGTATTAGAACATTCAGATTATGATGAAGACAGACGTTCTTTCAATCAATACCCATTCATAGGAGCAAGAGTAAATTGACACTGTTCCAGATTGACATATTTAATTAAAGTTGTGAAAAATAATATACTCAGTTATAAATTGAATCAATTTTATGTAAATACTTTGAATTATCATTTTGAGTTTCAGTATTCCAGTATACACAAAATTGTGATACTGGAACAATAAATTGTAAAAAAGATTTCACATTTAAAACTTAACTCTGGGTGTTGTTAATTACTTTTCATAGAGTTCTTAGGTGTATTTGTTGTCATTTTATTATAGCACATTTCTCATTACCCTAGACACTAGCCAGATAACAGACATACACCATTATTATACTTAGGATAAAATACGTCGCAGGTTGAGGTCGTAGGGTGGTAGCAGAAAGGTACCCTAAGAACACAAACCCTAGTATCTATTAGACTCAGGGGCCTTCACAACTTGACCTCACATCTGCATAAAATTAACATTTTACCAATTAACATCAAAATCCACCACAAACAGTGTGGTCTGGTTTTAAGGACATTCCCCATTGCACACGGACAACTCCATCAGTGTTCCGACCTCCTCCCTTAGATCACACAAGGAGGATCTCAGCACAGTGCACGAACTCCGTAGCACCGGCGAGAATCCCAATGTGTGTATATATGAATCACACATTCTATAAATATTTTTGTGTTTTGTAGGTTTGTAATTTTTAAATTTCTCCAGGGCATCGGGCTTATGGCCTACTACGTACGATTTCCAACTGCCGTGGGATTTTTAGCGTGCGCAACTTCCACACGGGACCTCGTATTTTTTCGCCCTTATCCGAGAAGGCTAGGCATCCGATCTCACTTCCCAGGAGACCAGGGGGAAGTTTGGTATCATTAAGACCACTGGTTCTGAAAAAAATTTCCATAAATGATATTTCCTATACTGGTACCTTGAGAATTCGAGGCGTACGCCATACCTCCTAGCATTTCCCACCCCATAATCAAGTTACACAAAGGCAGCTTTCTGGCTGCAAATCGGACCAATCTTTTTCCTAATGTAAGCTGGTTGTATAGTGAAGTCTCTAACGCTTCACTCCCCTACGGAAATATCTATTATTGTACAACTTTTCGTTTTTTTATGCTGGGTGACTCAGAAGTGATTTTGTGCTGTGCTCATAGGCTTGACAAAACATACTTGTTGTGTATGATGTATTATCACACAAACACAATATACCTAGTATTATTTAGGACATATTATAATTAAATGGCTTATCCCAGGATGGGGCACTTCAAAGACTGGGCCCCCTAATAGAAAAAACCTCCTAAATATGCACTGAGTAACAGGACTCCGATATAGTATTAGTCGCTCGCTTAGTGCCCTACTTCAGCTTTGTTGCATAATAGTGGACATGGACACATTCATCTTTGTTGCATAATAGTGGACATGGACACATTCATCTTTGTTGCATAATAGTGGACATGGACACATTCATCTTTGTTGCATAATAGTGGACATGGACACATTCATCTTTGTTGCATAATAGTGGACATGGACACATTCATCTTTGTTGCATAATAGTGGACATGGACACATTCATCTTTGTTGCATAATAGTGGACATGGACACATTCATCTTTGTTGCATAATAGTGGACATGGACACATTCATCTTTGTTGCATAATAGTGGACATGGACACATTCATCTTTGTTGCATAATAGTTGTACATGTACACATACATCTTGGTTGCATACTAGTGGACATGGACACATTCATCTTTGTTGCATAATAGTGGACATGGACACATTCATCTTTGTTGCATAATACACATTCATCTTTGTTGGACATGGACACATTCATCTTTGTTGCATAATAGTGGACATGGACACATTCATCTTTGTTGCATAATAGTGGACATGGACACATTCATCTTTGTTGCAAAATAGTGGACATGGACACATTCATCTTTGTTGCATAATAGTGGACATGGACACATTCATCTTTGTTGCATAATAGTGGACATGGACACATTCATCTTTGTTGCATAATAGTGGACATGGACACATTCATCTTTGTTGCATAATAGTGGACATGGACACATTCATCTTTGTTGCATAATAGTGGACATGGACACATTCATCTTTGTTGCATAATAGTGGACATGGACACATTCATCTTTGTTGCATAATAGTGGACATCGACACATTCATCTTTGTTGCATAATAGTGGACATGGACACATTCATCTTTGTTGCATAATAGTGGACATCGACACATTCATCTTTGTTGCATAATAGTGGACATCGACACATTCATCTTTGTTGCATAATAGTGGACATCGACACATTCATCTTTGTTGCATAATAGTGGACTCGGACACACTCATCTTTGTTGCATAATAGTGGACATCGACACATTCATCTTTGTTGCATAATAGTGGACATCGACACATTCATCTTTGTTGCATAATAGTGGACATCGACACATTCATCTTTGTTGCATAATAGTGGACATCGACACATTCATCTTTGTTGCATAATAGTGGACATCGACACATTCATCTTCATCTTTGTTGCATAATAGTGGACATCGACACATTCATCTTTGTTGCATAATAGTGGACATGGACACATTCATCTTTGTTGCATAATAGTGGACATGGACACATTCATCTTTGTTGCATAATAGTGGACATGGACACATTCATCTTTGTTTGCAATAATAGTGACATGGACACATTCATCTTTGTTGCATAATAGTGGACACATGGACACATTCATCTTTGTTGCATAATAGTGGACATCGACACATTCATCTTTGTTGCATAATAGTGGACATGACACATTCATCTTTGTTGCATAATAGTGGACATGGACACATTCATCTTTGTTGCATAATAGTGGACATGGACACATTCATCTTTGTTGCATAATAGTGGACATGGACACATTCATCTTTGTTGCATAATAGTGGACATGGACACATTCATCTTTGTTGCATAATAGTGGACATGGACACATTCATCTTTGTTGCATAATAGTGGACATGGACACATTCATCTTTGTTGCATAATAGTGGACATGGACACATTCATCTTTGTTGCATAATAGTGGACATGGACACATTCATCTTTGTTGCATAATAGTGGACATGGACACATTCATCTTTGTTGCATAATAGTGGACATGGACACATTCATCTTTGTTGCATAATAGTGGACATGGACACACATTCATCTTTGTTGCATAATAGTGGACATGGACACATTCATCTTTGTTGCATAATAGTGGACATGGACACATTCATCTTTGTTGCATAATAGTGGACATGGACACATTCATCTTTGTTGCATAATAGTGGACATGGACACATTCATCTTTGTTGCATAATAGTGGACATGGACACATTCATCTTTGTTGCATAATAGTGGACATGGACACATTCATCTTTGTTGCATAATAGTGGACATGGACACATTCATCTTTGTTGCATAATAGTGGACATGGACACATTCATCTTTGTTGCATAATAGTGGACATGGACACATTCATCTTTGTTGCATAATAGTGGACATGGACACATTCATCTTTGTTGCATAATAGTGGACATGGACACATTCATCTTTGTTGCATAATAGTGGACATGGACACATTCATCTTTGTTGCATAATAGTGGACATGGACACATTCATCTTTGTTGCATAATAGTGGACATGGACACATTCATCTTTGTTGCATAATAGTGGACATGGACACATTCATCTTTGTTGCATAATAGTGGACATGGACACATTCATCTTTGTTGCATAATAGTGGACATCGACACATTCATCTTTGTTGCATAATAGTGGACATCGACACATTCATCTTTGTTGCATAATAGTGGACATCGACACATTCATCTTTGTTGCATAATAGTGGACATCGACACATTCATCTTTGTTGCATAATAGTGGACACCGACACATTCATCTTTGTTGCATAATAGTGGACATCGACACATTCATCTTTGTTGCATAATAGTGGACATCGACACATTCATCTTTGTTGCATAATAGTGGACATGGACACATTCATCTTTGTTGCATAATAGTGGACATGGACACATTCATCTTTGTTGCATAATAGTGGACATCGACACATTCATCTTTGTTGCATAATAGTGGACATGGACACATTCATCTTTGTTGCATAATAGTGGACATCGACACATTCATCTTTGTTGCATAATAGTGGACATGGACACATTCATCTTTGTTGCATAATAGTGGACATGGACACATTCATCTTTGTTGCATAATAGTGGACATCGACACATTCATCTTTGTTGCATAATAGTGGACATGGACACATTCATCTTTGTTGCATAATAGTGGACATGGACACATTCATCTTTGTTGCATAATAGTGGACATGGACACATTCATCTTTGTTGCATAATAGTGGACATGGACACATTCATCTTTGTTGCATAATAGTGGACATGGACACATTCATCTTTGTTGCATAATAGTGGACATGGACACATTCATCTTTGTTGCATAATAGTGGACATGGACACATTCATCTTTGTTGCATAATAGTGGACATGGACACATTCATCTTTGTTGCATAATAGTGGACATCGACACATTCATCTTTGTTGCATAATAGTGGACATCGACACATTCATCTTTGTTGCATAATAGTGGACATCGACACATTCATCTTTGTTGCATAATAGTGGACATCGACACATTCATCTTTGTTGCATAATAGTGGAAATCGAAACATTCATCTTTGTTGCATAATAGTGGACATGGACACATTCATCTTTGTTGCATAATAGTGGACATGGACACATTCATCTTTGTTGCATAATAGTGGACATGGACACATTCATCTTTGTTGCATAATAGTGGACATGGACACATTCATCTTTGTTGCATAATAGTGGACATGGACACATTCATCTTTGTTGCATAATAGTGGACATGGACACATTCATCTTTGTTGCATAATAGTGGACATGGACACATTCATCTTTGTTGCATAATAGTGGACATGGACACATTCATCTTTGTTGCATAATAGTGGACATGGACACATTCATCTTTGTTGCATAATAGTGGACATCGACACATTCATCTTTGTTGCATAATAGTGGACATCGACACATTCATCTTTGTTGCATAATAGTGGACATCGACACATTCATCTTTGTTGCATAATAGTGGACATCGACACATTCATCTTTGTTGCATAATAGTGGACATCGACACATTCATCTTTGTTGCATAATAGTGGACATCGACACATTCATCTTTGTTGCATAATAGTGGACATCGACACATTCATCTTTGTTGCATAATAGTGGACATCGACACATTCATCTTTGTTGCATAATAGTGGACATCGACACATTCATCTTTGTTGCATAATAGTGGACATCGACACATTCATCTTTGTTGCATAATAGTGGACATCGACACATTCATCTTTGTTGCATAATAGTGGACATCGACACATTCATCTTTGTTGCATAATAGTGGACATCGACACATTCATCTTTGTTGCATAATAGTGGACATCGACACATTCATCTTTGTTGCATAATAGTGGACATCGACACATTCATCTTTGTTGCATAATAGTGGACATCGACACATTCATCTTTGTTGCATAATAGTGGACATGGACACATTCATCTTTGTTGCATAATAGTGGACATCGACACATTCATCTTTGTTGCATAATAGTGGACATGGACACATTCATCTTTGTTGCATAATAGTGGACATCGACACATTCATCTTTGTTGCATAATAGTGGACATCGACACATTCATCTTTGTTGCATAATAGTGGACATCGACACATTCATCTTTGTTGCATAATAGTGGACATCGACACATTCATCTTTGTTGCATAATAGTGGACATCGACACATTCATCTTTGTTGCATAATAGTGGACATGGACACATTCATCTTTGTTGCATAATAGTGGACATGGACACATTCATCTTTGTTGCATAATAGTGGACATCGACACATTCATCTTTGTTGCATAATAGTGGACATCGACACATTCATCTTTGTTGCATAATAGTGGACATCGACACATTCATCTTTGTTGCATAATAGTGGACATCGACACATTCATCTTTGTTGCATAATAGTGGACATGGACACATTCATCTTTGTTGCATAATAGTGGACATGGACACATTCATCTTTGTTGCATAATAGTGGACATGGACACATTCATCTTTGTTGCATAATAGTGGACATCGACACATTCATCTTTTTTGCATAATAGTGGACATCGACACATTCATCTTTGTTGCATAATAGTGGACATGGACACATTCATCTTTGTTGCATAATAGTGGACATCGACACATTCATCTTTGTTGCATAATAGTGGACATCGACACATTCATCTTTTTTCTTAATGAAAGTGTGTATCCTAATAAACAATCCCACGTACATTTTTTTAAATATACAGAAATGGCGCGAATAGCACCGTGAGAGCTAAATTGAACATCCATTAAAAGAACACGCAATCAGTCTTACCTATTTTCATCTTCTTTTTAGCATCTTTGACACCTTTCTCAATTATCTGTTTTTTTTTCTTGCTGACAATTGGCATATATTATTACCGGTCGCTCTTACAGGAACAGTTCACCCACAATTCATACTTCTGTTGTGTGGTAGGCCCCCACAGATAGATTAGTGATAATAACTCCAAGGTCGTAAATCCGCGACTGTTTCCAAACTTTATATTATAAATGTGATTATTTTGGTTGTAGCTGTTACTTGGCTCATAATATCGAGCCCAACACTTTTCCCAAGCCACCGCGACGCCCTTAACCGAGGGCCGCGACGCCCCTTGGAGCCGCGACGCACAGTTTGAAAACCTCTGTCCTAATGGAATACGACAAGAAGGTCAGTACTTAAACTGCTCCCCCATAATCCCTCCAATTCCCATCGTTGTGAGGTTCGAGATGTCTGAGAAAACTCAGTTTAGGCTCGGCAGTCAAAAGCACTCAGACGTTGAAGATGTAGTCTCGGTGTCTGCTGGCAAGACGTCTGCAAATTTGTTCCCAGACGTGTGCTGAGGGCTGCCACAAAGTTTTGTAATTGTCATGTCCGGCGATGTCCTTTTGCTGAAAGCAGACGGCATAAAAGCACCCTATGCGTTCAGTGAGAGCGTCTGTTGACTTTGCTAGGTCCCAAGCGAACTAAGCAAACATAGTGAACGAGAAACGGGTGCTTCCCTTTATACATGAACAGTTTTGACCTTTGGGACAACTGTTGTGTTCTGCGAACCAGCGATAAATTATCTAAGTTTTTCAAAGAATCAAAGGCACTATTTCCTATGTACTCATAACAACGGAACATTTTCGATTCACATGTGACAGGTCTGTTTTCTGCAGCTCAAAGATAATTAGTTTATAAGATATTTCTTTTTAATATCAATAGGTAAAATATTTCTGCTTAATACGCAATCTAAATACAAATAAATATAATGCGTTGATATTTATTATTAATGTAAAATAAAAATACTTGATGAACAATAATCTAATAGACATTATTACTCAAAATTAAATTGTCATCTAAATGTAGTAAATACGGAACAAAATAGAAAGAAGGAAGCAAATATAATCTTTATAACCGCCCATAGTCACATCCTGACGTCATTAATTCAGTCATCACTTTTCAGCCCCCCCCCCCCCCCCCCCCCCCCCCCCGCCACCCCCCCCCCCCTCCCTCCCCCCCCCCCCCCCCCCCGCAAAGGAGCATAAACCTTCATTAAATTTATATCAAGACTTCCTGTCTTGTGCCATCCGCTCGAGGACTTCCTGTCTTGTGCCATCCGCTCGAGGACTTCCTGTCTTGTGCCATCCGCTGGAGGACTTTCTGTTTTGTGCCATCCGCTCGAGGACTTTCCATGCGTTCGTTATACTTTTATTTTACATCTTTGGTTTTCATCCCATTTGTTTGTCAACTTATTCTGCATATCGTACCATGGGGATTCTAGAATAAGGACTGCCTTGTAAGGCTGTGGGTACATGTTTCCTCATTGTGTGTGGTCCAGCGACCGCCAGTGTCTTCTTCTCATCTCTTGTTTCAATGGCATGTGTCTAGTGTTTTCTAATCACGATATCACAACGAAAAGAACACCCTTGTTAATGAGTTGCTTGTTTGTGAGTTCTGTCTGACCTTATCTGTTTTTCCTTTTTTAAGTTCTTCTGTTCTTGTCTATTTGTCTATTTGTCCGTTTGTCTGTCTGTACTTGACCACAAGACCTTCTTCAGGGACATTATGACCATAACAAAGGCAATTTTGTTTGTCCTAGTAAGACGCATCACACATTTTCCTTCAGTCTACCCTTTATTATTGTTTCACTGCAGTTTTCCTCAGTTTACTAATTCACCTGTTCTAACATTCATCCATATATTAGTATTATCAAATGTAAGGAGGGATTATGGGAGAGAGAAAGAGTTTGGAAGAAACAGAAAGGACAAAAAAACACATATATAAACAGAATACACGGAAAACAAATAGATTAACGAAAGAGGTTAATTAATTACGTAATGACGTGTTCTCGGTCTCTGAATCCCCCGGTAACAGAACACCTGAAGGCTAGGCTGGCTGTTATGAAATCTTTAACATTGCGTCAGTTCAAAAAATAGTATATTTCCAGGCTATGTCAGATTCCTGAGTTCTCGGCCTACGATTGGCCCAAAACAAAATAACTGGCCTATTAACAGTTAGGAATTGTCTGGTTTCTGTACCGTGCCGCATAATATGATAACAAATGTATGAAAACACTGTTGTAAATAAGAATTACAAAATCAAATATTCAGAAAACGATGCTTTATAGTAAATTACATTCAGTTGTGAAAACAAGTAAACATTTAAATGAACTTTTAAATAAAGAACGAACTCACCAACAAACTGTGAGTATATCACACATCAAATGTAAAAAGTAGTTCTTTCTTGCTACAAATAAGATGAGTGTCGTACGGAAGGTTAATTGTTTTATCCCCCCCCCCCTTTCCCCACCCTCTCTAAGTAGATTGGATGTTGACAGATACGCGAGAAGGTATAGAAATAGATTTTTCACAGGTGGTAGAATTGAGGAAAAGATCTGTCTCTGGAGTGATTTGGTTATCTCCTCCAGCCTACTGTCACGAGAGGGTAGCTTGTTATAGAAATTATAAAGTATCCTGGACACAAAGTTGTATCAGGTGATACCAGGATAGTGCCAGATAAGATACTGGTCTTATAAGTAATACCCCCTTCTCTGAAAAGAGTAAGGGTGTATGGACATCAAAGGTAGGATCAAACTGTATAAGTTCCTAGAGAAGATGGTAATGTATTACTCTAAGTTCCTACAGGCTCCTCTCAAGATCCTCCTCTGTTAATAGTAATAGCTCTGTTAGGGGTATTAACTAAACTATCTACCAACAAGAACTGTAACTTTACTTAAATAATTTAAGTAAGTCTGCTGGTAAGTATTTACAATGTATTTTTACAGGTTTTTCTTTTCTTGTTTGAAAATCTTTCACCGAACTTAAAATTTAATTACATCATTAAATAAATCAAATCACTTGTAAAATGGTCAAAAGTATCTAAAGTCTTTAAAATTTTAGGAAAGTTCTTCTCTCTTGGTTGAACTCACTCTGGTTGTAGAATATCTATATCTTCATAACACTTTTATTTCACTGTCATTGAATTTTAGGCTATCACTGGCTATAACTATGCCCAACAAGATATCATTAGATATGTCTTTCTTAGAATAGTGGTTTTACTGGGTACTCTGAACAGTAGCCTTGTTTGGCCACTTATCTGGTAAATTGAAGCCTGTCAAACTCCTGACATGGAAGGAAAAGTAAACATGAGATTCCTCCAGGCAGTGGGTACTTAGTGGCTGTCCCTATGAACAACAAGGGCGCTCGCACCACTAGTTCCTGCAGTAGTGGCTGACTCTTTAAAGTGTACTTGGATGACAGGATATAACCTGAAACATATTTGATTAACCACTATATCACTATCCCTCTATTACAGATGTAGGGGGTGCGAGACAGTTTCAGACAGTGTGCAAGTAGACGCACAGGACATAATATATCAGTAGCAACACAATCCAGGTCACTGTGAATAAAATGTTTCTCCAAATCCTTAGTTAGAGCCATTTGTCCATGATCCGCCTCCCTACAATTATTAGGTCTTGTATAAAATACTAAGTAATAGCTTAAACAATACAGTAATTCAATTCCTTTCATCCTTTCCTTTATTCCTGGTGTGTGTCCCAGTCCATCAAGAAATAATTCTTTAAATGCTTTTCTAAAACCATGGACACCCTTTCTGCTTCCATTCTTAATTTATTTAAATATACACAGCTTGGTTTAGCCTCCAGAAATTACACAGTAGTTTGAAATACATCTACACACTTCCTACCGCACAAGTGAATTAATTAACTAGAATTATATATATATATATATATATATATATATATATATATATATATATATATATATATATATATATATATATATATATATATATATATATATATATATATATATATATTGTTTCTTACCCTCAAGTACATACAGTCGAGCTGTTAATGGTCACGCAGTCTGCTCTCAGATGCAGAAGGCAAAGAAGTCTCTCTCTGACTGAACTGGCGCTTCTCGCTGTATTTGAATTTTTATTATGGCCTCCTTTTCATTTAGGGCACGTCCTATATATAGGCCAAGGCCGAACGACAGAGGGAGCTTTACTACTAAAGTGTGTTTGCGTTCCGAAATACAGGCATACATTTGTCCAGCTGTGCAAATATGAAAAACTAGTAATCTACATATCCTTCTTATTCCTGGACCGATTTCCTTCATCTTAGGCTTAAAATACTCTCTGTATTATTCTTTCTCTATTTCAATAATTGTCGTTTATTATCATACTACCATCTTTTCCTATGCGTAGCCTAAACAGCACATTTTTTGACTTGCCTGATGTCTCGATGCCTTCTACTCGAGATTTCTCCATTACCATATTACTTCCCGTGGAAATTTGTGCACGCTGTATTAATTGAACATTCCTATTAGTAAATTCTTGACCTCTGCCATGCTGTACTTCGCTCATAAGTCTGTAGCTTACCTCCAATTGAATCAAGGTTACACGGATTTGAGCTCGCCATTGTTAGGCTAGTACGTTTGTAAACACTATACATGAAGATGCGATTCCATTGGTTCGTCAAGGATATACTGTACTGTCAGAAAGTATGGCGTACAGTTTGGTCAGAATGACGGGTTGTGAATCAGACCTCACGACACCTACCCGTACGACTGTACTTTATTGCAAGACAGCTTTTATCTCCCCTGTCAAGAATATATACGTTTCTCTACACACACACAGCTTTGTGACAACAAGACAAACAATCGTGAAAAACTATTATTATATTACATTTTATTTCGAAAATAATAGCATTTCTTTGATTCTGGAAGTAATTTCTTGAAATTGTCCCATTTGTGTAACTCGGGTGAGTACGAATAAAGAATGGAGTTCGTTACATTTGCAGTAACTCGGACAATTTAGTCCCTTATATTCGGTGACGGAGTAATAGAAAGTCTATTTTTTTTTTTTTTTTTTTTTTTAAATACGTACCAAAACCAAGGCAAGGTTTCAAAAGATAATATACATTTACGAAATGATGTTGCAATAAAACCGCTATTAATTAATTACCGTAGTCAAATTTCAGTCCACTGGTTTTTTCCCTTCTCCCCATACCTTTTTTTGACGGCTTGCTTCAACGTTTTATAACCAAGGCATCCAGATAAATGACCACAGAAGAATTAATGCCGTCATCAGAGCATGCAACAGATAGCAAACAACATAATTATTTCTCGTAGTATTTTGGCGGGACTGTTGCTCGTTTAAACATGTGTCTTCCTGTCTGTCCGTCTCTTTATTTATCTGTATCAACAATGGCATGTGTGAGTGTCTGACCTATCGCTTTCAAAAGTTTGTATGACTGTCTTTTGTAATCTTTTCCAGATCTGTGAAACAAAGATGCAATTTCTGTGTCTAGATTTATTCCCCCTTTGTGGACCCCCCATCGGAGGAAAAGGGGATAGTTTAGAACAGGGACGATAACCTTCAGGATTTATACCTCTACCAGGATTTAGCAAGGATTTAGCAAATTCGGCGTTCACCTCAATAGTATTTTTTGGGGGACGAACTGGGGCCAGTTTGTACCCTCGACAGCTGGAGTTGGTACACTAATCACAGTCAAACGGATTTCGAGGGATATTCTATAAAAACAAGGGATACTACAGATCCACGGCGGGTGAAAGACAATAGGTAATAGAGTGAGAGGTGGCCACTGAGAGAGAGTGTGTGTGTGATGATTTTGTTTTGCTGGGGAAAGATCTATTAAGTTGGTTGATTTTTTTTTTAACTTGGTCTTATATCGCACCAAGATTATTTATTCATGTAAACAAGTGCCAACCTTCAACCTTTGGGTTATTTTTTTAGGTTTTCTCCATACGGGGAAGGCGCACCATTCTTCTTTTTTTCCCCTCTATATGTATGATTCTTGATATCTTTGGGTATTTGATGTTGTAATAAGTTTAGTGATAAATAAACAACCAAGAAATCTAACTTTGCGTGTTGGTCAGACCCTACCCATTTACCTTAGTTTTTCACGTGTATGTGTCTTGTTGTCACATAGTGTTGTGTGTGTAGAGTAACCTGTCTTATTGTAGATAGGGAGGCAAAGACTGTCTTGGAAACAAAGCTCAGTCGTACGGATAGGCTGGAGGAGAGAAACCTACTCACTCCAGAGACATATCTTTCCCTCAACCTACCACCAGTGAACCTAATTTCTATACTTCTCGTGTATCAGTCAACAGTCACTCTCTACTTAGACGGGCCAAATAAAACAATTACCTAACGTACGACACCCTTCTAAGATTTTGCCCTTCCTGTCTTTCTTATCTTTTATACTGTATCCTTTGAGTTCTGACATTAAATATTGCTTTTATCAAATGTAACAGTGTGAAAGTAATAGACCCCTACGCAACAGTACATTAGATAATGGTTTAGAAAAGTAATCAGATTAATGGGGCATGTATTGATGAAGTGTTCGAAAAGTCTGCGATTGTATGAGCGTGGACTCTACGTTTTAGGTCACGTTGAAGATTGTTCCAAAGTTGAGCCACACAGTAAGCTACGCTTTTCTTGAATATGTCAAGCTTATTCTTGGGCACTTGTAATTTGTTTAAGCGTTGAATACGTCTTCCATTATATTTGAAAAGCAGCCATAGATTGGAGTATTCTGTGAGCGCATACTATGAACACATTTTGAGGAAGCGCTTCTTCAACACACTGTCTCCACTTTGCTCGGTTGGCAGCGATTGTGACAATACGGTTGTACGATCTCAAGTCCACTCCGGCAGGATTGCATTACGTTCCCGTGCGAGTGATACTGTCTTATTTTTCTCTCCCCTGTCATTATTTGTGGCATATTTTATATACTATTATTTTACTCTCTATGCTGAATCTAGTAGGGGAAAGTCTCTAACACTCCACTCCCCTACGGAAGTATTTGCTATGGGACTGTCTTTATCTTGTTTACCACTCCTCAAACGTATTTACGTTCCGACAGGTGAACTGGGGTATTATCGTTACAATACCCAGTAATTATCACCGGTCAGCGAGCGAGACTCTTATCATGAAAAGACGGTCTCGCCCGATCAACATCTATAGAAGCCAGTATTGTCTGTCTGAGATAGCCGTCTGAGGTGGGCAGATTACACAGGTGGTAGATGCGGTTATCGTTTCACGGGACCATCCCTGTGTGTGATTATCACGATAATCTGTCTGAAGAGACAATATTGGCGATAGGTAGCATCTGGACATCCAATGAGTTCACAGATGGTGTTTATGAGATGTGCACAAGATGCTGGCGGAAGTCTGATGCAACGATATGAAGAGGTCACGCGTGGATATTAAATTTAATATTTTGGAACACGTGAGGGTTTTTTTTTTTTAAATTTGAGACACCCCTACCCTAGTGATGAACGAGATTCGATTTAATTGGTTGATTTGAGAGGCCAGAATATACTCACTGGAGAATTAAGCGGAAACACAACTGGAATTTGAACTAAGGATTGTGAGATATAATGTAGTGAAATCAAAGTTAGTACACACACTGCAGCACAAACGTCAGACAAGCGACTGCTAAAAGCCAGAAAGAAAAAGGAGACATTGGACTTAGAAATTTCACAACTATAAGTAACAGATCGAGTATTGGGCAACATGAATTTACATGTAAACCCGCATTTTTAATAAAAGACTGGAAACTTAGGAATTTGATCACAAGTCATAGAGGAATTAAACAAAAGTTTTCCCAGGCCAGTGCTTACGCAGAACATCCGCCGTCAGGGGAATTAACTCTAATGTCCCAGACCAAGTCATAGAGGAATTAAACAAATGTTTTTCCATACCAGGATTTCGCAGAACACCCACCGTCAGAGGAATTAACTCTAATTTTCAGACCTAAGTGATTTCGAAGCATCTAATACACAGCCGTGTCCAGTCTAAATGCAAGGAGATTGTAAATTCCCAAACTTTTAGGGTAAATGTAAACAATTTATTTACTAATGTAAATTTTACAGGTTTCTTGCTAAGTGGTTATATATGAGGCTGGCAACCTCAACATTTGAAAACAGTATATGCTAGAGCTTGTGTTTGTTTCTGACTAGTCGTGCGGAAACCCGACAGCAGAGGTGACCCAATGACTCAGACTGGAGAAGTAATGAGTGATGATTACATCATGAGCACCTCAAGTGTATCATATCATTTTTGAGATTTATGTAACTCGTTAATGTTAGTTCAGGCACAAATCATATTCTCACTGTCAAGACACATTTTACCCATTAATCCTCAGAGTAATATTGGTGAATTTTAACCATCTTCTCGGAGTTAGGATGTGCGTGATCGAGAATTAAATTCTTCTAAGAGTTTAACATTGGTGGGCGGACAACGGGAACGTGAGCCTGTTAGAGTGCTCCAAACACATGTACTTAGCAGAAGGCATTTGTTTTTCTATTTTTCTGAAGTTCGTGGTTACATACCATCAGACGATTTGGGGTATTAACGCCGCTAGTGTGAGAGAACAGTCATCCACCCTAACCGCCTACAGCGGAAGAGAGTATGAAGAAGACTTTCGTCATCACAGAATTGATTAACCACAGCTGCAGGACTCATCTAGAATTAAGTTTCTTGTAAAATAGGCGAAAGCAACGGACTTTTGATAAATCCTCACCTACGTCTCCGTGACGACAACTTGTATCTAAATTTCACCAATCTTTCCATGTTTATTGTAACTGTTAAAGACTAATTCGTTATTAAAATTGTTACACGTTGTTTTACAACTAAACAATCATAGTCGCTTCAGCTTTTTAATATGTATGAAAGCAAACGTATGAGCCATTATATATATATATATATATATATATATATATATATATATATATATATATATATATATATATATATATATATATATATATATATATATATATATACCTAGACATATATTTACCTCTAAACAGAGCTATTACTTATACGAGGAATTTTGTTGGATTACACCAACTGTTTACGTCCTTTACCAAAGGCGACGGACCAGATATAATGCGTTAACAATTGTTCAGCCCAATGCTACATTGCTCGTGACTTCTGGAAATATCTTGTGAAATTTACCTTAAGGTAGAAGGGTCATTAACCTTCTATCTACATCTCTGCCAAGAGTAATCTTGCGCGCAATTAGAGGCCTTGGAAGCCAATATTAGATACTCTTGAGTTTTGGTCACGGTTGGACCACTACTGCAAAGCAGGGGAGGCAATCCGTGACAGCCATCCTTCGTGTGGTGACCCAGTTCTGGTTCAACCTCAGCATCTCTGCTTCCACAGTTCTCCGCCAGGTGGTTTTTGGCCGTCCTTGCTTTCGCTTTCCTTCTGGAGTCCAAGGCATGGCAGTTATGGTGATGGTGTCAGAGTCTCTTCTGAGGATGTGGCCAACCCAATTCGAGCGTCTACGCGCTATGATGGTGCGCATGTCCTTTTGGTGACTCCGAGTTAGCAGTTATTGGATGGTGATGGTGTTCGGCAGACTGTGTGGAAAGAGGACAATTTGAACATTTCCTTTCCGGTTAGGTCGCTTACAGACGAGCGTTTCTTGCTGCGCGTTTCTTGCGCGTGACGAATGGAAGAGTAAGGGATTTACAGACAGTCTCGCTCGGCTGAGCAGCCTGTAAATCCCTACTCTTTCATTCGTCACGCGCGAGAAACGCGCAGCAAGAAACGCTCGTCTGTAAGCGGCCTTACTCTCCAACATTGTAAAGTCTACTAAGATCGCCTCATATCTGATAATTCTAATAAATGGACGGACGGACGGGCAGACAGACAGAAAGATGGCAGGTATAGCAAAAGTGCTAGAAAAAACGAGCACAGGTCAAGGTTAATGCTGACTAACATGTAAACAGTATAATATTTCATAGACTGTCGGCGGCAGGAGCAGACTAACATTATGGCCTTCACCAACGCCCTGGTGGAAGACAATGTATGGCGATGACTGACAGCTGAGACAGACCGCCAACTTTTTAATAAGAGAAATATGTGTGGATATATGAGAGCAAATGACGAAAGAAAAACGTATATAATGTAACGTGAATATAAAGAGTAAAATCTTTGAAAATAAAATA
This sequence comes from Oreohelix idahoensis, assembly GCA_024509875.1. Taxonomy (NCBI): domain Eukaryota; kingdom Metazoa; phylum Mollusca; class Gastropoda; order Stylommatophora; family Oreohelicidae; genus Oreohelix; species Oreohelix idahoensis. Next base: position 942,161 of record JAMPIV010008534.1, on the reverse strand, counting down.
ACAATTGAAAAAAATCAGCCACAATGCACGCAGTTAAAAAATCAGCCACAATGCACGCAGTTAAAAAATCAGCCACAATGCACGCAGTTAAAAAAAAAGGTAAAGGATCCCGTTACACGCCAGTGAGGCATATAGGGAATTTGGTATTAGGCCCATATTTTCTTGACCATCGGCACACTAGGGGTGACGTGGTTAGCATCACGCCGGCCGCCTTAACCTTCTTAGAGTTTCTCTGGTGCCCAATTAGTGAGGCTGGGTCAACCCTGGAGCCGTTTGAGGTCTAAAAAACCCCACCTCAAATGGGGATCGAACCATGGACCACCTAGCAAGGAAGTCAGTGCACTAACCACTACGCTACCGTCACTGCGCCACGAAGTAATATACTTAAATTTCTAAGCTGTAATTTCAGACACACAGACACACACACACACACACAAAACGGCCAACATTTAGCAAAAACAAGTGGAAGAAAGAATACGCGGAAATTAATTTATGCTAATAAGCAGGAAGAATAAAAAAAACGTGAGAAACTACAGATTAAACATTTGAAATGCAAGGAAAACTAAAATAGGTAAGGCGTCTTACTAAGACAAATGGCAAGGAAAACCTGCCACGTTACAGCCACGAGAGCTTCGTCGAGGACAGACAAACGCGAATAGACGAGAAAGAAAGCGAGTACTGACTTAAACACATCAAAGATAGATCAAAATGATATGACCCGAAAATGTAGCTCCTTATTATATACTACCGTAGGGGAATTAACTGCTAGTGGCTTTTAAACTGGGTCCTGCTTTGAAAGGTGGAGTGGGCAGTCCCCTCCTCACTGCCTTTTCGATCGAGAGCAAACTCAGGAACCCATTTTAAGCTGGGTAGACTGGAGCGTGATGCCATCATGTTTCGAGCCCGCTACTTTTGCCCCGAGAGTCTTGCGCTCTATCCACTGTGCCAATCCAACGCTATAAATGGAAGTAAACATTAGAAAACTTTTGACTAAAGAGACGTAGACATTTAACTGAGACAGTAAACATTTGATAGATACCAAAAACAGGAGCGAGAGAAGGGAGTGGGACACGGGGTGGGGGGGGGGGGGGATGATGCTGAAATCCAATAGTTCCCTCTTCCCCTCCTCCCCATTTCCCAAGCTCTGAAACATCGATAATCGTAAGAATCAGCCGTTGAATACAATCAGCATGCAAGTGAGGACAGAATCGATACTTATCGCTACAGAAAAGCACACACTCATAGCTTGGGCCAACTGTCTAGATCTTTCCTTGACTGGGGGAGGGGGACAGGGAAGAACAAACTGGCATAGCTTGGTCAGTTCGGCGTCCCGGGAAACAAAATCCACTCAGACAGAGAAAATGGCCTGCTGTGAACAGGTCACTTTGGAAGGTTAAATAACAAGAGCTGACTTTTGAATCGCAATTTGCAATACCCAAATGGAAATGTCCACTTAGTCTAGAGCCCATAGGAGTTCATAAATGGTAATAAGGTTCAATTAGCGTGGCCAGCAACTCGGCGGTCTGTGTTTTAGCAAGCTTAAAGTACAAGTTTTCATTTTTGTAACTAATGTCGGCATTTTATTTATTTATTTATTTTTTTTACAAAAAATTAAAATCATGCTGTCTGTTCCTTTAATGCTGAGATAGTTGGATGTTTTTTTAGGCAAGAGATTTATTTAATAAAATTTATTTTTTTGTTTGGGTGTTGTAATTGTTATTAATTTATTTTATAATCTTTTGAATTTCGTGTTGCGCTGAGGAACATGTTGTAACGAAACGTCAATCTTTGTTGACTTCTTTGTATCTGAAAAAAATCTCTTCACAAACACTTCCCATCTATATATATATATATATATTTATAAGATAGTACCATAGCACATATTGCTGCACGGGAATGAAGTGTTAAAAACTTCATTACTCTAGGCATTAGCTTGTGAGGTAAGGTGACCGATTTCCTTTCTCGTCACCTTTACCTTCCAAAACTCAACAGTAGAGTCATGTATCCATTTAGTGTTGGGTAATCTGAAGTATGACACTACGAGATAACAATGCCTTGAGAATCATGCGTTCACTTTAACTCATGACATGCAGTAGAAAGTGCACAACATAATTAGTTGCCGACATTTTTTTGCCGGGTTACATGCTCGTATAAGAATAAAAAGTGACAACATTAATCTCACGACATCACATCTCAACAGGTATCTAATATTTCAGTGCTGAAAGTGATACTTTGTTTATCTTAGGCACTTTTTCAGCTGGGCTTAGACCAGGCGAGATAACATCTTCTTGTCCTTTCTGACCAAAACAATTATACTGTTGCTAGGAGAATATCCTAGGACTTTGATCATCGTACCCTGTAACGAATTACGTTACTTACAGCCTTCTGTCTTTGAAGTATATCACAACAGTGCAAAGTTTTCCCATTGTGTTGAGTAATATTTCTCATTTAATATAATTGCTTCTTCAATATCACATATACTTCAACTGCTTGCCTTCGTAGCTAAAGCTTCAGACTTCTCATTATTTAAAAAAAACACTGATAATTCTCCAGCAAAACTGCTGGGAGGACAACATTAGACAATCTCTGAAGGACCGAGAACTAGATTGAAACAAGGCCAGGAGGAAGAGCCGATAGGATAGTAAGGCGCTCTCTCTGACAAGTCTCTACACCCTAGGGTAGACGAGGAACGACCAATAAGTAAGTAAGTAACTGTCAAGATGAATGTCAAAGGACAAATTAATACTCTCGACTTTCTATGACAGGATCAAAGACAACTATTCACGGATCCCCTAACTTGTAGAGTTAACACACTGTTACAGTTGTTCTGCTTTCTTGCAGACATTACACTATCATGATCCACTCCGCATCTAAAGTATTATAATCATGAGCTGTACTCACGCATGGCACGAATCCTAAGCTCAAAGTGGCACTTCTGCACAACGTTTTGTCTGGACCTTAGTTTTTTCTTATTTTTGTTTTTAAATTATTGCTTATTTTACTTTTGTATATTATTGGAACAGGCTTTCTTCAAGTGCCATACTAGCTGAGGTAGGTAACCATGTTTCTCCACAACTACGAGTATCCAGTGCTGCTCACCAATTATGTTGTTGACTGGTTCTCGGCACAGCTAAAAATAAGGTATTTTCGTTATGTTATCGTTAAGCGTTGTTGTGAGATTACTCCATTTTTATTTAGCTACATTACATTGTGGACTTGCCAGGTCTGCTGCAGATGGGTTTCCTCGCGGGGTGTGAAAGCCAGTCTCCTGTGGCAGAAAGGGGGTATGTTAACCACCTGTGTACTGTGGAAATATTTATCACAGATAATGTACATATTCCTAGTTTGGCGGCCAATATTTGGAGCTGGATCTAAAAAATTAATTTGGTGTGGCCGTGTACATAGTTGTTCCTTTGGAAACAGACTATATTCTTACAAGACAGAGGAAGCACAGACCACCCCATAATTTTATATTTTATGAGAAACAGAAAATAATAAATAGTGTCACATATTTAGGGTAGAGTCGCTTCTACACGCCATTTCTAATAATTGGGTGATTTCCCCTGACCAATCGGATAGCTCAGATTTACCCCGGGGAAAGTGGAACAACGACGCCATTTGGCAGTAGAATGAAAGTGCGCAACTCAAGAGGTCGTATCTGGTCCAGCTCTACATATTTCTTAGTTTGAGAAAATCAAACTTCAACATTTCTTATAAAATGTGTATTTCAGGACATTGAGTGGTTATATATATATATATTTCTTACTGGCGTAAGTAGTGACAATCGTTAAATATGTATTTTGAATAGAGCTCCCAACCCTAGTCGCAGCAGAACTAGGTTCGAGGATTTGAGTCAATTTGCAAAAAAATGTCTTACACCTCAAACCATGTAGAGTAGAAAATATTCTTGTGTTGGAAAGCATTTAACTCAAGGAATGCTTATGACGATAAAGAAATCAAGGACAAATCTGAGGAGATGGGTAAATGTCGTCGAACCTAAAATAAGACTGTAACTATAAAGGAAGGAACACGGTGGAAAACGTAAGGTAATATGGTGCCCGTGACCACTTCTCTTTAAAAAGCAAAAACCCACCACTATAAGTCAAACAGAAAATAGCGAAGATGGACCTAAGGAGGAAATACCCACACCAAGAGTACAACAACAGCAGCAAACGCATGCACAACCATTACAGCCCACCGATTGACATGGCTAAGAAATATTTGCTGACGGGAAGTTACCCTATGCAGCATGAGCCATCACTGTGTCAGAGCTTTGCCCATCAGTTCCCCTCCCCAAGTTTCTCCAACCCACGCCGCCCCTCTGACTCTGACAAGGAAAAAAAATCGTTTTCTGACGGGAGGTTATCCCAAACGTAAATCCTTGAGCTTACATCCCATTATTCATGGGGCAGATATGAAGTATTGTAATCACACCTCTATCAGGAGGAATGCAGTAACAACACACGCGGATGCGGAAAGTTACTCTGTCGAAAATTTAAGAAACCTACGATACCCATGTCTACCAACACATCATACCGAGGACACAGATAGTAGGCCTACGCTGTATCATTTTAACAGACGTGCTAAGAATCACTGGACGAGTTTAAATAGAAGAGATTGCCGCATTGCAGTCCGAAGCCTATTCACCAATGTCAAAAGTCATAGGACCTACGAAATAAAGAATCTCCATGCATCTGACAGGGCATGCATTGTCACCACAGATGAAGGTTTTCGTGCTGTTATAAAACCACTACATCCATGGCGAAGACAGGTCAGTTCGGTGAAAGTAAACACGACGCTACATACCCCCCCCCCCCCCTCATAATAGACTAACCCGAATCGTGCACAAACAAGAAGAATTTATGAATGAACCAAAGACGACCTCTGTCGCGACACAAACAGAGAATAGAGCTGCAGTTTCAGCAACACAGACAGACACTGACACACCAAGTCAAGTTTGCGACCCCGTAGCACCAGTGAAACAGTTCGCCCAACAGAAATCCTTCAATGCTATCCCAGTTACTGCACTGAGCACAGAGAGGCTGCAGGAAGAAATAAATGACATCTTGAGGAAGGGTGATTTCAGCGTTCTCACGGTCAAATTGGTGTATGAATTACTAGAGGATAAATTTGCTGTGAACTTGTCTGCCAAACAAGATGAGATACGTTGTTTAGTAATAAACACGGTTCAACAGGATGATGGCACTCTTGAACACTATAACAGCACGTTAGATCGGGATGAAAGCAAGATTACCCTACAAGAGAAGAATTCTACAGAAGTATCCATCCGACCCATTAGAAGGGCAAAATATTGTTATCGCTCCACATGTTCGGTCCCCTTTAACGACACAGATTCTGACATGGACACACAAGAACCAATAGACCAAAGTTTTCACACCGACGAAATATCCAATATCTGCCCTGTTCAAACATACGGTGAGATAGTAACCAACAAGTATGAAAGAGACTCTGGTATAGATTCGCCTGGTCCTAGTTGCACAACTGATACATCATTCGCTAGTACGTCATCCCCGGAGATTCAAGCAGCTGGCAAACGTACCTGTTTTTCTTCATCAGACGCATCATCTCCTGTCATTAAATGCATGAAATTGCCACAAAATGAGATCAGACGAATAGTCAAGGCGAAACGCTATCATGTTCCAAAACCAAGCCGAGAAGTGTTAGCCTCATCTCAACTAGTCAAAAACAACAGTGTGCAAATTACTGTGCCCATTGTAACCAGTGCTAACGTTCAGCACAACCAGGTCAGAAGAAAAATCAAGGCGAAACATATACCTGCCTCAAAACCAACAGATGTTCCAGCCATACAAACCCTAACCACAGTAAAACCATCACCGCAATCAAATGATGTTAAGCCATCACCGCATTCGTCAATGTCCTCAGTGTCCCAACAATCAGCAAATGCAGTGTCGTCGCCTATCACACCCGTCACCACTGCTACTCAGTATGATGCTCGCCTAAGCAGTCGGGACATTGCAAGGTTAGAGATGGTGAAGGAACTAGCGAAGCTGTTCTGAAAAACACGCCCAGGTGTTTTATATGTTCGCAAATCCGAACACGGTCAACGCATATGTGAACAAACCTTTTTAACAATGTACTAACTCTCCCCATGTACTCTATTTTCAGTTTTTGACAGTTCAAATGACTTGCTTACAGACTAAGATGTCAAAGCCTCACTGAGAAAGTTATTTTTTCCATCCTTAGAATACTGATGCCCAGAAAGAAATCAAGACCAGCACACGGAGGATTTTCTTTAGATAGCATAATTGTGAAATAAAAAATGTTAAAACAATTGATAACACACGGTGTTACGAGTTTACAGACACCCTTATTTAGTTACATACATTTTCTTAATATTTAGAATGCTACACAACTTTACCTATAACACATGTGTCACACTATTCTGTTGTAACATTCATCTCCACTTTTGTAACTGATCATATTCCACGCTCCATTCACCAGCATTTTCATGCAGACACTTTACACCAGTAGTTTTTTTTTTTCTTACCTCATACTAATATTTCTTTGATCTATATTATGCTAAACTCCTTGATATCTGCCACCTTGATCAATCATACTGTTCCTACTATGACATCTCTTAACAGCACATAATTCATACCCAAAACTAGTATTGTAGGTTATGCTATTTTTCTCCACAGGATTATTTATTTTCAAATGTACATTATTATTTTAGACCCAGATGTATATTAGTACTGTCAAGAATTTTAAACATTCTCCTAAAGAGATTCCATATCCCAACCTTGACTCTCTATAGTAAGATTTTCTTCACTCCACTGTTACAACATCTTTAACTTACTATTTTTCCTTTCCACTATATTGAGACGACATTCTAGACTTGTGATTTTTTTAAAATCCCAATCATATTCATTCCTTGGAATTACAATCATGTTGTAATCAGGAGATCCTTGATGTACCCTTTCCTCGCCACTTATTGACAACAGACACTGCTACAACATTCCTTCTATTCTAACCTAAACTATTACTTGCAACCCTATTGGTTAGGATTTACTATTAGAATATCTAGTGTTTAGTGAATTGATTTTTATCATTCTTTAGTACTTGTGATACAAACAGAAAAGAAATCACAAGAAAAAAAAAAAAAAAAAGAAATGGAAAAAAAGAAAATGAAATGTAAAACAAGAAAAGAAAAAAAAAAAGGAATTCCAAGAAAACAGAAAAGACATAAAAGAAAAAAAACAATTAGAATGTTTTTTATATAAGATGCTATATGTTTATATGCCACCCACACACATTTTGATGATGATAAGACAATATTGTAAAACATTGACTGCCCTGAGGGTAGCAGATGAAGAAGAAAATAAATAAATCACCCTATGCCACTCATACCCCCACCAGCTTGATCCCTGATATTCCAACAATATTTTGTTTATATCACAAGTACCCCAATGACATTTGTGCATGCTGATTTTCTGCAAATGAACAATCCCTTGAGAGCATTAGTATATGCTAACCCCAGATTGAACAAATTGCACCTATTTGTTGATGATGCCTTTGCCCATGTTAAAGAAATAGCATTTGCACATGCTGACCTAGCAAATGAAATACCCCATTACCGCATGATAACCACTAATGACACATGAGATGAAGAAGCAACAGGTTATGTATGATGAAGATGACATTTTATATTAAGGTGAAACTTTATGTTGTCACAGCTGAGATTTTGTTGTAATGTTTATGCACAAAATCCCCCACATTAACATTGGAGGAGGAATAATCTTAGTCTTTCGTGGTTACGAGATAAGACAAGGATATAATAGAATATTTGATGAATACCATAGAACAAATCAGAGCAGATGATTGTTGCACATATGAGGACCATATTTGAAGTCATTATTGAAGGATTATCAGTAGACAAGAGACACAAATGAATTATGATAATCCCATGGAACCACAGGTACTAAGGACACAAAATGGAGATTAAATAATGGAGAAAAAAAATAATGACTGAATAATTGCTACGCCCAGAGGTAAAGGAAATAGAGATGCATCCGCATTTTGGAGAAGATATCTCTTTGATTTTTGCTTATTGCCTTTGTAATATGAACATTGTTGTATAACAAATGACTATTCCTTATCACGAATTACAGAATGTTGTAAGATAGTTGGAATAAATTGACAATTTAAAATACTCATAACATACCCAGAATTATAGGAGAGAAAATAAATAAATGATTGATGAAAGTGGACACACTGAGATTTGCTCACCCCGAGGATATTGGATAAAAAAAAAAATAATGTTATCCCAAGGACAGACATGTCACAGATATATCATGGAGATACTATAAAAAAAAAAAAAAGAATATCTAGATTAGAAATGCAGCAAACTTGGTCAAGGACACCATGAAATAGACCCCCGCCCCACACTTAAGATAACTGACGGATGAGATTTTTGAATTATAAGTACTATAAGTCACCCATCTGGCTGTAGTCAGCGGATGTTACAGGCACCACATAACTCTGACTAACCCTCGACCAGCGAAGGCAGAGTTGGTGTCGAAATTTTGCACATATGTAAAAAGACATGTTTTTGTTCATGTTTTGGTAGAGTCTAGACATTTATGTTAATAGTTCTATAAATGATTAGTTGATATATTGATGATAAATATTCGCAAATATAGTACATGGACAATTAATAAGGATATATTTCCAGTACAGAATAAGAGGAATAGGAAGGATCCACATTTTAAATATTGGAGCACCATGAGCGAGGAATTGGACTTATAAAGAAAATGGAAATGGTACACTGTATGCAAGGATAACCAGAAATAATATGGATAAATAGTAGTCAGAGTGCCAGGAACTTTGTCTTACGAGAATATTGTAGATTCCTCACGATCAATTGATTATTTTCTTCCTTTCTATGTCACATTTTTTTTTTGAGTGATGACCCCAAAATTTTTTTTTCATCTCATATTGTCAAAAGTTCTTACATCTCAGTTGATAGTTCCATAAATAATTGTTTGATGTGTTTTGCATAAAGGTATTGCTAGATAAGGTACATAGGGAGTTACTAAGGATGAATTCTCAAGATAACAGGAGGACTAGAATAGATACAATGATATTGGAACACCATAAATGATACATTGGTGTTATGAAAAAAAAAAAAGGAGACAAATATAAATTGTATACAAGGATGCCTCGAGAGTGACAACATGGATACATATTGTCAAGAGTATAAGCAGTTGTCTTAAAAGAGAAAATAAAGTAATACGGAACCCAATGTAGAAAATTCATGATGATTTGGAAACTATATTTTTCTTTTCCCTTCTATTTCATAATATGATAGTAACACATTCGTCTGTTGGTTGCTGAATAATGTGATGTTTGAAAATTGATGTATGGTAAGTCAAAGAAGATCTTTGAAGAATAAATATATATATAGAATAATATTTCTAGGGAAGAGTTCACAAAAAAAAATACTGTATTGACAGAAAAGAAGGAATGATTAGAAATAACTGACTAATAGACAGGATCACCACCAGACGCACGGATATTAGAGACAAACATCACATATTTTGAAAAAAAAAAAAAAAAAAAAAAATGTAATATAGAACATTTTCTACAGTGACGGACTTAGAACGAATTTATACACTTACCATTTAGAAAATGTCTATAACAAGGAAACATTCAGATAGATAAATAAGGATAAGCCATGAGGTTTTAATGCTTTTATTGTGAAAAATGATTACTTATAAAAATGATGCTGGTCGTATTATCGTCTGATACATATGCATATTATGTTTAGAGATGTTTTCTACATGTAATAATGAGCAAGTGGCTCATTCACTAAAAAAAAAGAAGAAGATGATGATGAGTACCCATGAAAACATTGGCTATTCTATGAAAGTGGATTGCCATTACCATAGGAATTAGAGATTTTGGACATTTCTTGGAATATTGCAGAGTACTTGGGAAATAGAATAAATAAGTACGCCAGAAAAAAAAAAAAAGATTTTTTTTTTAGTACTTGCAGGCTTTTAATATGGAGCAAATAACAGTACAGAAAAGAGATAACACCCCTACCACATCCAAGAGAATGTAATCAACTATATTTTTGAATGAAATGTAATAGATTATGATAATCCAGCAAAGTTCTGCAAATAAGATAGTTTATTGTTCATTCCCCAGTGTTGCCACTCGTCACATTTTTTTTTTAGTGATGACCTTATGAGTGTTTTGCAGATTTTGTTGGGCAGTGTTGCCAATTTGTAAATTTGGTGAAAAATATTATGATGTGATGAATAAGTTACACTTTTTGAAGTTGATGTCCACTACTAGTTTTTTTTTTACATAGCAGACGACCTCATATAGACATAGGACCCCAGTATAGGAATTAAATTAAATTTTTTGGAAATATTTTTGGACTTTAAATTTTTCAGAAAAATTTTTTTGAACTTAGAAATTTTTGGGGATGGATTTTTGTTATTGATAGTACTCAAATGTCTCCCTACGGGATACATTTGCGGAGCCCCGGGATCTATATGTGGCCGTGTACATAGTTGTTCCTTTGGAAACAGACTATATTCTTACAAGACAGAGGAAGCACAGACCACCCCATAATTTTATATTTTATGAGAAACAGAAAATAATAAATAGTGTCACATATTTAGGGTAGAGTCGCTTCTACACGCCATTTCTAATAATTGGGTGATTTCCCCTGACCAATCGGATAGCTCAGATTTACCCCGGGGAAAGAGGAACAACGACGCCATTTGGCTGTAGAATGAAAGAGCGCAACTCAAGAGGTCGTATCTGGTCCAGCTCTACATATTTCTTAGTTTGAGAAAATCAAACTTCAACATTTCTTATAAAATGTGTATTTCAGGACATTGAGTGGTTATATATATATATATATTTCTTACTGGCGTAAGTAGTGACAATCGTTAAATATGTATTTTGAATAGAGCTCCCAACCCTAGTCGCAGCAGAACTAGGTTCGAGGATTTGAGTCAATTTGCAAAAAAATGTCTTACACCTCAAACCATGTAGAGTAGAAAATATTCTTGTGTTGGAAAGCATTTAACTCAAGGAATGCTTATGACGATAAAGAAATCAAGGACAAATCTGAGGAGATGGGTAAATGTCGTCGAACCTAAAATAAGACTGTAACTTAAAGGAAGGAACACGGTGGAATGAGAAGGTTCGCCATATTTGACAATTGAGTAGGCCTACGAGACAAAGATGCAAAAAGGGATTTTTGCATCGATGAAAGCATCTGATGAGATGATAGAACTTTAATATGCTTATTATTGTAAAAATGTTCTTAATTCCAGACTTTGTTGAAATTTTAAGTTTCATGCTGAAAGATATTAAAAGTTTTGCATGAAATCGAACGCTGTTGAAAAGGTGAATTACTACAGTTTTGAGATCTAGATAAGAAAATCTATCCATTTCAATTAAATTCGCTACATCAACACCTAAGAGAAGAAAATCGAACCTGGTAACACAAATTTAAGAGAGAAATCTAAATCTCTGGTGATTAGGCCAGTTAAACATCTGCTCTCTATAAAGTAAACTGAAAATACTGCATATACCGGCACTGCCACATGATGTAATATGGTGCCGTTCCAGTCCTAAGGTACACCTGCCCCGGTTACATTGGCTTTTAAGATTCACAGGTGGCTCTTAATATTAGAACCTGGCTTGTAAGATGGGGAAGAGATGTCTAATGTAAAATTTATTATGTCAGCCATCCGTAAAGCGACTTCGAGAGACGTAAGAAAAGAGGCAAAGTAGCTGATAAAAATGGGCCTTCGAAATAGGATGGCTCATTTTGGCGAGCCTCACCGGATAGGGTAAGTCTCATCTCAGCTTTATTTTTATGCTTTTCTTTGATTTCAAGTATTTTGACCCTACTTCTAAACAGTGAGTGGCACAATGTGAAATATTGTTGTTATTGTTGATCAGAATTGATTTGTGGTCGAGACGGACCATCAGCCTCTCGTATTCTTATCTCAGGCTAAGCATGAAAACGCAAGATTGCTGAGGTGGCCTTTATTGCTTCAACCTTATCAGTTTAGTATCCAATATATCCCAGGCAAATTGAATGTCGGTGCAGATTTCCTCAGTCGGCACCCCTGTGATCAAAATTAGAGTAATGGCAGGCGTAAGGAGAGATTTTATCTATGTGTATCACTGGTTTTAGAACTTGCCGTAGGCATGTTTTCAAGTGGGGAGATGTGTCACAAAATTAACCGTGATACAACGTTAAAATATCACCAATGATACAACGTAGGGATAAAAACTAATGCGTAAGCTGCTAGAATACATGATCGCCCACGCCGCGGGTCATCACCCGCCATGGAAATTAAATTGTTAGACTTGACGGCAAAACGGAACGGGATGAGAACGGAGATCAAAAGGAAAAAACTGACTGACCGCGTGCTTGATACTAACGAGGCTAAAAGGACGCAAATTGGTGGGGAAAGGAGGAAAAAGTCACGTTCCCCAAGTTGACATAAAGTAAAGAAATCGACAAAAGGGACCTTGGATATTATACGGCACAGTCATTTCTTGGACGCTTTTGCGATATCTTAGCCCGTTTATTTGAATGCAGTGATCAACGCATTCCAGAATATTCTAGAAAATATTTGAAAAATAACTTTTCTTAATAATAATGTTAGGAATATAAAACCTAGCTGGCCGGATGGCCCATCTTGAGCAGTGAAATAATATGCTTTCATTTATACAGACGGACAGATAATAAGAAAGATATTGACAAAAGACTGTGTTGTTCATATCAGCGAACGTCTGCATTGAGATAAAACATGTCACTAATTTTCAAAAAATTGTGGCTTTGAAGACGCAAGTGCTAAAATCTAGTTGGAATGAAGAGACGGGGTGGGATGGTGAATTGTGGCTAAAAATAACTTTAAAAGGCAAAATTGTGTAGGGGAAGGCAGGGTTGGTTCAAAAAAACAAGTGTGTTTTTGTGTGAAACGCAAGTAGAGACGGACGGACCAACAGACAATAAGGCATACTTGACTGAGGTAGGACTGAAATGACTTAGTGGTAGGATATTTGAATTTGAAAAAAGAAAAGGCAGTGATTGGCCACAGATGAATATTATCGGCGCTCAGACGCGCATTTTGTGCCAGTCATTATAAGTTGTCCTAGTAGACACAGTGAATTATCAAGTGGTGTAATTCCCAGAAGCTATTGAAATATTTAGAGGGACGCCATCATAAGGCCAGCAGCTCAGCTGAGTTTTGCTAGCATTTATTTAACTGTGTACTATATTCATAATTCTGGTAAGACCGAAATTATTTCTTTGTACATTTTAATATTTGTTTAAGGTTTCGAGTGATTTGATACTGCAATAGCATAATCTGTTCCTTACAACAAGTAAGGGTTCGCTCTAGACCCCCCGCCCCAGTTCAGGGTCTAGAGACAAATAAAATACATAAACTCCAGCAAGGATTAGGAAGGACAGATCAAATGTTGAGATCAGTGAAACATATCACCTATCCTATTCTATGGCAGGAAGCTAATGAACATATTTCAGAATCTGTAATCTGGGAGAACTTATCCTATGTGAAACCAACTTGGTAAGATGTGTTGTTTGGTCAGAAAGATCTGACCCGTCTATATGGTGTTGTTGTTGTGTGGTGTTGTGTCCAGAAATGGTTAGAGGATGGAATTCTGACACATGACTAATACTTTGATTGCAGAGCTGTGAGTTTCAGTTGGCACCACTGTGGTGTCAAATGAGTTGTTGATTATTACCAGAGTGGACCCGTGCAGTGACATTTTGTCAGAGCAGCCTATTATAGCCCCCAAGCACGGAGAGGTGGGACCACCAACCTTCTGATATTGCCCCCAAGCACGGAGAGGTGGGGCCACCAGATCTCAGCACCAGAGCTACACCTTCAAGCTACGTGAGCGCCTGGTCTGCTGAGAATTCACCAACTCAACTTATTTGCTAACACACCCATAAAATTTCCATCAAATAAATGGACAATGTGTAGTCACCATAGACAGGGAGTGATGAGGCCACCCCAACAGCACATCCATTAAAGTGTTCTCCCAAAATAGATTACACTATAAACAGTAATAATATTAACTAATCTAGTAACATATATATGTACACACCTTGCATTTATTATGTAATATTCATGCATTTCTTTAATAATTGCTAAACCTTTCATATGTTCTGGCCAAAATAAAACCTTGGTTCAGAACAAATAAATGTAAGAAAATTACTATCCAATTTTTACACACTTGAGTTAGTTCAGTGTATTATAACATTTATTAATATTATTAGACTTAGTAAATATCTGTGTGTGTGTATATAAACTACCACAACACATTACCTATCATTACCCTAGACATTTAACGTAGCCACATTCATTAGTACAAAAAAGATAAGTGTGAGGTCGTAGTGGTAGCAAGAAGGGCCTTCTGACAATTCACAGCTACATTTTATCTCAGGAGCCTTCACAGCTGACCTCATGCATCACACGTAGTAATATCACCATCATACAATACCATCAAACCCACTACAGCCTTGATGATTCATCGACTGCAGTGTCATTCTCTAATAGACGATCATGAATTGCGCTCAGTATTTCTCTCTTATCCATGTCCAATGCACCTTCTATGGGTGCTCTTGAAGCTAGTCTGTCAGATCTTTCATTGCCGCGTACCCCTGCATGACCAGGAGAGTAGATCCATATCAGTTCTCAGATCCGATGCTTCTATGGAGGTTTTCCATTCATGTCGGAGCCATCCATTTTGGACCTTTCGAAGAATGGATCGCGAGTCTGATGCAATATCTGCTTTTGTTAATAAAGTCTCCAATAGCCATCTTAAGGCAGCAGTAGCTGCCTCTACCTCCATTCTCATGCTGGAGGTTGTTATAATATAAGCCCCGCTATGTTCAGCGACAGTTCTGCCCTTTACTGTACCAGAGAAACCCCCACCCTGATTCATTACCACGGATTACAGATCCATCAGTGTATACAATTGCATCATTATCCCCAGCATTATAAATTATAAGCTGATCAACTTCCAGCTCTGCTCTCCCATTGGTCCAAGTTCTGCACTCTCTACCAAGGCTGATGATGACTTGCTGGTAGTTCATCCAGCTCTCATCTGACTTGCTCCACTCTTCTCCCGTGAATATATTTTCAGCTGTGGTCACCAGTCTAATAGTTGCCTCTGCCTGCGCCATCCATGACATTCCCCTCTTTATTCTTCCTTCTTTGATGTCTGCTATGTTCCCAAGCAGAGGATGCCTTTTGTCTGTGGTTACTCGTATATACGCTTTTACCTGGGCCATCGCATATCTGGATCTAATTAACAGCAATCCAAGCATGTGCCACATCATCACAATGGGGGTATCTCGCGTACAGCCCAAACCAATACGCATAACTTCATTTTGAATGCGTTCCAGTCGTTCGCACTGTGATATTGACAGCGTGAGTATTCCCAGGCCATATTCGATTACAGACAAGACCAGCTGATGATACAGGAGAAACAGTAGTCTCTGCTCCAGGTGCGCTGCAGCCATTGTTTTTAGGGTTACCAGACCTCTGTTGCACTTCTGTATGATGTGATCAACATGGTGCTTATATGATAGCCCGCGATCGAATGTTACTCCAAGGTATTTCAACTTGTCCTACCTTTCAATTCTCTGTCCACTGAGAGTGGAATGTGAAATAGCCTAGGCTTTATCTGAGTTCTTGGAAGGACTGATGACAATGTTGAAGAAGAGCAACAAGAAAAAAAAAACCCGCAAAAATAAACAAAATAAAGAAAAACAAAGTACACAGAAACTATAAAATTACCTACACGGACCGACAAGGCGGCTGTAGTCATTAGCGCATGTCGTTTAGCTAAATTAAGGGAGACGGTGGGGCTTTAGCGGCAGGCTCTGACACGAAACAAAAACTTTCTCTTGCGTGCATAATTTTCATTACATCAATTGTATTCAAAGTATTCTTGTCAGAGTCGCGAGAAGTAGCTGGGTGTGGTAGCTATTGATGATGTGGCACACATACACACCCACATACCCACACACGCTCATCATTAATGTTTTACAAAGACAATGTTTTACTTTTGTTCCTGCACTGTCATATTATCTGTCTTTATTTACTGCTGTCTCTTGAAGCCTCACATTTACAGTTCATTATCGACTTCCATCCTGGTAGACATATTAAAACCTATTGTACTGTCATGTGGAGCTTCTTAAAAAGTATATGTTCCTGCAACGGTGCTTTCTGTTGCACTTCGATTTACATGATGCGGTTGCTAAGATACCAGCACCAAGCATAATCTCGTTTAACTGCTTATCTGACATGCCTAAGAAAGCAGTAGTTATCTTGTTGTTTCCTCAATACCCCAGGAAACTTCACTGAGCTACTAGGACTTTGTTACCTTGTTTTTTAAGATCAATCACCACTTTTAACATTGGGGCATGACCTCTTCAACAGTTTGTACTGAAATATGTGTTCAAACAATAAAACACACTAAGCACGTGCTTAGCAGGCTAGCAGAGGTCACACGAAAAACAAAAAGAGAAATATTTGGATTAATTGTTTGTGACTAAGCTTCTTCTTCTTTTATCCTTAGCCGCCGACTGTCAAAGCAGTCAGTGGCCATCACGCCGGGTGGCGTCTTGTAGGGCAGCAAAAAATTGCTTCCACTTTGTTCGGTCGGCGGTCATTCTTCGTACAGTGCTCCAGCTCTGGTTCATTCTTTGCATCTCGGCCTCCACAGTTCTCCGCCAAGTTGTTTTTGGTCGACCTCTCTTTCGCTTTCCTTCGGAGGTCCATAGCATAGCCGTTCTTGTGATGTCATCGGGGTCTCTTCTGAGGACGTGGCCAACCCAATCCAGCGCCTGCCAGCTATGATGATGTGCATGTCCTCTTGGTTACTCCACGTAAGTAGGTCTTGGTTAGTGGTAGTATTCGGCCAAAAGATTCGGAGAATTTTCCTTAGGCAGATTGTGTGGAAGGAGGACAGTTTCGACATTTCCTTCTCTGTTACTCTCCAGCATTCTGCACCACAGAGAAGCACAGAAAGTACACAGCTCTCATATGATCTTAATTTGGTGTTTGTGCTGTACTGGAAGACTTCCAGATGTTACTGAGACTAGAAAAGACTGTTCTCGCTTTATTCATTCTGTTCTTGATGTCATTGCTTGTTCCGTCGTCTGGTGTTACTATCTGCACATCCTAGGTATGTAAATGTGTCTGACTGTTCCAGCTTCTGGTTCCTTATTGTTATGGACTCAAGACTGCCCACACTGAGTGTCATGACCCCTGTCTTCTTTAGACTGATGTTCAGACCCACCTGCTGGCTATAATTATTCAGTCTATCTTTTTTTTCTTTTCTTGGATGTGTTGATGTGAATGTGCGAGTAGTGCAATGTCATCTGCATATTCCAAATATTCCAGTGTAGAAAACGTTGTCAATTTAATTCCTCTTGGACTGCTGTCTGTTGTCTGGTGCATCACCAAGGAAATAACTGTCAAAACTAAAGTTGTTGATAAGGGGCATCCTTGTCATACTCCTGTCTTCATCTCAAAAGTTAAATTGCTCAACCCAAAACTGCTTGTAAAGTTAGCATAGAGGCTTTTATGATGGAAACAAAGCAGCTGGGAATTCTATAAGCCCTCAGTATTTTCCATAGACTGTCCCTGTGTATGCTGTCAAAAGCCTTTTCTAAATCGACAGTTAATGTATGGCTGTCTCTGCCATTCCGAGTACTGCTCTATAATGTTCCTGAGGGTGAATATATGATCTGCACATCTTCTGTTCTTTATGAATCAGGCTTATTCGTTCCTCAGTTTATGGTCTACTGCTTTTGAAATTCTCTGGATAATTATCCTGCCTAGTATTTTACTGGGAACTGAGAGAGTAACCAGTTGTTGCAGTCTGCAAGGTCACCCTTCTTGTGCCATTTGACAATTATTCCTTTACGCCACTCTGTTGGTGTTGTCTCTGTGTTCCAGATTTGTGCAAATATTGGTTTTAAAAGTTCTGCTGCTAGTTCAGGATCTGCCTTGAATAACTCAGCATTTAAATTATCGTGACCAGGAAATTTTCTATTCTTTAACCCTTTGATAGCTGTGATGATTTCTTCTCTTCGTGGAATGTCTTTATTTACGTGCAGATCATTTTCAGCCTCAGGAACATTCAGCTGCGTCTCTGGTGGTTCCTTATTCAGCGTTTCACTGAAGTGCTCTGCCTTATCTTGTTTCCTGCTCCTGTGCTTACTGTGCTTTGTTCATTTCTCAGTGCTTCCTCTTCTGCCTGTATCTGGTCAATTACTTCTATTTTCTTTTTTTTTTCATTTCTTTTCTTTCCGTTATGGTGTTTAACGTTCCATGTCTCATTCAATCTTGCCTCGTTCTTTCCTGGAATCCCAAGCATGATTCGCTGCTTTCCTTATATATAGTTGAAATGGTGTTGAATTTCTGGTCAACATCATCAGTCGTCTTTTCCTGGCTATTGGCAATTTGATATCATCTCTTGACATCAACCACAAAAGCTTTTCTGCTGAGGGGGTCCTTGAGTTTGATGGTGTTAAACCTTTTCTGTTTCGTTGCAATTGGTCCAGCAGCTCTGAGTTTCACCTTCAGTCTTGCTACTACTAGGTGGTGATCGCTTCCCACATCTGCACTTCTTCTTACTGTCACGTCTTGTAGTGAAGTGATTAAACTGAATGACCTATATTCAACCATTTCGATCTGCATGGTCGAGCACTTTGATTCGTTATTGTGATAACACGTTTTTCCCACCTTTTAAAACTCTCCAGTCCAGGGGTGCGTGTAATTACAGGACAAGGGTTCTGAGTGAGGATATGCATAATATGGGAATATTAATATAATAAAAGTGTAAACTTGATTCTTCTTGTTCTTCAAGTACCATGCATAGTGGCGTAGGAGATAATGTCTCTCCACAACTTCCTGTCTCCAGCACAATTTATCATTTCTGCTGTTGACTTCTTTCCATACCACGATGTCAAACTGTCCTGTATTTGCCTTGCTCTATCTCTCTTTCCTCCAATCTGACCTGTTATTACGATATATTTCATCTTACTTGTTATTACGATATATTCCACCTGTTATTACGATATATTTCATCTTACTTGTTATTACGATATATTCCACCTGTTATTACGATATATTTCATCTTACTTGTTATTACGATATATTCCACCTGTTATTACGATATATTTCATCTTACTTGTTATTACGATATATTCCACCTGTTATTACGATATATTTCATCTTACTTGTTATTACGATATATTCCACCTGTTATTACGATATATTTCATCTTACTTGTTATTACGATATATTCCACCTGTTATTACGATATATTTCATCTTACTTGTTATTACGATATATTCCACCTGTTATTACGATATATTCCATCTTACTTGTTATTACGATATATTCCATCTTACCTGTTATTACGATATATTCCATCTTACCTGTTATTACGATATATTTCATCTTACCTGTTATTACGATATATTCCATCTTACCTGTTATTATTTGAATTGAAAAAAATAAAATATATTTTCTGTCTTAATATTGATTTTTTATATTTTTAGTTACCCATTTTGTAGGAGATGTGGGATGAGGAGTGGGGGAAGGAGGTGGGAGATTGGCATAATAATATTTTCAGCACTTAGGGCCGTGGAAGGCATGCACCCAACGCTGGTTTCAGCTCATATCAGTTCACGTCACGAGAAGTCGTCGTCTGATCATGTCAGATAAACGTATTTTCTGATATTCATCGTGGAGTATAATATCTCCAGAAGCCCAGGACGACTCAGAGTTCGCGGGAAGAACAACATTAGACAATTTCTGAAGGACCCCAGGACTAGATTCCAACCAGGCCAAAAGGAAGAAAGCCGTCAGGATAGCATGGCGCTGTCTTTGGCAAACGTCTACATCTCAGGGTAGAAGAGGAACCACAAAGTAAGTAAACTATCTACCATAATCAAATTGGACATTAAACTGAATAAACATCTATATTTGAGTCACCCGTACAAGCAACGTCCCAATCCTAGATTTACGTAAACATGGCTCATGTATTCTTCAGACATCTTCAATTCATATGTCAAGTCAGTCCTATTGCATGGCTGCTAAACAAGGATGACTAAAGAGCTGACAACCAGAAGGAAACGTAATTTCATACATGGATACTTGCTCACAATAGAAGGATTGATAAGGGACTACAAAATCCATCACGTGGAACTAATGGAAAGTACTAGACAAGCAACAGAGAAAACAAAAATGGGCGAGGAGTCCTGATGTTGGAAAAGACAATACTGAGACAACCAGCTGATAGCATTACAAGGCAGCTTCCTCTTCCCTTGTTCTTCGTAACTCCCCATGTTTTCTTTCCCTTGTGGGTTCTACTCAACGGTATGTTTTGTTCAGACTGGTTGAGTATTTCCCGGCGACATGCCATATCCATCTCCATTTTCTCTCTTGAAACTCCATCTATAGTCGCTGTTGCCCTGCGTAAGTTCCCATAGTTCTCTGAAGAGATACAAAAAGGGAAATGACTACTGCTCCATTAAGCATGTCGTACAAGGCAACTAACATGAGTTTGTGCATGGGATTGGCAATGTCATCAAGAAAAAACATTGACACAGAAACCACCACTGTAAAATGGTGTGATGGCTTGTGAAGGTTGTCTGCTAAGGGACCAGCTGCAATGGTAGCTCCATGTTTCATACAGATCGAGAAGTAATATGATGATGATGATGATATACGGAGTGAGAAGTAATATGATGATGATGATATACGGTGTGAGAAGTAATATGATGATGATGACATACGGAGTGAGAAGTAATACGATGATGATGATATACGGTGTGAGAAGTAATACGATGATGATGATATACGGAGTGAGAAGTAATATGATGATGATGATATACGGAGTGAGAAGTAATATGATGATGATGATATACGGAGTGAGAAGTAATATGATGATGATGATATACGGAGTGAGAAGTAATATGATGATGATGATATACGGTGTGAGAAGTAATATGATGATGATGATATACGGAGTGAGAAGTAATATGATGATGATGATATACGGAGTGAGAAGTAATATGATGATGATGACATACGGAGTGAGAAGTAATATGATGATGATGATATACGGAGTGAGAAGTAATATGATGATGATGATATACGGTGTTGTCTGGTTCTATTCCACAGGTTTGTGTTTGTTACTAGATCCGACGATTTGATACTGAGGATGCAACGGAGGCACGTGATGGGGAATGTCTGAAGTTTTGTCGCTCTGTTCTTGATGATCCATGAAGTTCCCGAGGTCTCTAAGGAGACAAGGACAAACTAAGACTTGCTTCCTCAGGCATATCGTCAGTGGCTGTTAATATGAGGCAATACCAAAAGCACTAGAAATAATTTCAGCTCTTCAAGCACTAAGAAATGCACATGAATCTAGCTGACCAGACATTGCAGACTAAATATTGCATCTTAGTACATACCTAAATAATAAAGACTGTACAGCATTATTAGCATGGATACACTCGCATATGGGAATAGAAGGAAAGAGGTGGCCGACAAGGAAGCAAAAACGGGAAGAGTGAGTCCAAACCACATAAACTGATCAAAAGTATAATTAAAACTATTATAAACAATGAATTGACAGAAAACCGAAAACAAAGCCAAAAAGGCTTCAGCTCATATCAGTTCACGTCACGAGAAGTCGTCGTCTGATAAACTGGTAAAAGATCTAACACGGATATTTCAGATTTCTAGAGACCCAAAAATACTATGCAATAGAAAAGTGACTATACTTCAACTAGGAACAGGCTATTTCATGGTGGAGGTATCCTACTGTGTAACATGTCTGGAGAAGAACACCATATCACATTATATGCTAACATGCAAGAAATATGAACAGCACAGAAAACCCCTCATGGATTACTTGAGATCACAAAACTCGCATCACCATCACTAAAATCTAAACACTGACCTACCCACGGAGCTACACAACATAATACATTAATTTTATAATACCAAAACTAGAACCAACAAATAACAACCACAACAAATGAGAATGACAGGGAAATAACAATAAACACAAAAAATAAAAATAAATTTTAAAAAATGTCAGTACAAGAATAAAACAAAACTAACAAAAAAAAAAAAAACTATCAGTTGAAAAAACAACAACAACAAACGCCCAGCAGATACATTTAAAAAGATGGAGAGAGAGAGAGAGAGAGAGAGAGAGAGAGAGAGAGAGAGAGAGAGAGAGAGAGAGAGAGAGAGAGAGAGAGAGAGAGTAAGCAATATAGTATCATGGAAGAAGATACAATATAAACACCATAGACATGAAACAATACCACAACAAACGGCAGACAAATGACAGCCTGGAAGAGCCAACACACAAGAAAAAACAACAATATAATATGATATAAAGAATGATGAACACTTTATACCCTAATTATAACCCATACGGGGTTGAACCGGGTACCCCGTGCACACAACAAACACCAGTTTTCAAGTGCATGGTTTAAAAACCAAACCAAACCAAATAGTGGGTGACAATAGGGGGGAGTTCCATACTGGTCGGAAAGTTAAACACAAGTCTGGCTTTATTCTTGCTAGCACTAATATCCTGGTTTGTCCCTTCTTCAGTATGGACGGTGCTTCCCATTATAGGCAACGCTTTCCACCTCTCTGGTAATCTGATCATTGGTCTTATCGGACCTGTTGTTTCCGAATTATTTATTCTCATTTCCTTTGTTTTATTTGTATATGATATGTTGTTGTGGTGATGTGAGATGTTACAAATATTTATAGGGGACTTAGTGTACTGACTGAGATCAGCTGTGAAGGTATATATATCTAATAAGAGTAGTGTATTATATATAACCTTACTTGCTGCCACATATGTATACCTCAGTCAGAATTATTCTGGAATAGTGTGATGACTACGTTATATGTCTAGGGTATGTGTATGATGAAGTGTAAGTCATAACAACAACAGACAGATAAACAATTTAATTTATTCCACTACATTTGACAACACTGTGACACTCACATACATAAAACACTCTACAAGGATATCTTAAAGGAGTCACTGATAACTTTTCAAATAACAATATGTATTCATTGCTGTCATGAATGAATATGTGTCCTGATTCAAATACAAAGGGAACCAGGAATCACAATCAATTTTAATTACAAGTTATAAGTACAGAATTTATCAATATGAATATTGTAGTGACATATATTATTAAAAGTATCCTATGTGTGTCAGTTGTGTAGTAGTAATATGAGGTAATACTGGTTTTGTTTTGTTCAAGCTCTGTTGGTATTTGTCATCATGACTTCAATAGTTTGTCTTTATTGGAACTAGTATTGGAGATGTTCTCAGTTCCTGATATTAAAACAATTTAATTCCCCTCTTAATGTTATTTTTACAATGTCATTTTAAGATGGGGGTACATAATGTTGAGCTCAGCTGTCCACATCAGCTTATCTTGCGTGATGGCGGCAGGAAGAGACTCCTCTGCTCGATTTCTCCCCTGGGCTCTGGAGACACCTCACTGATAGCTAAATGGACCAAGGAGTATGCTGTCCGACTCTGGATTCAGCAAGGCTCTGACCAGGTGCTGCTCAATAACGTCAAGACCACGGTCCCTGAAAACAAGAAGGATGTACCTTCTACTTCACAACTAATTGATACTCTAGTTCTACACTGAGCACAATACATCACAAACATTGAGTTCAGAGCGTTAGGCCAACTGTCAGCTTCATCTGAAATACTTTATACCAGTATTTCCCTCCCTAATGGTTACTACGCCTCTGCAATTCCAGCATTATTTCTTTCTAGTCAATCATCTAGGTGTCAGTGTACTGTTTGGCCATTCCATGCCGTTTTACTTTCCTCCGACACCTTCTGTTCAGGCTGGAGCATTATAGGCTTTACATCATGTTTGCTACTGAACTACACATATATACAGGCATAAATTAACAATTCACATTCAATTTTCATTAAAAGATACTGAATGTTTCAAGCTTACCACAATTCATGGAAATAAACACAGATACGTTGACTAGCAATGAATTCTGGCACAAATACTGGCACAAATTCCCATCTGCTTATGTTCCAGGCTTTTATTTAGCAAAAATATGAGCTGGCTTCAACGCACTGTTGCTTTATCAAGCTTATTTGAACTAGTGGTCTCGAACTAACGCTCCTAAGTGATTATATCAGCGAGTCTGGCCAATGGAGCCACGTTTCGACAAGTGTTTGAAAAAATTTTACCTTCCTACGTCTCCCCTAACAACCAAGGATAGCATTTATAGTCCGACTAATCGTGTGTAGCCTTACATATCATTCCAGCCAATCAGTTCAAATGTAACTTGTGGCCCATTTCCCGTACAATGGTGGTTTAAAAAATCTACCACTGAGCGATTCTGATTTTGGGTGTTGTCTGACAGCACCATCATTTTTATTTTGGCTATAACTTGTTAATTCCTAGACTATTTGCGTAACGTTTTACATATTCTTTGTCAGCAAGCCCTAAGGAACCCAAATATACAAATTTAAAAGAGCTACGTGGCTGCGTTCAAAATATGCAATTTCTTCTACCTCCTGTTTCGAAGATGTGCTGTCTGGGTACTGTAATGTTTTCAAACGTAAACCCATCTATTGTCATCTTTCCTAATAAGAGTTTTTCAGGATTTAAAAACCTAACTCTGGGAAGGGTAGTGAATTTTATCACTGTCCGTCTGAAAAAAAGTTAGTGCATGTGGCCTTACACGCGTGATAGTAGTAATTGTGTATCGCGCGACGCGTGTTGCATGCGTTCCTGATTTTCAGCCCTCCCTCTCTCTTTCTATTTGAGTCCATCTGTTCGTTCGTTTTGGGTAACGTAGTATAATTAATGTTAGGATTAATTTAGGTCATTACGCATTGTGCCTCTCAATGTTTTTCTCAGAAATGCAATACCCGTTTTAATGTGTTGTGGAAACGCTTGTATTTATGCAGTGGCTTATATTTAACGTGGAAACGTTACAATTTGCAGACGAAGCATAAAACAAAGGGGATTTCGAGTACATTCTTTGTGACAGCACTGTTATTTTACCATTGCTCTTTTCTTTATTAGAATTTATTTGCTAGGCTTTATATTTACCTGATAATTTATATATGTGGATTAGAATATTTCACGACAGTTGTTCCATATTGGCTGCTTCTGTTGTTAGAATATCTCTTCTTTTATATCATTATCAACACCTTTTATATCATTATCAACACCTTTTATATCATTATCAACACCTTTTATATCATTATCAACACCTTTTATATCATTATCAACACCTTTTATATCATTATCAACATCTTTTAGCTCCGCAAGGAGCATAGGCCTTTTACAAACATATGCCAAGTCCATTTGTCAAGTGCATTCAGCTCAAAGCTCTTTCCATATTTTCTTCCTCCTTTCCATTTATATCTCTAGTTCTTTTGTCCGTCAGTTTTTTGGTCTTCCTCTGTTTCTAGTTCTCTTGTCCGTCAGTTTTTTGGTCTTCCTCTGTTTCTAGTTCTTTTGTCCGTCAGTTTTTTGGTCTTCCTCTGTTTCTAGTTCTCTTGTCCGTCAGTTTTTTGGTCTTCCTCTGTTTCTAGTTCTTTTGCCCGTCAGTTTTTTGGTCTTCCTCTGTTTCTAGTTCTTTTGCCCGTCAGTTTTTTGGTCTTCCTCTGTTTCCAGTTCTCTTGTCCGTCAGTTTTTTGGTCTTCCTCTGTTTCTAGTTCTCTTGTCCGTCAGTTTTTTGGTCTTCCTCTGTCTCTAGTTCTCGTGTCCATGTGTTTTTGTCTTCCTCTGTCTCTAGTTCTCGTGTCCATGTGTTTTTGTCTTCCTCTGTCTCTAGTTCTCGTGTCCATGTGTTTTTGTCTTCCTCTGTCTCTAGTTCTCGTGTCCATGTGTTTTTGTCTTCCTCTGTCTCTAGTTCTCGTGTCCATGTGTTTTTGTCTTCCTCTGTCTCTCTTACCCTCAATAGATAACACACATAAAGGAGAATATTGCAGGCATTTGTACGAAATAAAGAGGTAGAACAGTAGACAACAGAAAAACTACAGCAGGCAGTGATAGTCTTACCAGGCACTAGAATATCTCAGAATTATCACTCAGAACGTATCTTTTATCTATGAACTTTGTCTTCGTACGTCTCTTTCATCCACGAACTTTGACTTAGAACGTGTCTTTTATCTCTGAACTTTGCCTCCGTTCGTCTCTTTCATGAACAATGACCTAGAATGTGTCTTTTATCTATGAACTTTGACTTCGTACGTCTCTTTCATCCATGAACTTTGACTTAGAACGTGTCTTTTATCTGTGAACTTTGACTTCGTACGTCTCTTTCATCCATCAACTTTGACTTAGAACGTTCATTCATAAATGAACTTTGACTTTAGTACATCTACGTATTTGTAGTTCACGAACTTCTAACCCACTACTAACATTTCTGATCGGCGTAGTTCCAGTAACAGGCTAGAAAGCCTCCTGATGGCACTGGTTTAGCCTGGTCAATAAATCATTGAGAATCATGAGCCTCCGCGACCGTCTATAGTAGCATTAGTCACCGCGTGCAGTTATCGACATTGGTGTAACTACAACATACAGTATCAATCAATGTTAGTGTGAGTACTGTATACAGTAATCATCTACAGACAACCGCGAATTATGGCAAGTTCACTTCACTTTACTACGCAGATGTCGAACGAAGAGATTCGATTCGCAAACATCTTTCGATTACTACGTATATCGTTTTAACGATGGTATAAATGAATAAGAGAATAACAATTATTTATTCATCATACGCATCATGTTCCTTGTCGATCCGTGTAGATCATGGAGTCACTACTACACCTGGCCACCTTGCAGAAGTGTGGACAAAGACATTGATGTTCTCTCGCTACAGGAATTACAGTAGCAATTTAGTTGACATTGTAAGGTTGCCGACCTAAAACACAACCTCGTGTTTGTCGCCTCTTACGACACGCATGAAGAAGTAGTAGTACTACATTTTTAGTCTTCCCAGAAATCTATGGGAACTACACGGAAACGGGAACAAAAATTTCATAAATTGAAGTAAGTTTATAAAAAAAATAAACTCCTTGTATCTTGAACAGAGTCCGACGCTGCATAATCCATAATTTGCGATAGATAATTTACTGTCACTCAACGAAATTTCTTATCTATGATAACAGAAGTGGAAAAACTGCAATTACCAATAGGGCAATGGTGTATCCTTTATTAGTGTTTCAACAGTTGACAAACGGAATGTACAAATGAGAACGAGTCTTGCCGCAGAAAAGGATAGAAAGAGTGGAACAGCGATAGATTGGAATAGAGAAATAGAGTGGGAGAGAGATAGAGTGAGAGAGAAATAGAGTGGGAGAGAGAGTGAGAGAGACAGATAGAGAGGGAGAGAGAAATAGAGTGGGAGAGAGAGAGAACGTAACTTTATAAAGAATATAACATATATAATTACTTACCACAGTACCACAATTTACTCTACCGATGTCTTCATCTCAAACAACTGAATATCTGTCAGGACAAATCTTGAACATGAAGTCACAACGACAAGAATCAACATATATACTCCACAGCATTAAGCACCATTTATGAAGTCATAGCTGCTGTAGCTGCAAAGGCTGTTGCTAATACTGTTGCTGTGAGTACGAGAGTGAATGACAACATCTCTGCTACTGACATCCACGAAGATCAACAGTATGGCGGAGGCAGTTCTCGCTGATGAAACCCGGTTCTGCGCGCGTGCGAGAAAGGAATAGAAAAATCAATACAAAATAATGATTTCTCCCTTTACTTTCTACTTTCTTTTATCTCTGTAATGTTATTCGCTTCGGGAGGTCAGGAACATTTTTATCTATTCCCGGGATACACGTTATTTGTTTCTGTGAAGAATTTAGCAGGGGTAGGTAAATTGTGTATATACATAATGGCGGACGCGGCAACGATTTATTTTATTAAAATACTAGAAATAATGCGATCTCTTTAAATGGTCAGTTGAACGTTATCATGCACAAATCGACAGCTAGTGTTTCGCTTTAATTGTCGTTTCGTCCAACATTGTAGCTACCAGCACGTACAGTATTACGATAATCGTGTTTTGTGACAACCAAATGTCTACGACCACCGATGAAAAAAATATGCCTGTTTTTGGTGCACAATAAAATATTTTTAATAACCGTACGAGAAATTTGGTTCACTTTTCTTTGACCAGTGATAGCTCACGTCATTAATATTACAACAATAGCCCTTTAAGTGTCTGCCTGCATTTCTTTTACGACAAATAAATGCATTATAAGTTTTTTTAAAATTTTATTTTGAGAAAGAAAGAAACATAACATTAAATATAATGGGCAATAAACTGACGTTACAAGAGAGAGCTTAAATTGCTGCCCAGCTCCGAGGACACGTGTTGAGTTGGTCGAATCTCATGCTATCACGGATTGCCTGCCCTGATTTGCAGTAGTGGTCCAACAGTGGCCAAAACTCAAGAGTATCTAATATGGGCCTTCAACGGTGTCTTCCTTCGCCCAAGATTACTCTTGGCAGAGTGGTAGATAGAAGGATAATGATGCTTCTATCTCAATAAAGTAGCCATGAGATATTTGCGAAGTCAAGAAAAATGCTGCATTGGCAGTGCAATTGTTAGCTTTATTTCGGTCCGCCGCCTTTTATGAAGAATTAAGCAATTATTAATTTCAGCTCGTCAAGCCCCCACCCTGATTTTCTCAGTGGAATTCGTATTATTAAGGTAAAGCTCTGTTTGGAGTGTATTTAGTAAATTGACTGAGACAAACATGCAGTTCATTTAAAATGATTAAATCGAAGTTAAATTTGTATAATTACAAATAACAAATTTAATAATCATTTAGGTTTAACAAGGTTTTAGAAAATTTGAATAATGATTTAACAGAAAGTTCTCATCACTGTTGGGATGGGATGAAAGTTTATAAAGGAGTTCACGTGGCAGCGTTAACGTTTAACTTATCTGCCAGTGGTAGGTTCTGCTCCCGCTGATGGTTTGGTTCTTGAAAGACTGATCACGCTCGACGCTGGTCAAGTTGTTAGGGCGCAGCACGTTCCCAGAAATGCCAGGGAGTGTCTACGATGTTGGTCCCTCGTCTTAAAGCTCAGGCCACTGTTCCCTTCTTGTTCCAGCGATAGTACCCTCAACTGGTGCCAAGAACAACTATGGTAAAAGAATAGAAACAAAACGCTCTCTTGAGTATTGCGTTTTCCAACCCATAGTTATGGGTTCCCATCTCTCTATTCCACCACCCCATCTACCTCGGAATTTACCCTCGATGAGAATTAAACTTAATCCCTCGAGAGAAAACTTTGTTTACATTTAAATTGAATAGTCTTTATCTTTATTTCACGTTTAAATGAAAAGGTTAATAGTACAGATAGAATATGTTTACATTTACATCTCCACTGTTTGAAAAGTGTCCGCAATATAAATTGAATATGTTTTCATTTATATCTACACTTGTTGAACAGTTTGAAACTTTCATTAATTTTAAAGTGAATATGTTTACATAGACATTTACACTTGTTTGAAAATGTAAATATTGTATTTAGAATGTACATCATTCTTTAATCTATCCCTCCCTGCTCCATATGGAACTTGGGTCTACTTATGCTTTTAGTTCTCTTTAAGAAACTAGCGATAAAGCAGTCGCCAGCCCTTGCAGTGGTGGTTCATGAAATAATCATTCTTATACGCTGAGGTTGCCAGCCTCAAATGACTTGGACATCCATTAGCGATTTTTACATATTAATATTCACATGGCAATATATATATATATATATATATATATATATATATATATATATATATATATATATATATATATATATATATATATATATATACACACATATATATATATATATATATATATATATATATATATATATATATATTAGTTCACATGTTAGTAATGATAAAATGTAAAATGCACAACTTACGCCAATCCTGGCTCACAGACTTTTTGCTCAAATGAATAAAGGCACTGGTAGATGCCTCTTACACATGTACTTGGGGGGTCGATATTTTAATAATAGCTTCCCTCTTTGACTCCATGTGTTACAGTTTCCTCAGATTGCGGTTCCTTATTAAAATGGTATAGTTTTTCCTGGACTGTGTAAGTCCTTCCAAAATACTCCAATATCGGTCCGTTCTGATAAAATGGAACTCTGAATTCTAACTTCTGGCAAGGTCTGGTTGTAGTCTTGGCAAGCGATTTCTCACAGTGAACTAGACTTCCAAAAATTTTCAGATTATATTGCAACTCTGCCCCCCGCATTTGTTTGTTACGAGGCTAATCAGAACACCAATCGTTTTCAAACATGCGTGTCGTGTTGGAAAATTTAAAATTATTTCCAACATGGAAAAATTATGTGCATGATGTAGAGGTCACATCTCCCATATTTGGTAAAAAAAACATCCGATTGCTTGGCATGCAAACTCACCAACACATTTGTAAACTCATACGACAATGTGTGCCTGATGTAACAACATACTACTTTCATTTAAAGTAATGTCTACGAGAAAGTCAGACAGGAAACGATTGTCATTTATGTCTGTCCATAAGGTGTCTCACAGACCAGTAATCTCGTTATCTGTCACTTGAGCATAAACAACCCGTCTCTTTACCACCATGGCGAAGACGCACCCTTGCCTTATCAGCGATTAAACAAACACGCTTGGGCAATTTTAGTGTTTATCTTTCGCTGCCAAGGTTTGGTACACTAGAATTTGACCAACATGACTGTCGTTTCAATATGGCATCACCTGTATTCTATCTCAGCAGGGATGGGCAGGTAAACAGACAAGACGAATTATTACTAAAAGGAATGTGGGAACCGCGCTGGTGTAGTGGCTACCAAACTGCGCTGGCGACCGGGTGACCAAGGATCAAACCCGGGCGAGGACTTTAAAGATTTTTCGTCGACCGGGATTTGGACTGGATTAACTCGAGCCATGGCGGACATTTGAAGGAGTGTCGTCGACCAGGGACTGGCGGCTCTTGAGCCGACCCAGCTCTAATGGATACCTCCGAAATCGGCAAGTATCTGCCTGAATGGCGAGGGACACCTGTACAAGAAAAAAGGGATACTCACGTAAAAATCAGTCTCAGGTTAGACATACTAACTTGAGATTTCGCCTCGAGTAATAGCAGGCGTATGCAAAAAAAAAAAAAAAAAAATTACTAAAAGGAATGTAAGAACGAAAGTACAAAATATCTGCTACACAGCAGAGAAAGAAAAACGTGCTGACCATGGAAAAGCACGCAATTAGTCAGTACAACAATTTAAAATGAGTACTGCCGGAGTGAAAGAGTGATCGTAAGGGGTCGCCCCAAATCCATCTCGTGACACATGCTTACTTACTTACTTAGTCGTACCTCTTCTACCGTGAGGTGTAAAGGTTTGGAAGAGAGAGCGTCATACTATCCTATCGGCTGTCTTCATGCTGGCCTGGGGCTAGTCCTCGGACCTTCAGAGATTGTCTAATATTATCCTCCCAGCAGACTTTGAGTCGTCCTGGAGGTCTGGATCCCTGGCTCTTAGCCTCCAATACCTGCCATAGCAGCCGATCTTCTCCCATTCTTCAGACATGGCCAAACCATCTTAGTTGGGACTGTTCTACTTTGGTCTGCAGGGGGTGGGTTTTTATGTCTTGACGTATCGTCTGGTTGCGGACCATGTCTCTTCTTGTTTCATCAACCACCTTTCTCAGATACCTTATTTCTCAGGTTCAAATCTCATGCTGATCTGTAAAAATAAAATAGTCCTGTACGTAATAAAAGAAAAGTTATTTCTCTTTATCTTGACCTTTGTTTCATGTAAATTAATCGGATAGCGGTGGGTAAACAAATTCATTAATAGGGTTTGATTTTTAAATCACCATAAATATATATGGTATATAAATATACCTTCAGACTTTTATAAACGGGTGCTTGCGTAGAATAGAAGAACTGAAATGGTATGACAAAGTCACAAATGTGGAATTGATGACAAGAACCAGACAAGTGCCAGTGGAACAAAAGTTGAGAAGAAGACGCTGGCGATGGATAGGACACACATTGAGGAAACCTGTTGATAGCATTACAAGGCAGTCCTTGTTCTGGAATCCACAGGGAAAGAGAGGCAGAGGTAGACCAAAGAACACACGGAGAAGAGAACTGGAAACAGAGGTGAAAATGATGAGGAAAATATGGAAAGAACTTGAGCGGATGGCACAGGACAGGAAGACTTGGCATGTGTTTGTTGAAGGCCTATGCTTCCTGGGGAGCTAAAGGGTATTGATAATGATAAATAAATAAATAAATAAATAAATAAATAAATATATATATATATATATATATATATATATATATATATATATATATATATATATATATATATATATATATATATATATATATATATATATATATATATATATATATATATATATATATATATATATATATATATATATATATATATATATATATATATATATATATATATATATATATATATACAGGATACTGAACTGTCTTGTAGTACAACGGGATTGGAACTTGCGATGAGACATGATCGCCTGTGCATCCAGTAGACTGTTGATAATCATTATTTCCATCTGGATTCATAGATATCAGCTTATCTCGCTTCATACAGAAGTTCATAATTTTTAAATTAAATAAAGAAATGTTAAACTTTTTTGATATTCTCTCTTGTATATCTTCCCGCCCACTCCAACCACCGGCCATCTCATGTTCCCCGAGCAAAGTCTTGCGCAAAATATAGGCATTATATGCAATTTGCTGATAACATGGGATATATCGAACGCTATAATTATATTGCTGAAATTAACAAATATAGGAAGTAACATCTGACAACAATGATTACAAGAGATCAAAGACCTCGCAAAAGATGAAGCAGTAATAGACACAGAAGACATGAAAAAAACAACGTTAGTAAAAAACAAATAAAAGACAAGGGAGAAAAAGATTATCGGTTTGATGTAAACAAAATTTTACGAATAACAAGCAAGGCAGGAAAAAGTAAACAGTTTTTAAACGAGTGTAAAAAATCTAACAATAATAGAAACAAGGAATTGAGACAAGATGAAATGTTTACCGTTTGTAAGTGAGGTTTTTCCAGTGAGGGAGAATAGAGAATACACGAGAGGTCGCGAATACATCACTAATATAGGGAAGATTAAAAAGTGGAGTTGGGCAGATTTCTTGGCGCCACACCCTTATCCAAAGGACGCCATGTTGCGTCTTGCTTAGAGTTATTGGATTGGTTGTGTATGTCCAAATTCACATATTTTAAAAAAATTTCGCGATATCTCGTGACAAACAAAAATGGCTAACTAATGTCCGAGTAGTACTGGCACCAGTTAGTGAACTCAAAGTTGATAATGATTAAAAAGCTGGCATTTTCTATTCATTATACTGTCAGGTCATATTGATTTCTTGGATATCAGATCAACTCTAGCCCTTCATTATTGTTTTTCCACTCACTCGTGCCATTTAAGCGTCGTCGGAAATAGCATCTTTCGTTCTTCTCTGAAATGTTTTACTTTGGCCATATACCGAGAGCGTCCGTCTGACTAAGCAGTTAGAGCACTTTTCTCTAGCGGTACATTTACCATGTTCTGGGTTCGAAAACTGCTTGCCTCACGGTTCAGTTTACCCAGCAGAAAATGGGTACCTGGATCAGCTCTTGGGTTAAGGATGGCAAAGGCAGTGATGACAGTAAACTGGGGACTCCACCTCATAAAGCTACATCTAGCATGGTGAAGCTCCTGACATTCATCTCCCTTAGGGCAGCTTCTGCTGTTGGTTTACCTTTACATTTTTATAATAATAAAAAGGGTTTTTTTTTTTTTTTTTTAAATCACAAGTTCTATAATATTGTCTGTTCACCTTCCTCTCAGGCGTTCCGCCATTTCCCTGTAACCAGATCTTCTTCTGCTTCAAACTTGTGATGTTATGACGTACGTCTAGTTTGACAAGTGAATTTTCCCTGATTTGATGGGTGATTAAAGGGACTTTAGCTTTTCATAACATTAGAACCCATGAACATCAGTATTGTTGTAACTTTTCATCAACGAAGAGTAGCGGCTATGATCAAAGCAGTCAAAGACGATCTCCAGAACAGAGAAGCAGAAATTTAGCATCTCCGTGCGAACACTGAACCGTTCGCAAGATGGACACGAGCGGTCAGAAGAAAGCTTCTTGCAGACTTCGCACCTCTGTGGCAACCGGCAGGCTTGCCCGAAAGACTATGGAACGGGAGAGACGGAGCGCTCAGCGTAGCGGATACGATCTGAGGAATCAGGAAACTCACCGCGAACGAGGCTAGTCTCGCAGAAATTTCACATCCTCGCGCGAGCAGCCTGAGACGAACGAAGATCGGAAGCCAGTAGGGCCATCGCGGATAGCATGGCGGCTAAATAACTTCGACTTTCCCTGGGATCTGAAGAGGCGCGAAATTTTCACACGACCCATTTAACTTACATTCCCGTTCGATATATACAGAATCTGAAAAGGGCAACTTTATCATTCGTTCTGACAGCATTCTAAGATTCACTAGCATATAGTTAAATTCCTGCTAGATTTCATCTAAATTTGTTGGCTATTGGAGTGAATTCTTTTCTGTGCAGACGGTAATTTATACTTTAGCTTCGAGTGATCAGTGGTCTAGTTATTTCATTTTATTTCACTGGATTGTGGTGTAAATTTAAACTTATTAAATAAACCCATTTTCAAAGTTCCAGTGCAAACTAAATGTTACATCTATAGGTTAATTTCCTAATACAATAGCCGCGTAAATTAATTTTGCAACTGTTAAGGGAATTGTGACTTTACTACAGTTTAGTTCTGTATAGATAGATGTGCTTTTAAAATTATTAACGTCACGGAGAGTTTTTTTTGGATTTATTAATTAAAGACGCGAGCGCAGAAAATAGTCTAACTGTAAATCTATCGCGCGTTAGATTTTAATATGATTTCATTGCATTTCATGTTTTTTTCTATTTGTATCCAGAGTGATCTTTCGAACCTCGCATCCCAGCAATTAGGCAGCATTTAAGCAGCCATTACGCAGCAATAGAATATATATAGAGCCTTGCCGACCCAGTTCGATTACTACAGGGACATATGAACTTTTTTAAAGCTAAACTTGTGGCCACCTGTTGCGGGTCTCGCTCCTCTGAACTTAACTGAGAACAAAGCCACCCAAGAAACTCTTTTAAAATACTAATTCATAAAGTCGTTAAAACTGGAAGCAGAACAGTCGCCAGTAGCAATATTCTACTCATGCTCTTACAAGCGGGAAAAGGTGTATGGGATACTTCTCCTCAAAACCCCCTCCCCCTTGTCATATTTGTATTCTGTAACCTTTGATTTCTGACTGTAAATTGATAATTATTTGTGACTTGATTTTTATGATAATAAAAGTATTAAAACTTTATTAGCATTGGTGTCGGCTGGCCCAAATCAAACATTTCCCATATTTGTTATCGTAGTCGGTATTCATGTATGTTGTGCGTCAGAATCACCAAATCGGTGTGTGCGCCTGAGCGACTGGAACTGACAAACAATTGTTTGTTCAGAAGAGTGGTAGGAATAGTTTTTGAGAGACAAATATTGTCGTAATAAGAGACTGTCCTTACTCTTCCCAGCATTTGTGAATTTACTACCTGACTTTCCTAAATCCTTATTCCCACAGAGCCTTCACTATCATTCTACACTCTAAAGGGACCAATATCCATCAGAACTCTCTCAGAGAAAAATTACGACAGATGTTACCTGATTTGGCTACACTCTGATTAACCGTCCACGTCATTTTATATTCTGTCTCTATGTAGCCGGCGGTTAATGTTTGAAAACAACCTCCTAATCTCGTCTTTTCTCCTTTTTTCTCGTATAAAAAAAACACTGCAACTTTTCTAACTCATTCTATCTCTCATGTTGTGATCTTACTCTCAGTGTTTTAGATCAGTGGTCTTCAACGTCGGTCATGCAATATTTCTAGGGGGGGGGGGCACAGTAAGATGAGGAGCCGCGGTAGCGCCGTGGTTATTGCACTGGCTTCCCAGCTCGGTGGTCCGTGGTTCGATCCCCAGTTGAGGTGGAAGTTTTTTTAACCGTAAACCGCTCTGGGGGTCGACCCAGCCTCGTGAATTGGGTACCAGAGCAACTCTGGGAAGGTTAAGGCAGCCGGCGTGATGCTTACCACATCACCCCTAGTGTGCCGATGGTCAAGAAAATATGGGCCTAACACCATATTCCCAATATGCCTCAACGGGCGTGTAACGGGATCCTTTACCTTAAAGTAAGATGGTAAACTACCCTTTTTCCAGCTAACAGCGACTATGAGTGCGGCCACAGAGGTAAATGAGGCTCAGAAGGGGTCCATAAGCAAAAAATGGTTGAGGACCCCTGCTTTAGGTAGTCACCATGATTAATAATAATAAAAAGGAGTTGGTATGAATATTCTATTTATCAGCTTTTGCTGTTTTCTCAATGCAGCTTCAGGTAGATTTTACATTGTGAAACAAAAGAGAATAAAGGGGCTGATATAATCGGATCAATACCCTACAAAGTTAATTACAAGAAAACACTGTAGTCTCATGTTTATTTGTTTGTATTAATAAAACGTCTCGTGAAACCCAGCATCACTGCATGACCGTGCATACTTGTCTTATTCAAACATGCATTTTTTCTCACGGCAGGATTAACACTGAAGTCACACTGGACCGGCATTGGTCAACTCACGATCTCCTGCAGTTCTCCTTGTCAAATATACTTTAACACTTCCTTTTCACGCGCTGCTAAAAATAAATGAATTCAAGGCGAAAAGCCTCTTTCTCAATGTATGACAATGTCAGGTTAGTATCGATCCCCGCTGATAAATCGATGTTCTCTCAAGGGTTTTAGGGCTGAAGACATTTTAGATCAAGTTATATTTTTTTGGTGTGTCTGCACCTCCCAGGAGAGGGCTCATAAACAGAAGCTGAGCGAAATCAATGGAAAATGCATTTGTTGATGTACAAATCACAGATACACTGTGGCCAGAATTTTAAACAACTTGCTCACAATTGTTGCTACAAGAAATGCTTTGTTATGTTTTTACGTCTTTATTCGTAAACGGGAAACGTTGCCTTGAAATAGTGTTTCATATAAAGTACAAAAAACGTTTTGTAAGATCAAATGGAGTCCAGTCTTGACAGCGAATGTTTTCTGTAATAGATCACAAATAAAATTCTGTTTTTGAGCGAAGTGACTGATAGACCATTTTCTGTTAACCGAAACACTTATTGCCTCCTTTACATTTTATAACGCTTTCGTCGTGTTGCCTATTTGCACTTATGGGTGCTTGCGAAGAATAGAAGGATTAAAGTGGTATAACAAGATCTCTAATATGGAACTGATGACAAGAACTAGACAAGTTCCAGCGGATCAAGAGATGACAAGAACTAGACAAGTTCCAGCGGAACAAGAGATGACAAGAACTAGACAAGTTCCAGCGGAACAAGAGATGACAAGAACTAGACAAGTTTCAGCGGAACAAGAGATGACATGAACTAGACAAGTTCCAGCGGAACAAGAGATGACAAGAAGCCGCTGGCGATAGACAGGACACATATTGAAGAAACCTAGTGACAGCCTTTCTAGGCAGTTCAATTTTCTGAAATCCCCAAAGTAACGGAGGTAGAGGGAAATTGAAAAAAGAGATCTGCAAAAGGAAAAGAAAATAGACATAGAACGGCCGTAAGTGGATGGCACAGGATAAGAATAGTTGGCATGAATTTGTTAAACGCCTATTCTTCTTGGGACGCCGATGGGGAATGATTTCCAGTGTTTCTCAACCCGGGCGCTGCCACCCCATGGCCGTTTTCGTTCCTGTGGAAACAGCAAATGATAATAGGGCGGTAAGTCATGCTAAACCAACCACACTTATGTGTCTGATTTTGGTAGGGTTTTCCTCCCACCCTCATGTAGACCATTACTACATGACAGATATTCCCCTTACATTTTATTTTCAAACTCATCTGCATGTACCCCATGACTGTATAATGTCTTGCCACTTCCGTTGTTACTTATCATGTTTGCCAAACTCACTACATCACAAATCTATCAATGATAATCTCCTCCAAGATGTTAATTTCTCGTATTTGTTTATTATAACAAAGCTATCTGCCGGAAGCTTTATATCACTGTCCGTGCCTTAATCTTTATGAAGATTGTTATCTTTAGAGAATCCACTTTCTCCAAGTCTTTCCAGCTGGTCAGGTCTGCAAAATTAACACATTATCTTCAAATTCCATCTGTTATGCATATTGGACATTCCGAGCAACATGATGTGGTTTGGCAATTTTTGCCGGCCATGCTCAAGAAACAAACTCCTGCTTTAAGCAATGGTTGCTAGCCTGGGGTATGTGAAAAACGGGATGTACATGAAGCGTGTCATGGAGGTGCAGGGAATATTTGGTAATTACATATATTAATATATACCCAAAAAAATGTAACATTAGTAAAACGACCTGTGAATTCAAGGGAGAACGGGGAGTCCTGTTCTCAATAAAATTCAAAGCAAGAAACAAAATTAAGACTGAACATAATTTGCAATATAACATAATTTGTTAACAACTGTCCCAGGAATAAAATTGTTGGTTGACAAGGGTCTCGCTAATTTATTTCACGGTGTTCTAATAAACTTGTAATACCTTTATGATACTAACATATTTTTGTTATGCACCGAAAAAAAAGTGCTCTTTATGAAAATGTAATGTACCTGTTCAATCATTTTCTTTGTGCTAATGCATAGTAAACTCTAAAATTTATTTCCTCCCATATTAAATAAGGGGGGTAAGTAAAGATTTACTAAAAGCCAAGGGGTACGGGAACCGAAAAAAGTGGTGTCTATTTTAGAGATTGTCATCAACACTGATACAAAAAGTGGTATATATTTTAGAGATTGTCATCAACACTGATAACAAAATCAAAGCACGCCCATTGAACGAACGAGCGTTTGATCTGGCAGCCG
Organism: Oreohelix idahoensis; assembly: GCA_024509875.1. Taxonomy (NCBI): domain Eukaryota; kingdom Metazoa; phylum Mollusca; class Gastropoda; order Stylommatophora; family Oreohelicidae; genus Oreohelix; species Oreohelix idahoensis. The sequence continues at coordinate 902,998 of JAMPIV010008534.1, read as the reverse complement.
TAATTAAAACTAAGACGATGTTGAACGTCTTCTCCAACACACAGAGATCACGTGGTTTTCTACAGATACTGTTTATGACCACATTCCTATTGTATGACTCTGAAATATGGAGAACAGCAGCAAAACTGTCATAACTTGGTGCAAGAATAGAATGGCTGAAGTGGTGCAACAAGTTCACCAATGTTGAACTAATGGCAAGAACCAGACAAGTACCAGTGGAGCAAGGGATGAGAATAAGAAGATTGCAATGGATAGGACACACGTTGAGGACACTTGTAGATAGGACACACGTTGAGGACACCTATAGATAGGACACACGTTGAGGACACCTATAGATAGGACACACGTTGAGGAAACCTATAGATAGGACACACGTTGAGGAAACCTATAGATAGGACACACGTTGAGGAAACCTATAGATAGGACACACGTTGAGGGAACCTATAGATAGGACACACGTTGAGGAAACCTATAGATAGGACACACGTTGAGGAAACCTATAGATAGGACACACGTTGAGGAAACCTATAGACAGGACACACGTTGAGGAAACCTATAGATAGGACACACGTTGAGGAAACCTATAGATAGGACACACGTTGAGAAACCTATAGATAGGACACACGTTGAGGACACCTATAGATAGGACACACGTTGCGGACACCTATAGATAGGACACACGTTGAGGACACTGATAAGGGTGGATTTGAGCTGAAGTGGTAACTTGCCACCCTTATCGACACCTGGTATAAAAGTGCAAGATGTAGGTGTCTTCTCTGATTTAGGATGTTGCTGTGTATGTGGTAGTGGAACAGTTCACAGGGTTATCACACAGGCAACATGACGTGTAGAGTCATAGAAAGGGTAACTTCGTTGTATAAGTTTCTTCCATTTATTGCACGCCACAAAACAGTCATGATACTTATGACATCAACATAGTTAACGAGTTCAGCAAGATGATAAGGCACATTGAAAACAATTTCTGTAGTCAGCAATGACAGCTGTTGTATATATGCGTCATAAGACATCACAGTTCAATAGATTCAGAAATTCATAAATCATAGAGTTCTAGTTCGTGAAGCTGTATAAATAATAATAATTTCTATAACTTCTGCAACAGTGTCAGCTACAGATCTTCAATGTTCATAAACAATAATAAATGCTCCCATTCTGATGCTAGCAGATCAGATGTATACAATCAGTCCGTTTACTGTCTGCACGTGAATAGCATACATGGGCTACAGGTCAGCTCGACCTTTATAATGTTCCTAAGTCTAACCATCTGACTTGGACGTGATCTCTGATATAACGAATCCTGGAACACAGACAATAGTCTTGTTGGTCTAGAGCGACCCATATATATTTAACTAGTTCAGGTATACAGATACCGGTGACTTAATCCTAGTCAAAGTACCTCTCCATTTTGCATCACACAGGCGAGCAAATAGGCGACAAAATGACGAACCTCTAGATGATAGCATAAAGTTCGATACAAGAGGAATTACCTTATTTCGGAAAATCAACCATGAACATATGCCTCCAGGCAGGCGTGAATAATACTGGGAAATAGTCTAGTTAGCTAACTAACTCACAACGACAATGTATTTCCCTCAGAGAATCACAAGACGCAGGTCGCGTCTGCTCGCTTCTTAAACCATTTCTAAACTGCCGAACTGGGCGGAACACACAGAACGAACTCCCAGCTTTTGACATGCGCAGAACGACAATCTCTGAGTTGCCGTTCACAATAAGACGATTCTAAGAACATTCGAGATAAAAGTCTTACACAGTCGCGCCTTTTATGGTCATGAAAAGAAGCGTTAAGAAAGGTTTCAGACATCTACCATAGTTGACTGGTACTACCAAATAAGGAGATGTGGTCACGCTTCGTTCAAGAAATTATAGACCGAACGTGTCTCTATACAAGAGAAGGCAAACTCCTAAAAAATTGTAGTTTCGATAACTCGGATTATGTCCCTTTGACCATAGAAAACATAATACACACTTCAGTCAAAAAAATGATCATACATATCAAAAAATGTTTATACAAACGAAAAATAATAATGATCCGTGCGTAACATTACCGCACCCTCCCTGGAAAAAAAAAAATGAAACATTTTTTTTTTTAAATCCTGGAGCCGGAAAAAAATCTAGGCTCCTAACGCACGTATGATGCGTGGATATATACCTAACAAATTAGCTCAACGCATGGAGCGACACTGAGATCATATCTCAGATCCTTAGAGAAAAAATTTATCTAAGTATACGCTGATATATTCCAGGAAGGTGCCACCAACACACGCCACAATGATGGCAACAACATAATGACAATCAAATTATTCTCATACCAATATATGAAATTAAATATATTATGTGTTATCATACAATGTGTTGCAAATAGCGGTGTAATTTACTAATATACCGCACTATATTATTACATTATATAAAGTAACAGTAATTAATAAGTAATACATGTGTTGATCTTCGGTGACATAAAACATTCAATAGAAGAAGATGTGGACATCATCCGCTCCCAATGTAGGACAGGACTTGATATCCTCAAAGTTCCACAATGGACATAAACTCGCAGACTTCAATGATGTGCTGCGAAAATATCAATAACACAAATCTTAAAGACAACTGGTAAATTTCTTAATACAATCCTGAAAATAATTTATTTAAATGTGGCCGAGTGATCTTTTGGCCCGTATATCACTAACTAAGCCTTCTTAAATAATTACATGGTACAATGTTATACATTTCCCTCGAAAAAAAAAAAAGAAAAAAAATCTACTAACATGTCATTATAACATTGGACTGTATATCAGGAAATATATATATATGACAGAAGAATCATGTGGAATCGTGTGGGACATCTGGACAGAATGTCTGCCATTACATTATCCGAACCACGGATAGCTCGAACCGAGAAATGAAATGGTTGAAGAGCTATGGCATAACGAGTGGACCTCGAGCTCTTCAAGTTTTTGCTCTGAATAGCAGTAAGCGCTTTCTGGTCGGTTTCCACAATGAAATGTGCGCCTAGAAGAAATCTTTGTAACTTCAGAATAGACCATACCATAGCCAATAACTCACGGTCTAAAACCGAGTAATTCTTTTCTGCAGCATTTAATTTCCTAGAGATATACATCACCGGATGCAAAGTATCAGAATACTCCTGCATTAGTGCTGCCCCAATCCCAGTTGACGAGGCGTCACTTCGAAGAACAAAAGTCTTCTCAATAGTAGGTAACTTAAGAATAGGTGGAGATGAAAATAGGGCTTTAACCTGGTCCAATGAGGATTGACATTCTTTAGACCAGCGGATCAGATTAGGCGACCCTTTCTTCAATAAAGTAGAAAGCGGTGCCATAATGGAGGACAGATTCGGAATGAATCGTCCGTAGAATTGAATCAAACCTAATAGACTCCTTACTTGTTTCTTCGTCTTAGGGACCGAAATGTTAAGTATTTTTGAAACATTGTGGTCCTCTGTCTTTAAAAGACCATGACCAACCCGATGACCTAGGAAAGAAATCTCGCTAAATCCTATAAAGGCTTTAGAGGGTTTTGCAGTCAAGTTATACTCGCGAAGAGTAGACAGTAATTCGTATAAACCCAAATAATGATCTTCCCAAGAATCACTGAATAGACAGATATCATCTAGGTATGCTATGACATCTGTACGATATGCGAGAATTCGCCGCATCATGCGTACGAATGTAGCAGGGGCGTTCATAAGACCAAAAGGCATGAAATTCCATTGGAATAAACCCCTAGGTGTAGAAAAAGCTGTAAAAGGTTTGGCACGTTCAGTTAGCGGGACTTGCCAATAACCTTTAGACAAATCTAGTTTGGTAAAGAATCTAGAATTAGAAAGTTTATTGAGTAGCTCTTCTAATGAAGGCATAGGTTCAGCATCGAACTTCGTAACTTGGTTCAATTTGCGATAATCTACGCAAATGCGAATGTTATTATCCTTCTTTCGAACAATAACCATAGACGAAGAGTATGCTGAAGTGGATGGTTCAATGATTTCCAAACGTATCATTTCATCCAATTCTTTTTCGACTTGAGACTGGAAATGGATAGGTATTGGATATGGTCTGACTCTGATAGGATTGTGATCAGTTAGCACAATGTCATGTTCTATGACATGTGTGTGTCCCGGGATGTCTGTAAGAACATCCTGAAATGTTTGCAACATCGAAGAAACTTGTCGATGTTCCTCAGCGGAAAGATTTGGAGAAACGGTCACGTTTTTCCAAGATTCCGTAGAATAAAGTGGGACCATAGAAAGAGGAAGATTGACATCAGAAAAAGTAGTTTCCTCATCCTGTATAACTGACAGAGATGAGTACTGACCATGAGTTGCTTGTGAATTGTCCGTAGCCTGGAAAATAGGCTGCAAATAGTCAGGTCTTTCATAAAATTCTGTGAGCATATTTATGTGGAAAGTTTTATGCTTTCCATCAATATCGACAACATAGTCGACATCAGAAATTTTGGAGACTATTGCATATGGACCTTTCCATGCAATTAGAAGTCTGTTCTCCCTTGAAGGAAGTAGAACGAGAGCTTTGTCACCTGGACAAAGTTGTCGTAGACATCTATTCTTATTTGCAAACTGCCTTGCCTTTTCTTTAGCAAATTCTGAAGACGAAGTTGCTAGTTTGCATGCCTCGATGATCTTTTGCCTAAGAGCAATGACGTACTCATAAGAAGATTGAGTCTCATCGCTAATATTATCGGCAGTGATTAGATCGTGAAGTAAAGACATAGGGCCGCGCGGTTGCGCGCCAAAGACAAGTTCAAAAGGGGAAAACCCCGTATGTTCATTGGGGACCTCTCTATACGCAAAGAGAGCCGCGGGTAAGACCCTGTCCCAATCCTGAGGATGATCCTCAGTTATTTTACCAAGTAAAGTTTTCAGAGTCCTATTTAAACGTTCGACCAACCCATTAGACATTGGGTGATAGATACTGCTGAGAGACCTTTTAATGTGTAGCATAGACATTACCTGTGACATAGTGTCTGATATAAGTTGAGTGCCATGGTCTGACAATATTTCTCCGGGAAAACCCAAGCGAGAAAATATCAGCCAAAGAGCGTCTGCGATATCAGCAGTTGAGATGCTCTTGAGAGGTATTGCCTCTGGCCAACGTGTGCACATATCGACACATGTAAGGATAAATTGATGTCCTCTAGCCGACTTAATTCTAAAAGGACCGATAATATCTATTGCCATTTTTTGAAAAGGGCGAATAGGAATGTCAGCAGCCTGGATAGGCGCAGCATGTCGTGGTCCTTTAGATTTGACCTCCTGACATACTTTGCAAGAGCGACAGTACATTCGTATGTCCTTGCTCACAAATGGCCAAAAGAAAGCCGCAAGAACCCTCGACTTTGTACGGGAAAAACCCATATGTCCAGCACATTGCGAGTCATGAGCATGTTGCAATATTTGCAATCTCATGCTCTTAGGCACAAGAATTTGTGAATGAGTGGACGTAGTCGAGTCTTGTACCATACGTACAAGTACGCCGTTCTTCATAGAAATCCAAGATTTCCTATTAGTGTTCTGATTAGGATCACCTTTTTTTTGCTAGAATGAAGAATTTTTGTAAAGAAGGATCTTCTTCTTGCAATTTGATAAATGAGTCACGTGTAATAGTCAAGTGACTATCTTGGTCATTTACTTCATCATTATTAGTTAATGAAGTTTGAGGTGGATCCAGAGCATGTGCTCTTGTGACCACCGCATTGGTAGCTTCAATGTTTTGCTCTTCCCAAACAGCAATCTGCTGTGGGGTACATTCCCTAACTCCGTGAATACGACCAATAATAAGGTCCGCAATAGGGTTTGGAAGTAGACACGCGTGGACCTCTCCCGTGAAGAAAGGAGTAGCAATGTGTATTATAGCAGTAGGATACTTTTCTAACGTGCCACCAAATGTGACACATTTGATGACTTTTCCTGTAGCACAGGATGGATCTACAAGAGATTGCCTAACGCCGACAGTAGTACATCCAGAATCAAACAACACTGAGACTGGATTACTATTTACTAGCCCCTTATGTAATATAAGAGAACCTCTCCCATCATGAGCAACATTAGCAGGAAGAGCGGGCAAAGGATGACCACAGCTTAAAGTACTAACGGTTTTCGGATCAAATAAAGTACTGCATTGGATACATTTATTTGCCCTACCAAAATCAAAAGATGAGCATCCGATAGCATTATGGTCTTTATCATTATTAACCTGTTTATCTGCTCCCTGAGATTCTTGTTGAACAGAGTTTGTCTGTTGATATCTTTTTCTCTTATGTTGCGATCTACCGCGACCATTATTGCCTCTGCAATTATCATTAAAGTCCCTACTGTAATTTTTATCCTGGTTTGAGTTCCAGTTTCCATAACTGTCATTACTATCTCTATGCTGTTGAGAACCTCTATTATCTTGGTATTGAGGTCTCTGCATAAAATATTTCCCTCTATACCGATTACCTTTGTGAAAATTTCTAAAGTTAACCGGAGTAGAATAACGTGTAGTATTAGGTTGTCTCCAGTTCTGGGAAGAAGAATCACCCTGGAATTGATCACTATGGTTCTGGGCATAATTACGATTACTCTTTTTATTGAAATTTTTCTGGCTACCCTGAAATTTACGCATAAAATTTGGGCCATAAGGTGCTGCCGAAGCAACTGGCAGACCTTCTTTCACCTTAGAGTTACTAATGGTTATGTGCGGATGCGCAGTAACATACTGGCTACAGTATTCTTCCATTTCTTTTATGTTTTTAGGCTTACGCTCATGAAGAAAAGATAGAAAAGCTTCATTAACAGAAGACATAACCTTATCTCTAAGTAGTAAATCCATAAGAGCTTCAAATGTATTTTCTGTCTTAGACAACTCAACCCATCGTAAAAAAGTAAGACGGATGCCTGAGATGAATTCAGAGAATTCAACTCCAGTTTCTGGTAACATGGTTTTAAATTTAAGACGATATCCGTCCTCGTTAAGTTGGTACTTCTTTAACAATGCCGCCCTGACAACCTCATAGTTGTTTTTGTCAGGCACATCTACCATACTCAACAAAGTCAAAGCATCACCTCTAAGTATCTTGGACAGATGATACACATATAATGTTTTATCTATATTATGCACATTACATGCACTTTCAAATCTATCTAGATAAAATGTTATATCATCGATTGAGGGATTAAATGCTGGTAGATTAAGCTTGAAATCCTTAGCATTAGTCTTATTTGACACCTTATTTGCATCATTAGCATTACCAGTGTTCAATAACTTTAACTTCTCTAACTCTAAAGCTAAGACTTTTTCATCATGTTCCATTTTTGCTTTTTCTCTCATCAGCCTCTCTTTGTAACCTTCTTTCTTCAGCCTCAGCCTGTAACTTTCTTTCTTCAGCCTGGGCCTGTAACTTTCTTTCTTCAGCCTGGGCCTGTAACTTTTTTTTCTTCAGCCTCTATTTCAAGTCTCTTATTTTCAGCTTCTTTTTCAAGTCTCTTATTTTCAGCTTCTTTTTCAAGTCTCTTATTTTCAGCTTCTTTTTCAAGTCTCTTATTTTCAGCTTCTTTTTCAAGTCTCTTATTTTCAGCTTCTCTTTTTTGTTTTTCCATTTCCATTTGAAATCTTTTTTCCTCCACCTGCATCTGCAGTTTCTTTTGTTCTATTTCAGCCTCTATTCTCTTTTGTTCAGTTTGTTCTTTCATTTTCTTTTCTTCCGACTTCAATGCCTTGGCATATTGAACAGTCGCAAATTCTTCCAACTTATCACCTGTCTTCCCAAGGGCTTTACCCTGCTCAATAAAGTACTCAAATGTAGACATGATGTCTAAAATGTGAGTACAGAACCTGAAATAATTAATTATCTTATTTCAATGTTAAATAGCAACAAGACTTAATAAAGTTCTTGTATAATCTCTATGTTGAACCCAATCTCTGTGGGAAACAGGAGTTGACACCAACTTGTATTATCAAATGTATAATAATATCACAAGTCACCTCTTAATTAACAGTGCACTACCCAAATCAGTGCATAACCATCAGTTATTTATCATAACTGCACTACAATAGTGCATAAGCAAAAAACACCAGTTAGTTATGATAAGTGCACTATAGACCAATAGTGCATGAGCATATATTAACAATAGTGAAAGCTAACTATGCAAGAACTATGTAAACAATAACAAGACAATGTAAACAATAACAAAGGTCACCAACAATGTAAACAATAACAAAGATCAAAGTCAATGTAAACAACAACAAAGATCAGAGTCAATGTAAACAACAACAAAGATCAGAGTCAATGTAAACAATAACAAAGATCAGAGTCAATGTAAACAATCAACAAAGATCAAAGTCAATGTAAACAACAACAAAGATCAAACAATACGAAAACATTCGCATAAGTCAAATACACAAACAGCAAAACTAAAAAGAAATATGCGAAGATATGACTAACAAATGACGCTACAGTGTATACACAAAAATATACGTAAAGAACTGAATAATAGCAAAGGGGAGACCTACAAATACAAACAATCGAAATCGAAACTAAAAAACACAAAGAAAGAGAGAAAAGAAAAAAAAGAAAAAAAATATATATACAAGAAACAAAAATAAAGCACAACTCGTCACAACTAAACAGATATAGCAACGATTGTCGCTAGCAAATTTCACTGTAGGAAATTCGCACAGTCCCTAACGAAAACGCTAACAGTAGAACCTCTGTGACGTGGTATCTTCTACTGAAAGACACCGCCCAACCGAGAAAACCCGCTGAAATATAAACATATAAATATACAAATAACAAATAACATATAACATATAAACATGTATCATGAAAACAATAGGAGAAAGTGTGAAAGTACAGAAGGCTCAGTTAGAACATAAGGGCACAGTTCACAAACAAAACAGGCCACTTAACTTCTATAAATCCAGCGTCAGCACGGTGCAGAACAGGATGTAATCAGCATTCTGAGGATAATGATCCAACGTTGATTAACTTCTGCTCCCATAAACAGCCATGACGAAGGAAATGAGCTTCTAATACTGCAACAGTTGTTACGGCACTTGACCTTCTGAATCTTCTAAATTGATTTAACCGGCACTTGACCTTCTGAACCCGCAACAGTACCCCTGAGACCGGAACAGTTGTTACGGCACTTGTCCTTCTTTTCACCAGATCAGGAAATCCATTCGCTCGGTACTTGTCCTTCTAATTTTACATAAACTTCAATATTGCCGAGCAGCGCCGGGTAGTTTCAAAATCAGCAACTGTCAGAAAATCCGGATACTTTCAATAAAATTTCTTGTAAGGTGGTAGTTGATGCTGTAGTTGTATCTAGTATGATGATGATGTCTGGGTTTGCTGACCCCCTTGATAGCTGGAATCAGAGTGAACCAACCTATGGCCACCAAAAATGATATGGTGCGCCAAAATATCAGATGATAGAACCAGCTCTGGCCACCAAAAATGATAAGGGTGGATTTGAGCTGAAGTGGTAACTTGCCACCCTTATCGACACCTGGTATTAAAGTGTAAGATGTAGGTGTCTTCTCTGATTTAGGATGTTGCTGTGTATGTGGTAGTGGAACAGTTCACAGGGTTATCACACAGGCAACATGACGTGTAGAGTCATAGAAAGGGTAACTTCGTTGTATAAGTTTCTTCCATTTATTGCACGCCACAAAACAGTCATGATACTTATGACATCAACATAGTTAACGAGTTCAGCAAGATGATATGGCACATTGAAAACAATTTCTGTAGTCAGCAATGACAGCTGTTGTATATATGCGTCATAAGACATCACAGTTCAATAGATTCAGAAATTCATAAATCATAGAGTTCTAGTTCGTGAAGCTGTATAAATAATAATAATTTCTATAACTTCTGCAACAGTGTCAGCTACAGATCTTCAATGTTCATAAACAATAATAAATGCTCCCATTCTGATGCTAGCAGATCAGATGTATACAATCAGTCCGTTTACTGTCTGCACGTGAATAGCATACATGGGCTACAGGTCAGCTCGACCTTTATAATGTTCCTAAGTCTAACCATCTGACTTGGACGTGATCTCTGATATAACGAATCCTGGAACACAGACAATAGTCTTGTTGGTCTAGAGCGACCCATATATATTTAACTAGTTCAGGTATACAGATACCGGTGACTTAATCCTAGTCAAAGTACCTCTCCATTTTGCATCACACAGGCGAGCAAATAGGCGACAAAATGACGAACCTCTAGATGATAGCATAAAGTTCGATACAAGAGGAATTACCTTATTTCGGAAAATCAACCATGAACATATGCCTCCAGGCAGGCGTGAATAATACTGGGAAATAGTCTAGTTAGCTAACTAACTCACAAAGACAATGTATTTCCCTCAGAAAATCACAAGACGCAGGTCGCGTCTGCTCGCTTCTTAAACCATTTCTCAACTGCCGAACTGGGCGGAACACACAGAACGAACTCCCAGCTTTTGACATGCGCAGAACGACAATCTCTGAGTTGCCGTTCACAATAAGACGATTCTAAGAACATTCGAGATAAAAGTCTTACACAGTCGCGCCTTTTATGGTCATGAAAAGAAGCGTTAAGAAAGGTTTCAGACATCTACCATAGTTGACTGGTACTACCAAATAAGGAGATGTGGTCACGCTTCGTTCAAGAAATTATAGACCGAACATATCAAAAAATGTTTATACAAACGAAAAATAATAATGATCCGTGCGTAACAGACACCTATAGATAGGACACACGTTGAGGACACCTATAGATAGGACACACGTTGAGGAAACCTGTTGTTGCATTACAAGGCAGTCCTTGTTCTGGAATCCCTGGATAGGATAAGAGAACGAACGAACTTTATTTTCAAAGGGTTGAGAATTGGGCACGCAGGCCCGTCTGACATTCTGCCCTTCCTTTCTCTCGTCTTTTATACTGATTTCATTTATTCTCACATACATTTTACCCATCAATGTAAAGGAATTCAACGTTGTAAAGGTAAAATAATAGCATACTCACATTCACAGTATCTAATTATAAACATGAAATAAAATATGTTGAAAAGTACAAACTAAGTATCACCATGAAATACAATATGTTGAAAAGTACAAACATCATCATTAACCCTAAATTCGATATTATATCATTTTTTCGGAAAAATAATCACATTAGGGGGGCAGATAATCAGAACTCATAAAGGATTCGAAAAGTCTACGATTGTATGAATAGGGACTGAGGTTGTTATGTTTTAAATAATGCGGAAGATAGTTCCAAAGATGAGCAGCAGAGTAAGCTAAGCTTTTCTTGAATAAGTCACTTGTATTTTGTTAAGGCGTTGACTGCGTCTTTCATTGTATTTGAACATTGGCCACAGATATGTTTGAACATTCTGTGACAGGATTTTGTGAACAAATTTATTGAGAGGCCAAGGTAGACCAAAAACAAAAACACACACACAAACACACACACACAAACACATGGAGAAGAGAACTGGAGACGAAATGAAAATGACGAGGAAGACGTGGAAATAACAAAAGTTGATGGCACGTGACAGAAGGGCACGTGTTTATTGATGGTCTATACTCTTTTGGTATTGATTGATTGAATGATATTCTGACAGAGTGTACCATTTTCTTGAATCGGTTGATAAATCTTTGCAAAATAAAGGTAATGCAGTTTGATGATGCATGCTAGCTGACATGTTCGACAAGCTGAATGAAGATAACACAAAGTTATAAGACTACAAACTAAAGTCAGTTTAATCAAAATAAATTAACAAAGGCTCCACTGCTATCTGAATCTTGTGCTGTGGAATCTCAGTCACATTGAACTGTCTCATTTGTTTAAATTGAAATGGAGGACAACGAAAGCAAGTATAAACTGTCAGATCTCGACTCAGAAACAGTATGTACTCATGTTGAAACCCTCTACAGAAGATACGATGACCATAATTCATGATATCAGATATCCACAAGTTCTCGACTGGGTTATTAATGCATTTTCAGCACATGCTAAAGATGTTGAGCAAAATCTGTAACAGGAATTTTTTAGCCTGCAGCAAGTTTGTGAGGTTCAAATATTGTTCAGATGTGACGTACGTCTAAGTATGACAAATGAATTTCTCTGACTCGATGGATGATAACAGAATATTGGCCTCTCATAACTTTAGAACCCCTGATCATCTGTTGTAACTTTTACCGGCATGCAGCGGTACCATCAAAGAACAGGCTGATCTTCAGAATTCAACGTGGAGCGGCCGCGATCTAAAGAATCAGGGACTTGCAGCTCACAGAGTTAGCTTCTCGGGAAATTTTCGCACTCTTATGCGAGCAGCCTGAGACGGAAGAAAATCGGTAGACCGGGGAAAACGAAGGAATTGCAGCGTTTAACACATCGGCGAGGTACCCCGAATTTTGCTCAAGATCAAGAAAGGTGCGAAAATTTAACACGCCCTATTCAAGTTACATTCGATAAGTATAAATAGAGAACTCCGAGAAACTGCATTTTATCGTTCGCTCTGACAGAATCCTAGTTGCACTAGCATAGTCGGATTCCTGCTGGATTTCATCTACCTTCGTGACTATTGGAGTGTATTCTTTCTGTGCAGACGGTAATTTATACATTAGCTTCGAGTGATCATTGGTCGAGTTATTTCTATTGATTTCAATGGATTGTGGTGTAAATTTAACCTTATTAAATAAACCCATTTTCAAAGTTCTAGTGCAAACTAATGTTACAGCTAAAAGTATTTCCTAATATAATTGACGCGTAAATTTATTTTGCAGACGTTAAAGAGAATTATAACTTTAATACAGTTTAGTTCTGTATAGATATATGTGCTTTTAATTATCTTTAACTCACGGGAAGTTTTCCTGTTTTGTTAATTGACGACGCTAATAAGTAAATAGGCTAACTGTAATTTATCGCGTCAGATTATAATATGATTTGTAATGCATTTCTTGTTTTGATTATCTTTCATTCAGAACGATCATTCAACCTGCATCCCAGCAATTATTAACTATATACAGAGTTCTGCCAAACTCAATTTGATAACTCCAGTAACATATGAACTTTTTTAAAGCTAAACTTGTGGCGACCTGTAATGGGCCCCGCTCCTCTGAACGTAACTGAGAAAAAAGCCATTCAAGAAACACTTTAAAAATACTAGTTCATATAGAGCCCTTAACGACAACTGGAAGCAGAACATATTTTATTCACTGCCCCTATTTGTGAAGAAAAAAGCATCGATACCTGAACACTGTCTGTCACGCATATTCAGTGGATTTCACCCCCCCCCCCCCCCGAAGAAGAACTTACCTCAGTGTTTTTCTTAACTTGTGACATTACGGAAAAAGGAAGTTATCTCCACCAGCTGTGCCAATTTTAGGAACCACACCATACCTCACGCTTAGCCAAGTGCCTGTGCCTTTCTTTAGGAACTTTATCTAATAAACAAACAGTACCGTTAAACTTCAACGTCCAGCGATTTCGGGACACTCTGTTAACTTAAACAACCCGCAAAATCTGGGGCTGTACACGGAAGAAATTACTTTTACCTAAGCCAAGGTTTAGTGCTGGTTTTTTTATGTATTTCCTATGAAGTGCCAGAATTCACCTTTCGGTAAGTCTGCGTGTGTGTTTGTTGGGATGGCCAGCCCTAGTGTGTTTTTTTGGAATGAAAGGAGATTTATCTTTTCTTTACCCTTTTAATTAGTTCGACCTTATACTAAGGTGCATTATATTCCTTGTACGGGATCTCTCCTAGTGGGATTGGGTAACTGTGTTATTCCCCCCTCCCGTAAAATTTATTGATTTAAAGGGAGACAATTGAGAACCCTAGCTTTCCTCTACACCCCCCCCCCTTTTTTTTCTGTAACCCCTTGCCTCAGAGTAATATATTTACCAGTGGGTTAAATTGCCTATCTCTGATCACGCCCCCCGCCTTTCTTGTCTTTGGGACCGGGTTTTGTCTGTTAGTAGATATAAACGGGAAACGGTGGATGGGATATTTCTCCTCAAAAACCCCTCTTCCCTAGTTATATTTGTATTCTGTAACCTTTGATTTTTGACTGTAAATGTACAATTTTGTGTGAGTCCTTTATGATAATAAAGGTATGAATATTTATTTGTGTTGGTTGTCGGTTGGCCTAAAACTCCAAACATTTCCATCTGTGTAGTTTGTATTCATGTACGTTGAGCGACAGAATCACCAAATCGGTGAGCGCGCCTGAGCGACTGGAACTGCCACAATTGTTTGTGCAGAAGAGAGATAGGAGTAGTCTGTGAGAAAACAGATATTGTCGTAATAAGAGACTGTCCTTGCTCCTTCCCAGCGCTTGTGAATCTACTACCTCATTCACCTAACTCCTTATTCTCACAGAGCCTTCAATATCACTTTACACTCTAAAGGGACCAATATTCATCAGCACCCTCTCAGATAAAAATTACGACAATATATGGTTAGCTCGTTCGAGATTCTGAACTTAGTTAAAATAGAGTGTGGTTGATTGTCTTTGTGAAGTAGGGTATAATCTTTAAAAGTATTACTTCCCCTAGACCAAGCCGTTCAGTATTTTGGGCCAACCACACAATAAGTAAGACAGGTTTGTTTTTCCACAGGAACAGGCAGTTAGTGATAATAAAAGATTGTCACATTTGTATTCTCTGGCAGAGGGAATTGAAAATTTTTTGGTTATATAATTGCTGGGACTGCGTGATTGTTTTACAATCACTAAAGGTTATGAAGCGTTTGAGTTGAGCTAAGCTAAAGACGGATTGTTCTGATTTTTAAAAATTAAGTTAACTACGTCTCATCTCAAAAATTGTCTTCAGGGACGGAGTTTGTTGTTAGAGAATTAACATTTTCTGGGAATTTTTTTTTTTCCTTTTAAATTGTTTAATATAAATTTTTCTCTCCTGTTAGTAAGAGTAGATTCTTTTCTAGTGTAACTTACCATTTAATTGGCATAGTTGCTTGCGTTACGAGTCTTAAGTGACAATAATAGCGGCGATAAGTTAACACACGAGGTCATTCAGTAAATTTTTTACTTTGTTTTTCTCGTAGCGGCTTGGAGTTTTTCCCCTTCTTGTTCCATCTTACTATTCTCTAGTCTTAGAAGCATACAGTTCTTTGACAATGGCTGAGAGAATTAGGATAAGATCCATTTTGAGACAGGAAGCGAAAGACTCAGGATTAGACACAGAAGCCGCGAATCTGTTTATCACCCAGGAACTGCAAATATATGACGCGGAGCAACAAAGAGCAGAAGCAGAGAGGAAGGAAGAGAAACAAAGGGCAGAAGCTGAGAGGAAGGAAGAAAAAGAGAGAGAAGAGAGGGCAGAAGCTAGGAAGAAAGAAGCGGACGATCATCAATTGGAACAGAAGAAAATTGAGGCAGAAATGGAAGCCCGCAGAGAGAGAGAAAGAGAGAGGGAAAGACAACATGAATTAGCGCTCAAGGCTTTAGAGAGTCGGAGTGCCTCTACTTCAAATAATGGAGAGCCGTCTTCGCCCCAGTCTCAAACAATGGATCTCTCCAGCACTCAGTCTGCCCAATTAACTGCGATGTCTTTCGCTTTAGAGTCTTTTCCTAGCCCTAACGAAAAAATTGACAGCTACCTAGAAAAATTCGAGAGACTCGCGAATCTTTATGGGTTAGAGAGTACCCGCTGGGCGCTCAAACTTTCAACGTCACTGAAAGGCAATGCTTATGACGTGTACACAAAGCTGGGACCGAATCAACATGATTACGACATGTTGAAGAAGGCCTTACTACAGCAGTTTGAGATGACTGCCCGAAAGTTTCTGCAGTTGTTCAGAAACAGCCGAAAAGAGAGCACGAAAACATTTCCCCAGTTCTCTTCACGTCTCACGGGTTATCTGACAAAGTGCATTGAATTATCTGACCTACCTCTTACATGTGAGGGACTACTTGAACTTGTTCTTGCGGAACAGATAAAGGCAACTATGTCAAACGAAACCCGTAGATTTTTGGCTGAACAGGGCGCAGTCAGGCTTGAGGACATACTCAATAAGGCCGAACGCTATACCAATGCAATGGCCGAACTTCCCAGCACTAAACGTAAACCCACAGATGAGCCATCTCGTAAACAAAATCTAGAGCAGTCATCCTATTCCTCTAATTCCTCTCAGAATTATAACCAACGAGAAAATAATACCCAGAGACCTCCCCAGGAAAAATCGAAATTCTACAAAACCCGATACCCCCCCCCCCCCCCCCCCCCCCCCCCCCCCCCCCCCAACAACAATTCTGATCAACCCACCAAGCCTACGTGGCAGCGCGGCCACCAAGGTCAAGGAAAAGGAAAGACCCCTACACCAGGAACGTCTGATCAGGGCAAACAAACCGGTCCAAACCGCGTTGGATGTTTGCATACAGCCTCGAAAGGTAGAGTCAATGTCAGTGATTCTCAACCTGAGGGGGACCGACCCTCAACTCGAGGAACTGTAATTTTGAATGGTACCTCAACCACTTGTCTCTTTGACACTGGATTAAGTTTTAGTTGTATTGTTGCTAGACACCTATTCAAACCAGGTCAGGAGACAGAGGAAACCGTCAAACTTAGTGGAGTGTTTAAGAGTGATGCGCCCAGGACGCTGCCTATCGCACTGGTAGAAATACACTCTGATTTTGTCAGAGGAGTTATAAAAGCGGCCATTATGGATGATCCTATCTACCCAGTTATCCTGGGATGTAGATATGTGTTTATTGGGAGACCAAAGGAGCCGATTGTGGCAGCGGTAACCACAAGAGGGCAAGCCAAGAAGGAGAGGGAGCCTGCGCCAAATTTGTTGCCGAACGAACTGAAGGAGGCGCAACAAAAGGACCCTACTCTGGAGCTCTGCTTTAAAAAACTGCCCATGGCTAAGGACCCCAGACACAACGGAGACATCTTTTCTAAGGATGGCGTATTGTATCGTAGAACAGGCAACCCGGACACGGGGAATAACCAGCTCCTAGTTCCGACGCAGTACCGAAGCCAGATCTTAGAGATGGGGCACTCTCTTCCCTTTAGCGGACATATGGGACAAAACGCCACTATTCAGCGAATAAAAACCCACTATTGGTGGCCAGGAATGAACTCTGACATTGTCAGGTATGTGAAATCCTGCGCCCAGTGCCAACGGGTAGCACCCAAGCACTTGACACCCCCAGTACCTATGGGGCAAATGCCAATAGTAGGGACTCCATTTGAACGGGTTGCTGTCGACATTATTGGTCCTCTGGAAAAGACCAAAAGAAGGAACAGGTTCATCCTGACCTTAGTCGACACTTGCACTATGTGGGCCGAAGCTGTACCGCTAACATGCATAGATTCCAAGCATGTTGCAGAAGCCCTCGTGCAAATTTTTACACGGTTGGGATTCCCTCAACAAGTTTTGACGGACAATGGATCCCAATTCCGTAGCCTGTTAATGGAGGAGATCTTTAAGATCTTGAGGGCCAAACATATCCACACAAGTCCCTACCATCCGGCCGGAAATGGGCTCGTGGAACGTTTTAATGGCAGCCTCACCACCATGTTACGTAAGCTGGGTCAGGAGAAACCGGAAGACTGGGACCTATATATATCGGCTGCCTTATTCGCCTACCGAGAGGTTCCCCAAGCGTCTACGGGATTCCCGCCTGCTACACTTTTATTTGGCAGACCTATTAAGGGGCCATTAGAAGCCTTACTTCGGTCCCTGACAGACCAAAAGGCTGACGAGACAGTCGTCTCTGCAAGCAAGTATGTATCTGAGCTCAAGGAAAGGCTAAAGCTAGGATGGGATCTAGCTACAACCAACCTTACGAAAGCCCGCGCTAAACACGCTAAAAGATACAACAAAGCTGCAAAAGAGAGAGAGAGCTCCAACCAGGGGAGAAAGTTTTGTTGCTACTTCCAACCGGAAGCAATAAACTTTGCATCGGATGGCAAGGGCCGTTTACCGTCCTTAAAAAGATCTCACGTACCAATTACAAGATCTCCATCAAAGGAAAGGAGAAGGTCTTCCACATAAATCTGCTAAAGAAATATTTGGAAAGACCGGTGCCATCCTCCGAGCATCTCCTGGCTGTCGCCATAGCAACGGAAGACGAGGAAGATGATGATGGTTGCATGGAGTATCCACTGCAACCCACAGAATCCTTTAAAGATGTCAAGTTCGGCGACAATCTCTCACCTGAACAACAAACAGAAACCAGGGCTCTACTAAAACAGTACAGTGCAGTCTTAACGGATGTACCTGGTCGAACAAATCTCATTGAACTTGATATGAAATTAACAAACGAGACCCCTGTTCAAACCAGAGTTTACCCCATCCCATACGCTAAAGCGGATGCACTTCGCGGAGAAATAGACAAGCTGCGTCAGGCAGGAATTATCAGTGAGTCTACATCTCCTTACAGCTCGACTGTAGTGCTGTTGCAGAAGCCCAATAAGGAAGTTCGGCTGTGCATTGATTACAGGTTGCTAAACGCTGTAACGGAATTCCAGCCCGAACCTCTCCAAACTGTTTCTGAGTTGTTCACCAAGCTCAGCAAAGCAAAGATCTTCTCCAAGATTGACCTCAGTAAAGGTTATTATCAAATACCAGTCAAGGAGGAAATTAAACCTTTGTTAGCTTTCAGCACTAGTGAAGGACATTACACATTTAATGTGATGCCGTTCGGTTTGCATAACGCACCAGGAGTGTTCACCAGGATGATGAGGAAGCTTCTAGAGCCTTTGCAAAGTCCCCATATCCATAATTTCATGGATGACATATTAATTGCATCGGAAACCTATGAAGAACATATTGCTACGGTTGCTATGCTCCTCAGGAGACTACAGGAAACGGGTCTCACAGCCAGACCTAGCAAATGTCTCATCGGGTTTGAACAGTTAGACTTCCTGGGGCATACTATTTCTCACGGATGCAGTTGGCCTATTAAGAAGAACGTGGAGAAAATTGTGGCAGCAAAAAGACCCCGAACGAAGAAAGACGTACGTTCCCTCATATCGCTATGTGCATACTATCAGAAATACATCCAGAACTTCAACGGACTGACAGCACCTCTGACTGACCTCACCAAGAAAGGTTGTCCTGATAAGGTCATATGGGATCAAAATTGCGAACACGCGTATAGCACTTTGAAAGGACAGTTGTCGGCATACCCCATCCTAAGGTTACCTGACCTTAAGAAACCTTTCATACTGAGAGTTGACGCGTCAGGTCAGGGCATCGAGTCAACATTGCTGCAAGCCGATGACAGTGACCTGAACATGCTATTTCCAGTTGCCTATGGCAGTCGGAAACTGAATAAAGCGGAACGCAACTACAGTGTCGTTGAAAGAGAATGTCTCGCTCTGATTCATGGCATCAGACGCCATCATGAGTTTCTGTATGGTACTTCTTTCACGGTGCAAACAGACCATGCTCCACTAGCTTTCCTGGGTGCCAAGAAGGAATTCAACGCAAGGATAATGCGTTGGGCCTTGCTATTGAGTGTTTACTCCTTCAAAGTGGAATATATTCCAGGAAAACAGAATGTCGGAGCTGACTTCTTGAGTAGAAACTGGACCACAGAGGAAGAGGAGAAAATCGACGATGCCAATCACCCTAAAACTACCGATCAGGGCAGCTTCATTGTCATAAATGAAACATGAAAATGAGTTTCCATGTCTCAAAAGTGGGGACGGTTGTGACGTACGTCTAAGTATGACAAATGAATTTCCCTGACTCGATGGATGATAACAGAATATTGGCCTCTCATAACTTTAGAACCCCTGATCATCTGTTGTAACTTTTACCGGCATGCAGCGGTACCATCAAAGAACAGGCTGATCTTCAGAATTCAACGTGGAGCGGCCGCGATCTAAAGAATCAGGGACTTGCAGCTCACAGAGTTAGCTTCTCGGGAAATTTTCGCACTCTTATGCGAGCAGCCTGAGACGGAAGAAAATCGGTAGACCGGGGAAAACGAAGGAATTGCAGCGTTTAACACATCGGCGAGGTACCCCGAATTTTGCTCAAGATCAAGAAAGGTGCGAAAATTTAACACGCCCTATTCAAGTTACATTCGATAAGTATAAATAGAGAACTCCGAGAAACTGCATTTTATCGTTCGCTCTGACAGAATCCTAGTTGCACTAGCATAGTCGGATTCCTGCTGGATTTCATCTACCTTCGTGACTATTGGAGTGTATTCTTTCTGTGCAGACGGTAATTTATACATTAGCTTCGAGTGATCATTGGTCGAGTTATTTCTATTGATTTCAATGGATTGTGGTGTAAATTTAACCTTATTAAATAAACCCATTTTCAAAGTTCTAGTGCAAACTAATGTTACAGCTAAAAGTATTTCCTAATACAATTGACGCGTAAATTTATTTTGCACACGTTAAAGAGAATTATAACTTTAATACAGTTTAGTTCTGTATAGATATATGTGCTTTTAATTATCTTTAACTCACGGGAAGTTTTCCTGATTTGTTAATTGACGACGCTAATAAGTAAATAGGCTAACTGTAATTTATCGCGTCAGATTATAATATGATTTGTAATGCATTTCTTGTTTTGATTATCTTTCATTAAGAACGATCATTCAACCTGCATCCCAGCAATTATTAACTATATACAGAGTTCTGCCAAACTCAATTTGATAACTCCAGTAACATATGAACTTTTTTAAAGCTAAACTTGTGGCGACCTGTAATGGGCCCCGCTCCTCTGAACGTAACTGAGAAAAAAGCCATTCAAGAAACACTTTAAAAATACTAGTTCATATAGAGCCCATAAAGGACAACTGGAAGAAGAACATATTTTATTCACTGCCCCTATTTGTGAAGAAAAAGCATCGATACCTGAACACTGTCTGTCACGCATATTCAGTGGATTTCACCCCCCCCCCCCCCCCCCCCCCCACCCCCCCCCACCCCCCCACCCCCCCGAAGAAGAACTTACCTCAGTGTTTTTCTTAACTTGTGACATTACGGAAAAAGGAAGTTATCTCCACCAGCTGTGCCAATTTTAGGAACCACACCATACCTCACGCTTAGCCAAGTGCCTGTGCCTTTCTTTAGGAACTTTATCTAATAAACAAACAGTACCGTTAAACTTCAACGTCCAGCGATTTCGGGACACTCTGTTAACTTAAACAACCCGCAAAATCTGGGGCTGTACACGGAAGAAATTACTTTTACCTAAGCCAAGGTTTAGTGCTGGTTTTTTTATGTATTTCCTATGAAGTGCCAGAATTCACCTTTCGGTAAGTCTGCGTGTGTGTTTGTTGGGATGGCCAGCCCTATTGTGTTTTTTGGAATGAAAGGAGATTTATCTTTTCTTTACCCTTTTAATTAGTTCGACCTTATACTAAGGTGCATTATATTCCTTGTACGGGATCTCTCCTAGTGGGATTGGGTAACTGTGTTATTCCCCCCTCCCGTAAAATTTATTGATTTAAAGGGAGACAATTGAGAACCCTAGCTTTCCTCTACACCCCCCCCCCCTTTTTTCTGTAACCCCTTGCCTCAGAGTAATATATTTACCAGTGGGTTAAATTGCCTATCTCTGATCACCCCCCCCCCCCACTTTTCTTGTCTTTGGGACCGGGTTTTGTCTGTTAGTAGATATAAACGGGAAACGGTGGATGGGATATTTCTCCTCAAAAACCCCTCTTCCCTAGTTATATTTGTATTCTGTAACCTTTGATTTTTGACTGTAAATGTACAATTTTGTGTGAGTCCTTTATGATAATAAAGGTATGAATATTTATTTGTGTTGGTTGTCGGTTGGCCTAAAACTCCAAACATTTCCATCTGTGTAGTTTGTATTCATGTACGTTGAGCGACAGAATCACCAAATCGGTGAGCGCGCCTGAGCGACTGGAACTGACACAATTGTTTGTGCAGAAGAGAGATAGGAGTAGTCTGTGAGAAAACAGATATTGTCGTAATAAGAGACTGTCCTTGCTCCTTCCCAGCGCTTGTGAATCTACTACCTCATTCACCTAACTCCTTATTCTCACAGAGCCTTCAATATCACTTTACACTCTAAAGGGACCAATATTCATCAGCACCCTCTCAGATAAAAATTACGACATCAGATAGAAAATGTTTGAGCCATTTTTAGTCCAAGAAAGTATTTCTCACCCTTGATTCTGGCCGGACATTTATAGTATTGGCTTTCTCATCAACTTACAGAGTTGAAAAAAGGCTTCAGCATAAAAAAAAAAAAAAAAAAAAACTGCTCGGCGAAGCAAGATACCGACTTCAGAAATGTGAAAGTAATATTCTGAGACTTGAACTGTTAAACGCCTAGCCGGACATTGGTGTCTTGTGCAGGTCCACCAAGCTCAAGGCAGGATTTTTTGTTGTTGGTTTTTTTTGTTTTGTTTTAACGTACGCCCGCTATTACTAGAGGCGAGAATCTCCGGTTAGTATATCTAACCTGAGACTGATTTTTACGTGAGTATCCCTTTTCCCTGTACAATGACAGGTGTCCACTCGCCATTCAGGCAGATACTCGCCGTCTTCGGAGGGTACCCATTAGAGCTGGGTCGGCTCAGGAGCCGCCAGTCCCTGGTCGACGACATTCCTTCAAATGCCTTCGCCAGGGCTCGAATTAATCGAGTCCAAGTCTCAGTCGACGGCACTCTCTCAAATGTCCTCACCCGGGCTTGAACCTCGATCGCCCGATCGCCAGCGCAATGTGGTAACTATTACACCAGCGCGGCTCCTAAGGCAGGAATTAACTGAATATATTTGTATTTTCCATTCACCCAGTATCTCAAGTCAGATCATCATCATCACACTTTAGCTCCCAAACGAGCATAAGCCTTCAACAAACGTCTGCCAAGCCTTCCTGGTCCGTGCCATCAGCTCTTCTCCCTATCGTGTGTTTCCAATTCTCTTCTCAATGTGTTATTTGGCCTCTCTCTATAACTTTTACCCTTGTGATTTCAGAACAAGGACTGCCTTGTAATGCTATCAACAGGTTTCCACAAAGTGTGTCCTTTACATCTCTCGCGTTTTTTTCTCGTCTCTTGTTCCATTGGCACTTGTCTGGTTCATTGATCTTCCGATACCTTTTCACTCCTTCTTTTCTACCCAAGCACCCATTTATGAAAGTCTGTAGCTTTTTGGTAGTTGTTCTCCATGTTTGAGAGCCACACAATAGGACTAACATGACATATCAATGAAAAGTGTTTTTTTTGGGATCTAATTTCTTTTGGTGAATATATTTCATATTATAATTTTGACACACCTGTTCCTCCACCAACGTCATATTGCTGCCAATGAATATGTATGAATCCATATGTTGTAAAGGTGTTTCATCCAGTTTTTTTTTTTTTACACAACGATTGTGCTAAAATATGTTTGCTTACGGGTGAGTAAATCTGTGATCTGTATTTCTAATTTCGATAAACGATTTACTGAAACAGAATCGTTGATGTACCGTTTATTATGAATGTGGAACATTGATCAAATGCTAGATCTGGTATATAAAACTCTTATGTTATGATAGCAAATAGTAAAGTAATACCATATGAATAAATGGAGCACACCAGCAATATTCAAACTAGCAAATCCCTTTAAATGTCCTGCATAATACGAGCACCTTGGGGGCGTTAGTCACTAACTGTAGTTCCCTAGAGGACGCTGAATTGACAACAAAAGTTGGAAGCTACTGTGTTATTCTAATATTTATTCATGAGATGCATTTTCCAGTTGATGTTATTAATGTGTCCAGGTATTTGAATTCATTGACTCGTCTCAAAACTGTCCCTTTTACTTTGTGAAATCTGGAGAATTTTATTCTTCGAGACACTCCGAACATACGCGAAACTTGTAAGTGAAAATGTTATCTCCCTGTGAAGTACAGGTCTTCAGCTATTTCCTGTCAACTCATCCTGTCCTACCCTATCTGCTCAACCTTCCACCACTATCGTCCGCATCCTTCTTACGCCTGCTCCAGATCTTCATTTTCCTGTACCCCTTGATACCCTCTACATCCTCTACCCCTCGGATTCCCAGAATAAGCGTCGTTCAGTGATTGATGCTACCAGCCAGGCTGGGAGACCTGTCGCACCCACCTCAAATGTCCCCTCCACACTCTCTCCTTACCGTCACTCGTCTGGGTCGTTTCATCAACTCCTCCTCGGCGGTTCTGACACATCACTCCAATCTCACGACTCAGCTCAAGCACCCATCGATGAAATAAGCAACGAATATGAGATTAATTGTGAACACTAGGCTGTAAATTAGAAAAGAAAAAACATTTACTAAACCAGTCGTTTACACTATCTACACAAAATACACACAAACAGAGAGAAAGAAGATACGTGATAACATTTTATTAAATGTATGGCCGATGATCATAGCACAAATGTATGGACGATGATCATAGCACAAATGTATGGCCGATGATCATAGCACAAATGTATGGCCGATGATCATAGCACAAATGTATGGCCGATGATCATAGCACATATATTCATTCATGTTTCATTTCGTCTTTTAGCTCCGTATGGAGCATTGGCCCACTACTGTAGCTGGTTTCCTTGCATGAAGCCTGCACCAAACATTTGTGTGCTCTTGCAGTGGTGGGTTGTTTAGCAACGTATTTAACATGATGATACCAGCCCCATGGACAAATCTCATATTAGTCGCCTCTTACGACATGCCTGGGGACGCTGTCCGTATGGTTTATTTGTCTTCCCAGATTGAACAGATCTAGTACACATTATTGTTATTTCACACTGGAAGTGACTGGCGCAATTTCAATCTCATAACTACCTTAGCAGAAAAAAGGGTCCTTTCTTCTGTCGATGACATCTGCTGACAAACGACTTTTGAGAGCAGACCCCATAAACGCAATATCAACATCTACGCCAATATGTACTGCACACAAGCTACCAATTTGGAAACAACATTGCTTCCCTGAAAACGTTCCTGGTATTGAGTAAAAGAACAGCCAAAATGAAACAGAAAGGAGAGTCCTAACCAGAAAATATATAGAGAAACATTACCCAAGCAACACCTGGATCCATGCATACACAGATGGATCAGCAACTAATGCAACAGAAGATGGGGGTGGAGGAGTCTTCCTGAGCTTACGCAATGGCACACAAAAAAAGATAGCTGTCGCAACAGGGACATTTTCAAGTAATTTCAGAGCAGAGGCAGAGGCCTTAAAAACTGCATTAGAAATTCTAATGACAGAAGACAGCTCAGAGAGACCAGTAGCTATCTTCTCAGATACGACGTCAGTAATTACAACACTGAAAAGTCGAAGTAATGCTGAACTGGATGACCTAAGAGTAACACTTCACAGACTATGTCAGCAATATAGAAGAGTCGTGATACAGTGGATCCCTTTCTCACTGCAACATCCCTGGAAATGAAGAGGCTGACAGATTGGCAAAGGAAGGGGGACAACTTCCTCAACTTGACACAAACATAACTTAAAGGCCAAGAGTTTTATCAAGCGCAGGTACAGGCACAAGTGGGAAGAAGAGCATCCAGGCCACACACAAAATTATCCGTATTACCAGCTCAGCAGAAGTGAACAAGTGGTAATTTTCAGACTTTGCACAGGTCATAACAGATTGAGATACCATCTATTCAACAAATTAAAGATATGAACTACTGATGAGTGTGACTGTGGCACCGATAAAATGACTGCCGAACATCTGCTTCAAAGGTGCCCAACATATGAGGAACAGAGAAAACGCATATGGCCATCACCAGTACCATTCCTGAAGAAAATCTACGGAGATATCAACAGCCCCAGGCTGACCACTGCTTTCTTTGAACTTATTCAAGTTGACGTCTGAGGGTGAACGAAGAAGAAGAAGAAGAAGAAGAAACGACTTTTGTGTGCTGAAATTTTATATCATGAAAATTACACAGTTTGTGACTTAAATACACTGAAGTTTTATCAGAACATGTTTATATTTCTTGCAAGGCTTGAAACTGTATCACCTACGCCGACAGTAAACAGCGACCTCTAGCATATGTCTTCGCCTAGGCCAGGAGGCGATGTTGCACAGTACAATAATAGGACCAACTGGCCTTACTTAATATATTGGACAAAAAAGAAGAGAACCAAACTGTGTGTGAATAGGACTAACAAAATTATCACATAACGCAAATAGCCAGAGAAACTATCAATGAAGGAATACATTAAGTGCTTCAGCACAGGTTTTCAGATGGAGACGGCCAAATGCGGTCGTAATTTCAAACTTCTAAAAGACCTAAACCTGGACACAAATAACTATAAATCTGGCATAAATGAATTTAGACAACCATTTGCCACATGGTCAGATGTTTTTAGTTAATAAAGTGCATTAAGTTTTACTGATTGCTGGAAATATACGTATAAATAAATCTAGCATTAACATAGATAGTTTTTTTTTTCATTCAGGGCCAAAATTTCCAAAAGAAAAAAATTATGCTAAAATTTATGGACATATTATATTTAATAGTAGACGATGTATAGACAGGGGTATTTCCCCGAATATAATGGATATTGTTAAAAGTGTGGGGCCTTTAGGATAGTATCCTTTCATCAACATTATGGAGATACATTAAAAGTCAACGATCTATAGACGAGTCCATTTAAGAAAATCAAGGGGTTGTAAGAAGTGGACAGCCAATTAAACAAAACTGTCACGAACAATGCAGAGATTTTTTTTTAAAAGTGGCGATTTAAAATCAGCATATGCTGTACACATTATTCAGATTATAAGATGTGAACTCACGTTGTGGGGAAGAAAGTGAACTATTTCCTTTAGCCTTTCTTTTTCTGGACTTCTCTTATTGGCGCTTCCAAACACAAAACACGGCCCCTAGTTCCTCCTCGGGCTTCTGATATTGACTTTCAGGCACAGAACATGGTTCCTGGTCCCTCCTGGGGTTTCTCCGCCTGCGTCTATCGGTATCTGGGTGATTTTTGCGTGAACCATTTCTACAGTTACCAGATTTACTAAAGCTACCTTATTTAACTCTTTTTCATTCTCCTCAGCGGAGTATTTTATGTGAGATTTTCTTTCTTCATTTTTGAACTCACTTTATTTTCAGTAAAAGTAAATGTCTGTCCACAACTCTTCGCCAGAAAAAACCATTCTCTTCTGCTACGAGATTATTTATCACTGTTTTTGTTTATCTTCAAGGTTCATAGATTTCAGTTACACTCTGGCTTCTTCAAGGTTAGCTACCTCGATGTAGTAAAGCTTGTCTTCTTTTAGTTGAATCTGAGACTCCTCAGTGTTCTTTTACGATCGACTCCAGGCACTCTCCCTTTCTTTCCCTTTCTTTCTCTCTCTCTCTCTCTCTCTCTCTCTCTCTCTCTCTCTCTCTCTCTCTCTCTCTCTCTCTCTCTTTCTCTCTCTATACAGGGTGTCCATAAAAGATTGTACCCTTTTCAAAAAATTTATTCTCGGCCCCATGATGTGGTACGAGGATGCTTTCTATCACAAAAGTAAGATAATCTCTGCAAGTTTTTAAGCATACCTTGCAAAGACTCAATATGTGCACCCTTCGTGACGCGACAGATATCTAGTCGATAGTCCATTTCTTCCCACACTCGAATCAGCATGTCTCCTGTAACCACTGCAAAGGCTCCAATGGTCCGCTCTCTCAGCTCCACCAGATCTCGAGGCAACGGTGGGACAAAGACTCTGTCCTTGATGAAGCCCCACAAAAGGATATCACATGGTGTCATGTCTGGGGACCTCGGGGCCATCTCAGCAACACTACATCGTCAGGACCACTGCGACCGATCCACCGTTGTGGGAGATGTTCATTGTGGTACCCTCTCACTGCTCCATGGTAGTGGGGTGGAGCTCCATCTTGTTGGAAAACGAAATCCTGTGAGTCCTCTTCAAGTTGGGGCATCATCCAATTGTCGAGCATGTCCAGGTACGAGAGTCCAGTAACGGTTTTTTCCGCAAAGAAAAATGGCCCGTAAAGCTTCCTTCTGGATATGGCACCAAAGACGTTTAACTTTGGAGAATTTCTCTTATGCTCAATGACTGCATGAGGTTGTTCTGAACCTCAGATCCGTACGTTGTGTCTGTTGACTCTGCCGCTGATGTGGAAGGTCGCCTCATCACTAAACACCAGCCTCTCCCAGAAATCATCATTCTCAAACAATTTCTGCATGTTCTCGCTGAAGGCCGTGCGAAGTGCTTTGTCTGGTTCAGTGAGTTCCTGCACAAGTTGCAGCTTGTAAGCCTTCATTCTCAAACGCTTATGAAGCACTTTCCATACCGTACTGCGGGGCATTTCCAACTCACGACTCGCCCTTCGAACCGACTTCATGGGGCTGTGCTGGAAGGCTTTCCGAACTCTATCCACTGCCTCCTCCGAACATGACGGGCGACCGGTGCCTTTGCCTTTGCACAGGCAACCTTTCTCCAGGAGTTTCGTATACCAACGCTTAATGGAATTCTTATCAGGTGGATCAACCCCAAACTGTGTCCGAAAATTGCATTGAACTGCGATAACAGACGTCGTTTTCGTATATTCTACCATACAAAACGCCTTCTGTTGTTCGGTCGACGCCATTTTGCAAAAACAGTGCGCACGGAGGGTATTTCAAGTGAAACTTTCGCTGTTGAGTTGCAACCGGTAATTGTTACATGTCTCTCCACACACTGGTCAAGTAGGTGGAAAAAAAAAATAGGTACATTCTTTTATGGACACCCTGTATATATATATATATATATATATATATATATATATATATATATATATATATATATATATATATATATATATATAATATATATATAAATATGTATATATATAAATATATATAAATATATATATATATATATATATATATATATATATATATATATATATATATATATATATATATATTATATATATATATATATATATATATATATATATATATATATATATATATATATATATATATATATATATATATATATATATATATAATATATATATATATATATATATTATATAATATATATATATACTGAAGCACTTTAAAAACGCACCACCTGTATAATCCAGGAACAGAGTGTGAAATGTAAATATAAGTGTTTACAAGTTTACATATTTGGAATCTTTATTCATTTTCCTATGAATCCATGCTGGTCATTAATTTGTACATTTGATTGTTATGAAATTAATTGCATTCTGTGCAGGCAAGGGAGAAAAGCAAAAATACAAAAAAATGCACGTGCGTTATCCTGCTGGAGAAGCTGCAAGTTGTGGATAAATTGTGAACGCAGGAGCAACCAGTGCATCCAGAACCTCATCTCGATATGTCACAGCATTAACATTTCCACGGAAGACGTGAAGAGGCAAGCGATGGTGAAAACTGAATCATCCCCAAATGTGAATACTGCCACCTCCAAATCGGTTGACACGGCAATCTGCAAAGCGCTCTCCACACCGTCGCCAAATCCGCATACGTCCATCAGCAAAGGATATGTTGAATCTGCTCTCGTCTGTGAATAGGACAGCATTCCACTGCAGTCTAGTCCATCTGACATGTTGCTCTGCCCATTGCAGGCGCTGCTGACGATGTCTGTGAGTCAAGTTTGGCCCAACATAAGGTCGTCTTGCAGTAAGGCCTGTATCTCTGAGTCGTCATATGACTGTCATTCAAGAGACTTGCCCATGTCTACCCACTATTGCTCTTGCTGTTTGACTTGCCGGGAGAGTACGATTCCTTAGGTAACTCAGCACAATATGACGATCTTGCGCAGGGGTAGTAACTCGTGGTCGGCCACTCCGAAGTCTATCCCGGGCACTGCCAGTGGTTCCGTAATGTTCATTGAGACGTACAATAGTGCTGTGGTGGCAATTCATCCTTCTGGCAATGGCCCACGAGCTCATTCCGGTCTCCAACATACCAATGGCTCGTTGGCGGTCGTTTTCAGATAGTCGTGGCATTTCAAGCACATGTACTGGGTGTTTTGTCTCAACGGCCTTTTTATACCGAGTATACTGCCACAACGTGTACACATTTTCAGGGTCATAGCTGTTGGGAATCGTGTTGCACGTGTAACTTTCATTGTTTTCATGTAGTCTGTACACAAACCCGTGGGTT
Organism: Oreohelix idahoensis; assembly: GCA_024509875.1. NCBI lineage: Eukaryota > Metazoa > Mollusca > Gastropoda > Stylommatophora > Oreohelicidae > Oreohelix > Oreohelix idahoensis. The sequence continues at coordinate 872,868 of JAMPIV010008534.1, read as the reverse complement.
GAATCATGCACTTTCCATTCCAGCAGCCATTCGCTCTCTACCTCTTGGCAAACACGGGGAAAATCCATTCCCACACTTTTTTTCCAGCTTCTCGGCATCAGTATATATAATAGTGGTGCGTTTTTAATGTGCTTCAGTATATATATATATATATATATATATATATATATATATATATATATATATATATATATATATATATATATATATATATATATATATATATATATATGTGATAGGGTGGGCGAGATGATGATGATGCTGTTGTGATATGTGATCACCTTCTTGCACACTCGCAACCGACGCAATCAACAATAAAACTCTGATTCTTAAGGCAGGGGCTGTATTTATTCATACAACCCAGTCAGTTACCAAGCGCATGAAGCAAACATTAAACAAATACAACAGAGCAAACAAAACAAAACACCCAGCCAGTGCTCGATTGCTAATCTGAAGACGCAAACAAAGCAGCGACTGGTTGAAATCATACTAGTTAAATAATGAGAAACGATACTCACACCTGCCAAACAGGCCTCCCACGCCACCTGACACACTCAATTATCACACACACTCATGCATGTCGTCCAATGAGACTAGTATGGTGTTGTGCATGAGGCTGGCAATCTCACCATGTAACACAGATTGCTACCGAAACCACTACTGCAGGAGCATCTGAATGCTTTGTGAGGGCTTCATGTGGATGCCAGCCACATTGGTGGCCCCATGCTCCATAAGGAGCGAGAAGAGAAATATATATCTTCAAGTGAGCCCACGTGCTCTCACAAACCGTTCTACACATAACCATAATTAAATAATAATAAAATGGACATAAAATAATATTCAACTATATGTACAACGAATACTCTCATTAATGAGCATAAACCACCACCTCGCAGGAACGTTTAGGTCTCAAATGTGCTCCACGTACCAAAAGTAGGGGTATCATATGTACAAGGCATATTAATGACTAGAACTAAATACATCACTAGGCCTAAAATACGTGGCTGCCATCTTGCGAGGACAGCATACAGCCACGCTATCAACCCAGCTAAGCTGCGTGGTTGTACATTCTATAGTAACCTTACATTATAATACTAAATATTATAGAAATAATGGCTTAGCAAAGCTATTTAAAGCAGTACAGATAACCAATAGAGATTTTGTACTGTATAAAGGACTATGAAACTAAGAAAGCTAACACCAATTAGCTATAGCCGATCTTACTAATACTAACACCACATTATCAGTCTAACATTACTGAAGAAGCACAGGACTTTATTCTAGTAAGCTGTAACATATTAATAAATTGCAGCACTCACCACACTAAAATAAACTATTTCGGCATCAGCACCGTAGTTAATAAATATAACAATCTAAATCGCGCCACAATTAAATATTATTCAAACCGACGTGTCGGATTTACATAAGATCATTGAAGGTTTCCTTAACCCCAAAGAATATGGAAATACTTAACCATTAATTTCATTTACACAAATGTAATAACCGAATATGTCAGTTCTAGTACCGGCCACGTGTTATATTTCCTGAACATGGACCATCTGCTCCAGCCACGTCATGTCTGAATAAATTTAGATCTGAAACCAACCGCACTCGAAATATAAATAACATTGAATTAAGTATATAATTATTAAAAATACTACGGCACAAAGATGGTGATCCTATATCCTTTCTAACACTATAAAGACTTTAGAATGTTGGAGAATAATATTTTACTCACAAGTCCTAGGCATGTTCTTGCTTGAACTAGACTTCAGTATTTCTCAATAGCTTGTTCTCTCTCCGCGACCGGCGATCAGAATGATAAAGAATTTAAACTGACGCGCTAGCCTGGAAGCTTTTCTTCTCTGATTGGCTGCTATCCGTAAGCGATATGACTAATGTTCTATTTTTAGATCCTGACTGAGTAACACTAAAATGGCTGCCAAATCGCTATGTTGTAGTAAAAAGGTAGAGAGCAACAGACAAAATGGCGATGACAAGATGGCGCTGTCACACACACACACACACACATATATATATATATATATATGTGTGTGTGTGTGTGTGTATCTCACGCCTAGATTATTTTTATCCTGAGTCAGCACTCAAGGTCTTTCCACGTTTTTATGAATTCCCTTCATGTCTGCTTCGAATTCCCTTTTCAATATGTATTTTGGTCTCCATTATTTCTTGCATCTTGGGGATTTCAGACCAAGTACTACTTAGTAATGCTTTAGACTGGATTCTTCAGTGTTGATCCTATCTAAGGTCAGTGTCTTCTCTCTAAAACTGTTTCATTGGTACATGTCTGGTTCTTTCCCTCAGTTCACTGTTGGTGACCTTGGCATATCTTTTCAATCCTTCTATACTGCGGAAGCACCCACTTATGGAACTTTGTAAATTTATGGCTGACGTTTTGTTGTTCTTCGTGTTTTGCAGCCGTTCGATCGGGTGTTTTGACATTCGAATTTAAGATTTTTATTTCGTATTCAACTTTATTCATTTTGACCTGGAAAGAAAAATGCGAAAACCTCGACCTCAATAAAGAAGGGAAGAAAGCATGGAATCTCATCAACAACATGGCAGGGACATCCCAGAAGAGAAACCGAATCCCTATAAAAGTTCCAAACGTTAACACAGCTACCTCTAACACAGAAAAAGCACGCGCCATAAATCGGTTATGTGCTGAAGTTAATAAAACATATACAAGAGCCAATCTAGATAAAGCCATAAAGACACTTACAAAACGCATGCTAAAAGCACACAAGGCTGTGGACTGAATCTTTGATCAGGAATTCACGCTAGCTGAACTACAATCGAGTCTCCTAAAGACCAAATTTAAAAAAGCACCAGGGCCAGACCTGGTTACCAACGACATGATAGTCAAACTTGGGACAAAAAGGCTTGCTGACGATCCTGGAATTCATAAACAAGACGTGGAGAAGTAGCGCTGTACCTACAGGATGGAAAAAGGCTAACATTATCCTAATTATCAAAAAAAGATAAACCACCAAGCGAAGTCAGTAGCTACCGGCCCATCTCCCTGAATTCGTGCATTGGGAAAATGGCAGAACGTATGTATACCCTGCCACTATTTAACTATGGTGGGGGAAAGGTGCTAGCTGGCTACCCCTCACCAATAGGGCATTGCCATTTTTGTACAGATTTAACTACGACACATAAACTGGCTCGTGTCCACTAGGGTATGACTATACAACAATGGGTGACACAAGGAACTAACGCTTCTGAACAGCTAATATCCCTTTTATTAACAAGAACACAACTTGGCCACACACGGCCTAATGAAATGTCAATACATAAATAACTGCTGCCACAGGGAATGAACATATAATATCAGTACGCAAGAACAGGCAATATGGCTACCTAGCTCCTACAGTGAACACCGCTCCATGTAGCAGCGAACCAACATAATACTAACGACTATCAAAATTACGTGCAACCAATTCTCAGCTTACACAAAAACATCACTGAGCAAATAATCACTTCCCTAGAATAAATATCACCAACATAAGACTAATCTGGCGGGCACTCTATCATGATATTCAATGAAATATGGGCCGCATCAAGCAGGCATAGAATCTCGTCCTCACAGGACGACGGTCCGATCACTAATGAATCTTTCGCGCTCAAACCCTTGGCACCCGAATTTCTGATGGTCACATGACCCGGTCGTTCGGCTATTGTTGTCGGCTTCCGACCGACTTGCCTTGTCACTAACAAGCAAGCGGCCACAACATAGCGTTGTGACAATATGATAACTGCACGCTTCTAGTGGTGGTTAGAGAAAGGGATAGCTCACCATCCTAACCAAGCAGGATTTAGAAGAGGAAGACAGACTGTTGACCAGGTAATCCGATTTGTGCAACAGATTGCTGATGCTTTCCAGGATAAAAATCATGTGGCCGCAGTTTTCGTAGACCTCAAGCAGGCATACGACCGAGTATGGATAGATGGTCTATATTTCAAGATGCAGAAGATAGGCATAGAAGGAAGAATGTTTCGTTGGATAAAAGATTTCCTCACAAATAGAACCATTTTCACAACATTCAACGGAACAACATCAGGGAAAAGAACCATCCAAGAAGGCCTCCCACAAGGCTCGGCCCTAAGCTGCACCCTCTTCCTCATATACATAAACGATCTGGCAGACTACCTTGAATTACCCAGCGCCCTGTTTGCTGATGACCTAGTCTTTTGGGCAGAATGGAAGTCCCATTTGCAACTGCAAAAGAAACTAAACCGTGCACTGGTGGCTCTAACAACCTACTGCAGCTTCTGGAAAATGGTGATCAAACACGAGTAAGACAGTCTACACTATATTAACACTCAGCAACAAAACAGTAAGAAAAGAACGTGATTTAAAACTTGATGATACAAAGCTAGCTAAAGATAACAATCCGACTTATCTAGGGATACAGCTAGATACCAGACTCACACACAAAACACATGTTGAGTCCCTAACTGCAAGGGCCTCTAGAAGGCTAAACCTCATAAAGCGACTGGCTAGCACTGATTGGGGAGCCAATCAGAGCACCCTACGACAACTGTACTTGGGATACATGCGCTCAGTTATGGATTACTCTCTACCCCTGCAAGCCACTGCTAGCCCAACACTTAGACTGAAACTAGATCGCATAGAAAACCAGGCACTCAGATTCATCTGTGGAGGCTTGCGAACTACCCCGACCAGCGCATGCGAGATTTCCGCAATGTTGAACCCCTAGAACTAAGGAGAAAGAAATCAGTTATCATCCCGGCAGAAAGGTTCTTGCGAGCTGACAATGATGACCCCTGCAAAAATGCTATCAGTGACCACAACTCCAAGTACCGAATTTAAAAGACCTCTTTCACTAGAAAGTACCAAGAGCTTTCAGGGAAGCACTACATACCAGAGAGTAGACTACCTATGTGGCGTTATAAGTTTATAATATTCAATCGAATATTGTGCTCGTTTTCACACTGTGTCTAGGTTTATATATCATAGGTCCACAAAGTTCAGGACAGCCACAATAGTTCAGTAACGATAACTTCTATAACTCGAAGATTCCACACAACGATCAATATAACAGCTGGATACTTTAGTGACATTCCATTATTTATTCACATAGACAGTACATCATTACACGGCATTCATTACAAGGCATGACAAGTTCGGTAGATTCAGCCACTTCTACAATCCATAGGTCCATATAAACATTACCTCATTCCTCTTCCTACCTTTAGTTGTATTTAATAAACATTAATATGTTTCAAGACACTTCTCTTTTAACATTTCCCATATTTCTACCATTGGGTAGAACACACACATACAAGCCGCCCACTCAGGGTCAATACACGCTCGTCCATCTTTTCTCCAAAAACTGCTCACGTCATGTGCGCAATACACATATCGACAAATCACTATCGTGCAGCGCTCATCAGCACCAAAATCCTATTTATCTTCTGGCAGGTATCGTGCAAAGCCAGCGCCACATTACCCCACCCCCCCTCGAACAACTGAAAACATAGTTTTCAGACAGGCAAATATAATATGGAGCGAGATTAAATCATTAAGATCATCACTTATTATTACCAATCATACAATTAAATGGTATCTATCTAGATTTAAAGGAAAAAAAATAATGTCAGTAATAACAATATGAATAAATAAGTAATTATTGTCCAATAAGTTTTATCATCACAGATAACAATCTGGTCTGTGTTCGCATAGTAATCCAACTGTCCACATTAAACACCGTGGTTATGTGAACTACACTTCCTACAGTACCTCTTGTGACGAAACACTATGCACTATCTCAATTGGTCCACTTTAAATATAAACCAAATGTGAGTCCATAAATTATCCTAGATAACACGTTGGCATTGTCCTTCCCGCTATCGGGAGAACGTCTCCTTGAATTTGTAAAAACCATCGGGTGAGACGTGCATTGGTCGTAAAAGTCTGTAAATATGTGAGTGATTGTTGGTCTGTATGTAAAGTGTAATAAGTACATACCCGGAATTTCTGTCAACTATTTAAAGTCCATACCACTGTTAGACAACTCTCCTCCCAACCAAAGAGTACCTGAACTCAGCATCAGATAATGTTCTGTCCAGTAAAAATCGGATGGTATTCGCCATCAAAGTGCCATACATAGACCAACGTATTTATTAATGGAATCTGCATTGAGAAAAGGCCGTCGTAGGTCTGGTAGTCTTAGTATTGGATTTGTAATCGTAATATACAATTTTGTGATATTATGTTTTGTAAAGCATGGTCATATTATCGTTCCGTTCTATCTATTTTGTCAGGCATATCCTAGAGTGTATAGGACATAAGTCAAAGAAGAGAACTATACCCTAAGATAGAAGGTACAAGCCACAGCAAGCTTCATACTTGCTTATCAGTACTTACTACTGCAATTGTAATAGACAGATATAACCATGCAAATACCACTAAGTGTGAAAGAAATAACAACAATTGCAAAGACCACACCAATCTGAAGGTTGAAAAGAAAAGAATAGATAAGAAAGTACCAACTCACCGAAAAAAGTAATAAAATTGACTTTCCAGAATACATATCTGAACAAATGAAGTCAACTTCCGGAAGAATGAAACCAGACGCGTGGTGCTAAATCGTGCACCAATCTGACATCTAGGCAGTAATACAAACACGAAGATCAATTTGGAAGACCAGTAGCTTCGTGCGCATCGATATTAAGACAAAGGAAAATAAATGCGCATAGAATTATGCACAGGAAAATGATGCGTATATAGAACATCAGCCGTGTGCAGGAAATATGCACGTACGCATCAGATTGTGCGATGTGGTAAATGTCGGATCTGCACGGTGCGGGTTTGTGTAGTCTTTCACCACAAGATAAACTTCGGCAAGAGCGAAGTAGGAAACAAAAGTTGTTCTTGGTTATACTGGACTGAATAGAATTGCTCTCAGTCATTTCATTATGTGTTGTGTTGGACTGACGTGCATGCTGATCTTCAATATCCTGAATATTACCAGAGCCTGCAGTCTTTGGGCATGTTGTACCCAGTCCAACAATAGGTTCAGCCTGCATTACCTCATTAAAAGAAGAATTAACCTTATTATTGTTAGTCAAATGTGTGTCATCCCCATCACATCTCTCTATATTTTTATGGCATACGTTATAATGATCTGGTTGATCAAATAACTCTTTCTTCTCAATAGATATATAATGATCTGATAAATCAATATCAATGTCACTGGCATGTCGTCTGCATGAACCATCAGAAAAACCATGCTTACGATAAGAAGCACTGGATGGATGGAAATTATATCTCCCTCGAAAAGAGACTTTCCTTTTGTTATCTTGTGTATATTTATTGACATATTTTCTATCATTCGCTGATTGCAATAAATGTCCCAAAGAAGAATCTTTTTGTTGGTGAGAAATAGCTATATTTTTGTCAATGTACTGACAAGTTGCACTGATTTGTGTGTGAATAGAAGAATTTAATTTACTTGTTTCTGCAGCTTGTTGTGTTCTAGCGTTAGCCAAAGATGGGTGATCTCTCTCCCACTTAAGGATATCATGTTTAGAACATTCCTTAACACCATTTATGTTACCAATAATCAAATCACAACAAGGTCGATCGAGAGCACATACTCTTACTTTTCCCGAAAAGAAAGGAGTATCTATTACCACATCTGCCAGCGGATAAGATTCAACAGTTCCACCGAAAGTTACGCACTTTATAGAGGTTCCCGTAAAGCAAGAAGAAGGAATTAGTGCCTTCCTTAGGCCAGTGGTGGTGCATCCGCTGTCACGTAAAATAGAAACGGGTGTGTCAAAAACCAAACCTCTATGGATCACGAGTGAGCCAACCCCATCATTTAAAGACAAAACTGGCAGAGGATGTCCACATCTCAGACGTGGAGTAGATCCAGGTTGAAATAGAGTCATACATTCTGTGCAATTACCACTATTTTCCAGATCAAAACTACATGCATTGGCGTGAGTATTATTCTCATTATTGGAAATATTATCATTACCAACGTTAATCTGACAAGCGTGAGCTTGTGATCTTCCTCTACTTTGACTCCTAGAAAAATGTGTTCCTCTCCGATCCACTGGACAGTCAGACCGATAGTACCCCCTTTTGTCCGTGCGAGAAGAATCATCACGAGATGGTGGTGAGACATGATGTTTGTTATTGTAATTACTGTTATTGTAATCATTACGTGAGGGTGCCGAAAAATAATGTTTGTGAGTGTAATTATTATTGGAGTATTGATTATTTCTTTGCCATGACTTTTTATTATTATGGTTAAAGTTGCGCATCTCTTTACCCCGTGAGGGCGAATGATTATGATGGAAGTTATATCTACCTCTATATGAATTTTGATAGTCTTCCCTATACCGTCGGTCCATGCTGCGAGTGCGTGATCTATCATGAGTGACCGCACAAGCTGGCAAAGTTTCTAGGACCTTCGTCTTACCTAAAGGCAAGTTTGGGTGTGCGACCGAAAATTGTTGAGCTAATTTTTCCATTTCTCCTATATTTGTGGGCTTCCTTTCTTGAAGGAATGAGAAAATTTCAGTATTTACAGAAGATAAAATTTGGTCTCACAATAACCAAATTTTTCTTCATTACATGACGATATAGGATTCTTTCTTTTGAGATTTGAATCAAGAGTTACGGCTTTAAATTTACCGAAGACCTCATGGCCTGAACATTTTGTCGGGTTACTTACTGGTGAAAGTTTACAAACTTTTTTTAACATTGCCGATGACAAAAGAAACGACTATGAATCCATAAAAGCAATATTTCTTCGGAAATATTGTTTAGACGAAGAAGGATATCGTCTGAAAGTTAAATCTATGGGTCCTCTGGAAGGTAAGGATTTCGAAGACTTTGTGTCTTCAGTGAAGATGTGTCTAAACAGATGGATTGAACTGTCTAATATTACGAAATCTTTTGAAGGTCTTTATGATCTCGTCATAATGATCTTAGACGATCCTGTACCAGATGATTCCCTAGAATACGAAGATTGTAAACGCAATTTTTCTAACTCAAAAGTTTTTTCTCTTTCAAATTTCGCTTGTTCTGCAGCAATTTCTGCTAAACGAATTCTTTCCATTCTCTCATGTTCCCTCTCTTCTCTATTTCTTTCTTCTCTTTCTCTCTTTTCTTCTCCCTATCTTTCCTCTTTTTCTCTCTTTTCTTCTCTCTCTCTCTTCTCTTTCTCTCTTTTCTTCTCTCTCTCTCTCCTCTCTTACTTTGTATTCTGCAATTTCTTTATCTTCATAAGATATCAAATCATCACCCGAGAAACCACAGTCCTTCCCATTTTGTATAAATCCTGCTTTAACTTTTACAAAGTGAGCCATAATGGAATAAAAAAGTAGTGGGATATAGATGCAAAATGAATATCTATCCCACTTGTAGTTAAATGACTATACTTAGTCGTAAGGTAATTTAAACCTTTTCAAAACCAACTGTATGTACAGTATTTATTCGTTTTGTGTGATATACTTGTCTCTGAAGTATATGATACTTATCCACTACTATTCCAGAGTATCTGAAATCATCGTATATATTAACATATCAGCAATTAACAATATAATATAATCATATTCAAGTATTAAATATCGCCATTACTACCTATTTAAAGCATGCCATACTATCACATTAGACAAAAGACTAAAAGACAACGCTGGAAACAAATAAGGAAAAGACAACAATGTAAAAAGTCATAAAATTATGCAATATAATAAAACAACCGTTTCCACCGCCAATGAACAGTACAGGACGAGATACAATCACATAGAACTGATGTACATTATAAAAAGAAAGTCAGAGGAGACCTACGGGTACAAACGTAACCCTACTGAACTAAATAAGAAATACACGACAGTATGTTACTTGACAGCACAGCTAAACAAATAAGAAAATATTAATCTCAGTCAGAGCGGAAATACGACAGCACTAAATGCTGAACCCCTGAAAGAGATCAATACAATCAAAATCTATAGAACGACGACAACTAAATTCATCCGAGGATATAACTGAGTGTCGTCCACAGAAGAGCATTAAACATAAAAGATACACAAAAACAAGATGTGCCTGACACTTTTAGGACCGGAGACCATGACCTTACAAACATATATTCACTTATATGATTAAAATCCACGACCGCCAATCCTCGTTGTAGACAAGAAGCATCAACCTACCAAAGTAGCTTTGAATCTATGCAATAACACGGGTCAAGGAAAGAATGTAAAGTCTGAGTTGCACAACGCGTATAAGTGTCCTGTTCAAGACGTTCCGTGTTGCTGATTACGAAATCCAAGTGGTCAGCAAATCTGTTTGATGACGTACGTAAAAGATTAAATCATCCTTCTTGACCATTGCAGACAACCGAAATGATTTCTCGGACATCAGGATTGAAAGACTTGAAAGAATGTTCTGGATACCGTCAGGATCCTCACGATTCATATTACTATAGTTGTTATTCGTATCATAAATGTCCACTGGTAAGTTTACTTTAGGATGTAAAAGTCTGTTAAGTTGACCTTGATGCAACGGTTCATTATAACGATTCAACGTGGAATGGCCTCAAGGCGACAAGATTCATCATAACAACTTGTGACTGCAATATATTGTGTCGAAATTTCATATCTGTTCGTAGGCAGTCAAATGTCTGTTCAGCGACTACAATAGAATATATGTTGTTTGGTAATAACGTCTTCCAAACAGTCCAAGGTCTTTGCATGACCTCGCACGAAAAATTGCGATTTCCATTGATTCTATAAATTCGTGATATCTTGTGTATTTTCCATAGTACAGCATAGTACATATTCCAAAAATTAATTCATCTTCAACGGAACGAGCCTCCTATATCTGTGGCGTTATAAGTTTATAATATTCAATCGAATATTGTGCTCGTTTTCACACTGTGTCTAGGTTTATATATCATAGGTCCACAAAGTTCAGGACAGCCACAATAGTTCAGTAACGATAACTTCTATAACCCGAAGATTCCACACAACGATCAATATAACAGCTGGATACTTTAGTGACATTCCATTATTTATTCACATAGACAGTACATCATTACACGGCATTCATTACAAGGCATGACAAGTTCGGTAGATTCAGCCACTTCTACAATCCATAGGTCCATATAAACATTACCTCATTCCTCTTCCTACCTTTAGTTGTATTTAATAAACATTAATATGTTTCAAGACACTTCTCTTTTAACATTTCCCATATTTCTACCATTGGGTAGAACACACACACAAGCTGCCCATTCAGGGTCAATACACGCTCGTCCATCTTTTCTCCAAAAAACTGCTCACGTCATGTGCGCAATACACATATCGACAAATCACTATCGTGCAGCGCTCATCAGCACCAAAATCCTATTTATCTTCTGGCAGGTAGCGTGCAAAGCCAGCCCCACAACCTACTCAAGCTGTACCTGACCTATCACCTCACGTAGAACTAAAAAGTCCAATAATACGTACACACCTTCTACAACCCGCAAATAAAAGCCTCATACCTACACTGTTGAAAACACTTGCCATGGAAACCATCTGTCAGTATGATGAAGTCATTATTCATGCTTACACAGACAGATCAGTTTTCAAAGCAGTCATAAATACTGGATATGAGGCCATAATCATCCCACCCAGTACAGAAGAACCCATCAAAATTGCAGGCCCCTTTAGTACCTGGTGCACAAACTACGAAGCCGAAGTAGTCGCCATCCAGAAAACCCTAACTAGAATTTTTGAACTCTTTGAATCAGACGAAATGGAACCAAATGATGTTGTAGTATTCTCAGACTCGCAGGCTGCCCTCTTGGCAATAGGAAACTGGAAAACCAACTCAATCAATACTATCCAGAAGGTCCAAGAAACATGCCACAAAATTATTAACTTGTATGAAACAGAAATATACATGCAATGGATACCTGGCCACATAAACAATGAATGAAGTAGCTGATAGACTGGCAGAGAAGGGAGCAAAAATGCCACAGATTGACCAACCATTGAATATGTTAACAATTAAACAAATAGTCAAAAACAACCGTAAAGAAGTTTGGCTGAACACGTGGGAACAGACTAATACAGGAAGAAGACGATTTATACACCAAAACAGCCCCAAATAAGGAAGATGCTATGAACCATATCGAACGAAGATACCAAACCAAAATTTTCAGATTGAGAACAGGTCACTCTACACTAAATGGCCACAGAAACAGACTATGTTCACAAAATATAGCAAAATTTAGACACTGCCCAAACCCATTGGAGACAGTAGAACACCACCTACTACAGTGCCCTGCACTTCAGGGACTGAGACAACAACTACTACCACACAACCCATCCATAGACAATTCACTGTATGGCAGCTCAGAACAGCTTATACGAACTGCGCAGTACCATATAATGACATCAAGATCACCAAGAACTGACGCTCAGTGACAGTGGATCAAAGTCAAGTCAAGTCAAGTCAAGTCAAGTCATTTCGATTAACATTTGTGGCCGTGTACATAGTTGTTCCTTTGGAAACAGACTATATTCTTACAAGACAGAGGAAGCACAGACTACCCCATAATTTTATATTTTATGAGAAACAGAAAATAATAAATAGTGTCACATATTTAGGGTAGAGTCGCTTCTACACGCCATTTCTAATAATTGGGTGATTTCCCCTGACCAATCGGATAGCTCAGATTTACCCCGGGGAAAGTGGAACAACGACGCCATTTTGGCAGTAGAATGAAAGAGCGCAACTCAAGAGGTCGTATCTGGTCCAGCTCTACATATTTCTTAGTTTGAGAAAATCAAACTTCAACATTTCTTATAAAATGTGTATTTCAGGACATTGAGTGTGTAGTGAAATTGACAGAAATACAACGGTAAAATACCTCCAAAGATAACATGTAAGGATAAAAACATAATGCGTAGGCTGCTGATAGTACATGATCGCCCAGACCGCGGGTCATCACCCTCCATAAAAATTGACTTGCTAGACAGGAGGGGAACGGCGGATAAAAAGGAAAAAAATATGACTGGAAAGATTGCGTGAGACTAGAAAGGCTAAGGAGACGCAATTGGGGGGGGAAACGGAGAAAAGTCACGTTTCCCAAGTTAACATAAAGTAAGGAACTCGACAGAAGGGACCTTGGATATGTTACGCCACAGTCATTTATTGGTCGCTTTTGCGATACCAAGCCTTTGATTTGAATTCAGCGGCAGAACGCCGATGTTTGGAATATTACAAAAATTAAAAAGTAACTTTTTCGTAATATTAATGTTAGGAATATAAAAATTAGCTGGCCGGATGGCCCATTCTGAGCAGTGAACTAATATGTTCTTAATTTTACAGACGGATAGATAATATTGAAGATAATGACAAAAGACAGTGTTGTTCACATCAGCGACAGACTGTATTGAATAAAAGTGTCGCTATTTGCACAAAAAAACACGACCTCGAGACGCAGGTGTTCAAATCTACTTAGTATGGAAGAGAAGGGATGGGTGGTAGCTGTGTCTAAAAATAACTTTTAACGACAAAATTTTGGAGGGGAGAGAAAGGTTGGTTCAAAAATCAAGTACATTTTTGTAAAAACGCAAGTAGAGACGGACAGACTAACAGATAAACATCCATACTTGACTGAAGCATGACTGAAATGACTTTAGTGTAGGAAATTTGAAATTCAAAAAAACCTAGGCAGTGATTGGCCACAGACAAACATTTTATCGGCGCTCAGACGAGAAGTGGGGCCATTCCTCAATAGTTGTTCGATGATAGACACAGTATTTTAAAGTGTGGTGATTTCCAAATGAGAGAAAGTGAAATAAGTTCAGGGACGCCAAACTATAGCCAGCAGCTCAGCTGAGTTTTGCTAGCATTTCTGTGTTCTTTATTCATAATCTGGTAAGATTGAAATTATTTCTTTGTATATTTTGAATATTGTTTAAGGTTCGAGTGATTTGATACTGCCATATCGAAATCTAGCCTTACAAACAAGTAGGGATTTGCTCTAGACCCCCCGCCCTAGTCAGGGTCTAGGGACCAACAATATACATAAACTCCAGCAAGAGTTAGGAAAGACAGATCAAGTGTTGAGAATAATGAAACATATTACCTATCCACTTTTAGGGAAGGAAACTAATAAATATTTTTCAGAATCTATAGTCTGGGAGGACCTATCTGATGTAAAACCACCATGGTAAATGTGCTGTTTGGTCAGAGAGATCTGACCTGTCTGTATGATGTGGTTGTGGTGTCCGTGTTGTGTCCAGACGTGGGTAGAGAATAGAATTTTGACACATAGCCAATACTTTGATTGCAGAGCTGTGAGTTTCAGCTGTCAACAAGGCGGTGTCCATTCAGTTGGTGATTTTACTCGAGTGTATCTGTGCAGTACGTTGTGACAGAGACCACTATTATTGCCCGCCAGCACGGAGAGGTGGGACCACCAGATTTCAGCACCAGAGCTACCTATGCAAGATGAGTGAGCCTCTGGTCTGCTGGAAGTTCACCAACGCCTTTTAGTTACTAATACCCCATAAAATTCCTGCAATTTACTGGACACTGTGTAGTCAATATAGACAGGTGTGATGAGGCCACCCCAACAGCACAAGCATTAACTATCCTCCCAAGTAGATGACTACTAGAACATTTTAATAAAACTAACTAGTCTAGTACTTATATATGTACACTCTTGCATTTATTATGTAACATTCCATGCATTTCTTCCATAAATTTTAAATCCTTTTTTTTTAAAAAAAAAAGTTCTGGTCAACATAAAACTTGATCCAGAACAAATAAATGTAATATAATTCTATCAAAAATTTTACACACGTGAGTTAGTTCAGTGTATTTTAACATTTGTTAATATTATTAGTCTGCTTAAATATCTGTGGGTGTATCTATAACTATCACACCACATTACATATCATTACCCTAGACAGTTTACGTAGCTACATTCATTAAGAAAAAAAAATTGAGTGTGAGGTCGTAGTGGTAGCAAGAAAGGCCTTCTGACAATTCACAACTACATTTTATCTCAGGAGCCTTCACAGCTGGCCTCATACATTACATTTAGTAATATCACCATCATACAATACCATCAAACCCACTACATACATTGGGGTCTTGTCCAGGGATAATTAGCCCAACAGTAATATTAGGATCTCCTGGTTGGAGAAATAAAATTAGGGGAAAAAAAATGTGAAATTCCCTTTAAAATTAAAAGTGTCCCTGCAGATAAAAGTTGGTGAATCTTCACAGCCAGTGATAATTAATTAGTTAACTGGTTAGTTAGAATTAGTTAGACTATAGTCATAAGAAGTACTTAGTGTATTTACTGGTTAGAGATTTAGCTTGTATATTATTATATTGTCTGAAAAGTATGGCGGAGCTAGCAAAATTCCGATCAGCTGCTGTGCTGACCGCAAAGGAGATGGGAATGGATGGTCAAATTTTAATTCAATATGTAACGGCTGAATGTGATAAATATATTGAAAGGGAAGATAGAAAGGTAGCTGAAGAGAAGAGGTTACAAATTGAGGCTGATAGAGAAATTAAGAGGCTGCAGATTGAGGCAGAAGAAAAACGACAGCAAAGGGAGGCAGAAGAAAAAAGGTTGACTGCCGAAAGTGAGGCAGAAGAAAAACGACAGCAAAGGGAGGCAGAAGGAAAAAGGTTGACTGCCGAAAGGGAGGCAGAAGAAAAACGACAGCAAAGGGAGGCAGAAGAAAAACGACAGCAAAGGGAGGCAGAAGATAGAAGGTTGCAAAGGGAGCACGAATTACGACTAAGAGAGCTGGAATTACAAGGCCCGGCTCCTGAAAATGGCGCCAGCCCTTTTGCCTCAGATGCTACGCCCAGTCTGGGAGCCTCAAACTCAGCTATGGGGTTTCATTTAGACCATTTTGTTGAAAAAGACGATGACATAGAGGGGTACCTAGGACGTTTTGAGTTATTAGCTACTACATATGGGTTAGAGAGAGAGAGAGGTGGAGTTTAAAGCTATCACAGGGATTGAGAGGTACTTCTTATGAAGTATTTGCCAAAATGAACAGGGAAGACCAAGACAATTATGACATGTTAAAGCAGGCTTTGTTATTAAGGTACGAGAAGAATGGTGAATTTTATCGTAAGAAATTTAGAAATGCCAAACTGTTGTCTGGGGAGACATACCACCAATTCTCTGCTAGACTAGAAACCTATTTGGAGAAATGGACGGCTCTGGGGAAGACCCAAGATCTTAAAGAAATGATCATGATTGAGCAATTGAGAGAGTCCATGGCTCCAGACATGAGAAAATTTCTCATGGAACAGGGTGCAGAGAAGTTGGGGGAAATTTTAAATGTTGCTGAGAGGTATCAGGCAGCTCAGGCAGAGGTAAGTGGTGCTAAAAAGAAGCACATAGACAATTTTAAAGCTCCACAGCAATTTAATAAATTTGATAATAGAGAGCAGGGAAATAAAGGTAGGACAAACTTTGAGCGGCCAAGAAATGACTATCGCGACAGAAACTCACAGTTCAATGACCAAAAGTTCAATGAAAGAAAACCGTTGAACCAAGGAAAAAGATGGTGTAAATGGTGCAAGAAGGATAACCATAACACCGAATTTTGTAGAAGGAAACCTTCAAACATTGCTGCAATGAAGTCGGGGACGCGAAGATTAAAGGTTAATCCTAATGGACAACAGGAACCTTATCACCCCCCAGTTTGTGAGGATGTTATTTGTAATGGGGTCACCATAAGGTGCCTTTATGATACAGGTTTGGATTATGATTCAGTTGTGAAGTCTAGCCTAGTGGACCCAAGTCAGTATACCACAGAAACAGTGGAAATACAAGGGGCGACTAAGGACATACCACTCATGACACTTCCCATCGCAAGGATAACGGTGAAAACTCGCTATGTGGAGGGAGAAATCAGAGCAGCAGTGATAGATGAACCAATCTACCCTCTGATATTGGGGTGTAGATACGTCTTCTTGGGGAATCCCGAGAAACCTGTGATCATGGCGACAGTGCAGACCAGGTCACAGAAGAAGGAGGAAGAAGGTGAACCTATAAATGCTCATCCAGAGGAGATGAGGAAGGCGCAGGCTGAGGATAGGACACTCAAGCCCTGTTTTAAAAAATTGCCCAAATGCCACACACCTCCGAGCAAGGGAGAGTACTTTGTGAAGAACAGATTATTATATAGGAAGACAGGAACTAGATCCCCTGGTCACGGACAGTTAGTTCTTCCCAAGATATATAGGGCAAACTTGATAAGGAGCTTACATGTTGGAAAAGATGGTGACCATGAGAAAGTCGGTACTATCTGCCAAAAGATTGCTCGAAAATACTATTGGCCCGACGTAAATGTCGATGTTGAAAACTTTGTAGAAGCATGTGGCGTATTTCATGAGGGAACACCCACAAAGAGAAAATATGTGCAGGACCTAGAAACGCCACGGGGCAACTTTAGGCCTGAAAGGAAAACTAATTATACTCGGGTAGACAAAGTGGAATGGGAGCCCCCTTTTCACACCCAGTCTTCACTTGAATGGATTAACATGGCCACTATGCGAAGAGTACAAAGAAGAAATTTTACCCAGGATAAGATGACAATCCCTCGGTCAGACTTATATAAACTGGAAGAACAGACAAGAGAGCGAAGATCTCTCATAAGCAATCTAAAGTGGGGAGACAAACCCCAGAGAAAAATTGGTAGTGGTCGATTTGTGAGTGATGATTCTAGGAAGAAAAGTTCTCATTATGGAGCTTCTAATGGACGGGACCCGATGGGTTCCATGAAAAATAAGTATGATAAATTAAAGATCCAGATGTAACTCTATTAAGGACCTGGACAGATGAGAAGGCGGAAGAGACTGTTACCTCATCGTATCAATACGTGAACGAACTGACCACTCGTTTGAAAGCTGGATGGAAACTGGCAAATGATAATTTGAAGCAAGCCAGGAAGAAACATGCAGCATATTTTAATAGGAAGGCAAAGGACAGGGAACTGGCAGTCGGAGAGAAGGTGCTGCTTCTACTACCCGGAAGCCAGAATAAATTACAAATTGGTTGGCAAGGTCCATATACGGTTCTAGAGAAGGTGTCTAGAACAAACTATAAAATTGACAAAAAGGGGAAGGAGAAAGTTTATCATGTAAACCTGTTAAAGAAGTATCTGGACAGACCACTCCAGGAAAGCACCCCCTTATTGACCTTGGCTATTGCAACCCAGATGCAAAAAGAACCACTCACCTCACATGAATACCCATTACATCCTTGTGAAACCGCAGCACAGGTAAAAGTCAGTAAGCACCTGACTAAAAACCAGAGGGAGAGAGTTCAACAAGTTCTGGAGGAACATACAGATGTATTAACAGATAAACCAGGCCATACAAATTTGCTACAGTATGACATGAAACTGGTAGACTCAAACCCAATCTGTATGAGAGCCTATTCTATTCCGTTCGCGAAGGAGAAGGCATTGAAGGAAGAAATAGAGTATTTGTTGAAGGAGGGGATTATTTCGCACAGTGAATCATCTTTTAGTTCTAGTGTCGTTTTGTTGAGAAAACCGTCTGGGGAACACAGACTGTGCATAGATTACAGGAAACTGAATGCTGTCACAGAAGGACAAGTGGATCCATTACCAGACACAAAACAGTTATTTGCCAGACTGAACAAGGCAAAATACTTTTCAAAGGTGGATCTTAGTAAAGGCTATTACCAGATCCCAGTGAAGCCTGAAGTGAGACCTTATTTGGCTTTTAGCACTTCGGATGGACATTATGAATTCAATATGCTACCATTCGGACTGAAAAATGCTCCGAGTGTGTTTTCAAGGATGATGCGCAAATTGTTGGATCCCCTGAATAACCCATGTATCACGAATTTCATGGATGATATTCTCGTCGCCACAGAGACATTTGAAGAACACATTGAAGCTCTGGAGATGTTGTTTGATAGACTTCGGGAGGCGAACTTAACTGCTAGGCCAACAAAATGTTGTATTGGATGCAAAGAGTTGGAATTCTTGGGACACACTGTATATCAGGGTAATATGACCCCTGATCCTAAGAACTTGGAAAAACTGCAGAGAGCATCTAGGCCGCAAACAAAAAAGGACGTGCGATCATTTGTGTCGTTATGCGGATTTTATCAGAAATACATCAAGAATTTTAACGCTATTTGTGCTCCTCTGACTGATCTGACTCGCAAGGGACTTCCAGATAAAATTATTTGGACTGCACAATGTGAACTAGCGTTCCAAGAGTTAAAGGAAAAACTCACTAGCAAGCCTATTCTCAAACTGCCTGATTTGACACAGGACTTTGTCTTAAGACCGATGCAAGTAATGTAGGACTAGGAGGGGCTTTGTTGCAAAGATCATCTTCACCTGATGGGGAACTGAAACCAGTCGCTTATGCAAGCCGGAAATTGAATAAGGCGGAACAAGGATACTCCACAAGCGAAAAAGAATGTTTAGCGTTAATCTGGGCAATAAAGAAGTTTCAAATCTATCTGTATGGTAGGACCTTTGTGGTGGAGACGGACCATCAGCCTCTCGTATTCTTATCTCAGGCTAAGCATGAAAACGCAAGATTGCTGAGGTGGTCTTTATTGCTTCAACCTTATCAGTTCAGTATCCAATATATCCCAGGCAAATTGAATGTCGGTGCAGATTTCCTCAGTCGGCACCCCTGTGATCAAAATTAGAGTAGTGGCAGACGTGAGGAGTAATTTTACCTATGTGTATCGCTGGTTTTGGAACTTGCCATAGGCATGTTTTCAAGTGGGGAGATGTGTAGTGAAATTGACAGAGATACAACGGTAAAATACCTCCAAAGATAACATGTAAGGATAAAAACATAATGCGTAGGCTGCTGATAGTACATGATCGCCCAGACCGCGGGTCATCACCCTCCATAAAAATTGACTTGCTAGACAGGAGGGGAACGGCGGATAAAAAGGAAAAAATATGACTGGAAAGATTGCGTGAGACTAGAAAGGCTAAGGAGACGCAATTGGGGGGGGAAACGGAGAAAAGTCACGTTTCCCAAGTTAACATAAAGTAAGGAACTCGACAGAAGGGACCTTGGATATGTTACGCCACAGTCATTTATTGGTCGCTTTTGCGATACCAAGCCTTTGATTTGAATTCAGCGGCAGAACGCCGATGTTTGGAATATTACAAAAATTAAAAAGTAACTTTTTCGTAATATTAATGTTAGGAATATAAAAATTAGCTGGCCGGATGGCCCATTCTGAGCAGTGAACTAATATGTTCTTAATTTTACAGACGGATAGATAATATTGAAGATAATGACAAAAGACAGTGTTGTTCACATCAGCGACAAACTGTATTGAATAAAAAGTGTCGCTATTTGCACAAAAAAACACGACCTCGAGACGCAGGTGTTCAAATCTACTTAGTATGGAAGAGAAGGGATGGGTGGTAGCTGTGTCTAAAAATAACTTTTAACGACAAAATTTTGGAGGGGAGAGAAAGGTTGGTTCAAAAATCAAGTACCTTTTTTGTAAAAAACGCAAGTAGAGACGGACAGACTAACAGATAAACATCCATACTTGACTGAAGCATGACTGAAATGACTTTAGTGTAGGAAATTTGAAATTCAAAAAAACCTAGGCAGTGATTGGCCACAGACAAACATTTTATCGGCGCTCAGACGAGAAGTGGGGCCATTCCTCAATAGTTGTTCGATGATAGACACAGTATTTTAAAGTGTGGTGATTTCCAAATGAGAGAAAGTGAAATAAGTTCAGGGACGCCATACTATAGCCAGCAGCTCAGCTGAGTTTTGCTAGCATTTCTGTGTTCTTTATTCATAATCTGGTAAGATTGAAATTATTTCTTTGTATATTTTGAATATTGTTTAAGGTTCGAGTGATTTGATACTGCCATATCGAAATCTAGCCTTACAAACAAGTAGGGATTTGCTCTAGACCCCCCGCCCTAGTCAGGGTCTAGGGACCAACAATATACATAAACTCCAGCAAGAGTTAGGAAAGACAGATCTAGTGTTGAGAATAATGAAACATATTACCTATCCACTTTTAGGGAAGGAAACTAATAAATATTTTTCAGAATCTATAGTCTGGGAGGACCTATCTGATGTAAAACCACCATGGTAAATGTGCTGTTTGGTCAGAGAGATCTGACCTGTCTGTATGATGTGGTTGTTGTGTCCGTGTTGTGTCCAGACGTGGGTAGAGAATAGAATTTTGACACATAGCCAATACTTTGATTGCAGAGCTGTGAGTTTCAGCTGTCAACAAGGCGGTGTCCATTCAGTTGGTGATTTTACTCGAGTGTATCTGTGCAGTACGTTGTGACAGAGACCACTATTATTGCCCGCCAGCACGGAGAGGTGGGACCACCAGATTTCAGCACCAGAGCTACCTATGCAAGATGAGTGAGCCTCTGGTCTGCTGGAAGTTCACCAACGCCTTTTAGTTACTAATACCCCATAAAATTCCTGCAATTTACTGGACACTGTGTAGTCAATATAGACAGGTGTGATGAGACCACCCCAACAGCACAAGCATTAACTATCCTCCCAAGTAGATGACTACTAGAACATTTTAATAAAACTAACTAGTCTAGTACTTATATATGTACACTCTTGCATTTATTATGTAACATTCCATGCATTTCTTCCATAAATTTTAAATCCTTTTCTTAAAAAAAAGTTCTGGTCAACATAAAACTTGATCCAGAACAAATAAATGTAATATAATTCTATCAAAAATTTTACACACGTGAGTTAGTTCAGTGTATTTTAACATTTGTTAATATTATTAGTCTGCTTAAATATCTGTGGGTGTATCTATAACTATCACACCACATTACATATCATTACCCTAGACAGTTTACGTAGCTACATTCATTAAGAAAAAAAATTGAGTGTGAGGTCGTAGTGGTAGCAAGAAAGGCCTTCTGACAATTCACAACTACATTTTATATCAGGAGCCTTCACAGCTGGCCTCATACATTACATTTAGTAATATCACCATCATACAATACCATCAAACCCACTACAGAGTGGTTATATATATATATTTCTGACTGGCGTAAGTAGTGACAATCGTTAAATATGTATTTTGAATAGAGCTCCCAACCCTAGTCGCAGCAGAACTAGGTTCGAGGATTTGAGCCAATTTGCAAAAAATTAGTCTTACACCTCAAACCATGTAGAGTAGAAAATATTCTTGTGTTGGAAAGCATTTAACTCAAGGAATGCTTATGACGATAAAGAAATCAAGGACAAATCTGAGGAGATGGGCAAATGTCGTCGAACCTAAAATAAGACTGTAACTTAAAAGAAGGAACACGGTGGAATGAGAAGGTTCGCCATATTTGACAATTGAGTAGGCCTACGAGACAAGGATGCAAAAAGGGATTTTTGCATCGATGAAAGCATCTGATGAGATGATAGAATTTTATTATACTTATTATTGTAAAAATGTTCTGAATTCCAGACTTTGTTGAAATTTTAAGTTTCATGCTGAAAGATATTAAAAGTTTTGCATGAAATCGAACGCTGTTGAAAAGGTGAATTACTACAGTTTTGAGATCTAGATAAGAAATCTATCCATTTCAATAAAATTCGCTACATCAACACCTAAGAGAAGAAAATCGAACCTGGTAACACAAATTTAAGAGAGAAATCTAAATCTCTGGTGATTAGGCCAGTTAAACATCTGCTCTCTGTAAAGTAAACTGAAAATACTGCATATACCGGCACTGCCACATGAAGGTAATATGGTGCCGTTCCAGTCCTAAGGAACACCTGCCCCGGCCACACATTTATTTCCCAAATCAACGACAGCTCTTCTTGTCTTTTGCATTCTTATTTTCGTACCATTGTCTGTTTTCTGATCGTTGTCTATTCAGCTGCCAAGATATATCTACGATTCCACATCTCTGAAGGTATTATGTGAAGATAATAAACAAGGTCAGGAGAAGTTACAAAAAAAAACAACAACAAAAAAAAAACACGAAAACGATTCGTATACCACTGGAACAAGAGGTGGGAAGAATATGCTGGCAATGAAGAAGATACACATTGAAGAAATATGTGGGTAAAATATGTGGGTAAAATGTGTATGTAACATATGTGGGTAAAATATGTGGGTAATATATGTGGGTAAAATATGTGGGTAAAATATGTGGGTAAAATATGTGGGTAAAATATGTGGGTAAAGTAACAAAACGGTCCGTGCTCTGGAGTCCCCACGTAAAAGAGTTCGAATGAAACCGAGAAACACTTGGATAATGTCATTTTAGACTTACATGACCGGAATAAAGAAGACATGGACAGACCTTGACCTGATAGGACAGGACAAGAATGAGTTGCATGAATTTGTTGAAGTCCTCTGCTCCTTAGGGAGCTTAAAGGCAGGGAATATGATGATGACAATACTACAACAAAATGGGAGGAATGTTTCAAATAGTTTCTTGAATGCAAACAAGGAACATGACAAATGATATTATTCACTTTAGGATTTTAAAACCACACAAATAGGAAATCATTGAACAAGGAATTTAGAAGCTATAAAGACCAGTTTCAAAAATTAAGTGTTAAAGTTGATAGTATGTCAACTCAAGCAGAACTGGCTTATGGCCAAAAAGGCATGAACACACTTTATATTACTGATTAAAATCGACATAATTTGTAATGATGCTATGTTATTTGATTAATAATAATAAATTCTTTAAGCGCCAAACACGGCGCATAAGGCAGAAACCAGTGCTCTCCAGGTTGTTCGTTGTGACGCCACTCCTCTTAGCTCTTGCACATTATTTAGGCCCAACGTTCTTCCTTCTCTTATTATTGTTCTTCTGAGTGTTTCTTTTGGTCTTCCTTTTTTCCGCTTACCCTCAGGAACCCAAGTGAGCGCCTGTAGTGGTGTTCTGTTGTTTTGCATTCGTAGGACATGACCGATATATGACCATCGTCTTTTCCTTATATAGTCGGAGACATATTTCTGCCTAGAGTCTTCTCTTATTTGTCGATTAGTCTTGAATTCTTTCCAACTGATGTTCATGAGTTTTCTAAGACATTTGTTCTCGAATGTATTCAGCTTGTTCTCCAATGATTTTATTTGATTACTGAGGAGGAAAGTTACTATCAGAGCCACGGGGAAAAAAACCCCAATAAAATCATTGTGAAGTATAATGGAAATATAGCCTACAGTATCTGACAGTCTTTCGTGACCTCGTTAGCGTTCTATGATTTGCTAGCAAAACCATGCAATTTTCTGCCTGTCTTACTCACCTTTTAATCCACGCCTCTTTTCCTTGACCATAAACAAACGTTGTTTACCAACTTTCGCGACCTGCCAGTCATAACAGGGAGCGAATGAGGTTTGTTTACTCAAGTTTCTCACGCGAGCTGATCTGTCAATCATCGATGCCTGACAGACCGCACGTGAAGAAACCGAAGACCCTTTGAAGTTCGTACTCATGATAGCAGGTTCCCGAGTGGCTTTGATGAATTCTTCTGATGTAGATTCGCAACGCCCGACAGAGCGACCGTAAAAACCTTTTATCTGGGGAACTTTGTTCACGATTCTCTGCTATGCACAATAGTGGGAAAAGTAGCATGATCTATAGATCAGAGAGCCAATAATATATATAATCTGTGGTTTCTTAAACCCGCTATCAGTTGTCGCTCAGAATTTTGGATAGTCTAAGCACGTATTCTGAAACCATTGTGGAAGATGTGTTAATAGCATTTCGTTGGGATTGTTTCATTTCTGATTTGTGGTAATAGAAATTAGCATTTACGTGATTTAATGTGTTAAGTTTTACCATTATAATTCACTGTGATTTTCTAGCGTTAAAACTAGTGAAATAAAATAACGCGTAGCTATTTTATACCAGATGTGCAGTTATAATGTAATTTCCATCACCCGATTTCTCACATAAGAAGAGATGGTTCTAGTTGACTGATTAAGTGCTAGGGCGACTATAGTGACAGAATAGAATTCACGTTTATTTCATTGTGTGTATTTATTATAAGTGACTATTATTTAATATTATACGACTAAACAAACAGAAGCCGACAATTTAATAGCTATTAACGACAGGCGATATTTTGTAAGTGCGCGTATGGACAATTAAATAATAATAGACATTGTACGCTGATCGTTAACGCGAGCCAGGGGCGGGAAGGGCGCATACCTTCACCCGACCTAGACACGCCGGGCTAGCGCAAGCTGACCAGATAGGACTAGGCTAAAGACACCGTGTGCCTTTTAAATTTAATCAGGACTGACGGAGTGAATAAGAGATCGTCTTGTCCCCGTCTGTATGCATATATGTAGATATATAGGATAGTAGCATTTTTCCATAATGTTTCTTTATTCCTAAGCAGACCTGATCACAAGAGCGGCCAGCGGTCTTCTGTTTTGGTCCGTTTCTTCCTTTACTGAATGGTTAATGTTGTTTTTTCTTGGCTTGTGCATCCCCAAGTTCATTTGTGAACAGGATTGGCCAAAGATATACCAGCAACATTTTTAACTTGTAAATTTAACTGGACTTATCAATTCCCAGATATTTTCTCAATTTTTATCAGCCCACAGGGGTTGTGCAGAAATAATAACACTATCTGACTTTTGACAGTCGAAGCAGCGAATTTATCCAGAAAGTTACGCTGTTTCAAAATTGGCGCTCACCATCGAGTCAGCCGATATGATTTACCATCATTTATCAAGTGTAACAGTTTTAGCAACCAGATGTTTCCAGTTACTGGAAGTATTTTCTCTGCTTACTGTGAACCCAAGATCTCGGTTTCTACACTAACCATTCGAAGCGACATTTGTCCATCCAAGAATAAACCACGAAATTAGGCGTCCACCTTATTAATATTATGTATAGGAGGATGGACTGGGGCGAATTTGGAAGATAAAAACACTTGCAATTTTATATTCAGGATAATTGTATTTCCAAGGGATCACCAAGAGTAGGTAAGGAGTGATTGAGTTGCCACGTATGATAGAGAGAGCGAATATTTTTCTTTGTTACAGAAACTGTACCATCCTTGATTTTGCTTTAAACTTGTTTACTTTACGGGATAGTATTTAGTACGAACTTTGTTTTTTTTTCTTTACCGTCTATGCTGTAACATAGTGCTAACCTTTGACCTTTGGGTTGTTAACTTTTTTGGGTTCTTTTCTCGAGAGGGGGAGGGCACATTTATTCTGTTATTTTCCTATGTATGTAAATCTGATTTTATTTGATCTTTCTTTAGATATTTGATGTTGTCCAGTTTAATGATAATAAACAATAAAGAAAACTTACTTTGTGTGTTGGTCAGACCCATACCCAATTATAAATAAGAATCTTCAACTCAAATGTGAAGTCAGTCATATTGTATGGCTCTGAGACATGGAGAACAACAAAGACAACAACCAAAAAGCTACAGACTTTCATAAATGGGTGCTTGCGTAGAATAGAGGGATTAAAATGGTATGACAAGGTTACCAACGTAGAACTGATGACAAGAACTAGACAAGTGCCAGTGGAACAAGAGATGAGAAGAAGACGATGGCGATGGATAGGACACACACTGAGGAAACCTGTTGATAGCATTACAAGGCAGTCCTTGTTCTGGAATCCCCAGGGCAAGAGAAGCAGAGGTAGACCAAGAATCACATGGAGAAGAGAGCTGGAAACAGAGGTGAAAATGATACGGAGAACATGGAAAGAACTTGAGATGATGGCACGTGACAAGAGGACTTGGCATGTGTTTGTTGAAGGCATATGCTCCTTTGGGAGTGGAGGGTTATGAATGAATCTGGCCATTGTTGAACCACTACTGCGGAGCAGAGTAGACAATCCTGCCACAGTGTCATATCATCGTTCGCTATTCTAACTTTCATTCTTCCATTTAGGAAATCGATTGTCGCTCTCATGCAAATAACATAAATCGTATATTTATAGGGCAAGGCACATAAGATGCACACATCAAAGAAACACATCAACTAACATGATGAGAACATTAATTACATATTGTTACGTTCAAATTTAATGACTGCAATACATCGTTCAGATACTGTAACCTATCTGCACAATCTTTTTCTTGTCTTGCAGGTTTATGTATATTCTCTGCTCTACATTATACTTACTTATTTCAAGCGGAATCTTCAGTTTTTGATAAATTTGATATTTGTCTCGTTGTGTATGCTTACAGTATTTATCTAGTTTACATTTTTACTTGACACAGACAAAACAATGAGAATAAAACAGGTATACAACCCGCACGCTACAGGAACAGTACCTTTCCACATCTGCTGAGGGAGACTGAGCACCTATGGGTTTGCCCGGAATGCAATGGTGTTAGTTCTAATTAAACATAACAAAACAGTAGAGGATGAGAAGCAAAGCGTGAACCAGAGTTGGGACACGGCACGAAGGATGGCCACCGACCGAGCAAAATGGGGACAGTTTGTTGCTGCCCTACAAGACGCCACTAGACGTGATGGCCACTGACTGCTTTGTCAGTCAGGAGCTAATGATCCAGCAAGAAGAGCAATAACTGTCTAAGGGAAACGTCAAACGAAACGTATACCCATCATTTTTTTGTCCAACGAGGGAATGCATTTCACAGTGAAAATTAAACTTCACACCAACTGAAATAACGTGAAATTTGCCTTAGCTACATGTCTGGAATTTTTCCTATTGCACTTACGCAGTTTTCATCGTAGATACACAAGAATGTTTCACTATTTTACATGCATACATTACAATATATATTCAACAGAGTTCATTATAGAGTGAAGTCAAACGGAACTGTTTACCATTCAAGACAATATACAATATACATTGCTGTGCACGGCTGTTTGTACCCTATACCAGAGCGCTCTTTTAGTTTTGGTGACCGGAATTCTGACACCGGGTATAAAATTGTCATGTGCACCGTAAACGACTACTGAGGATTTTGGCGGGGAAAATCAGCTGATGTTTGTGTAAAATCAGTAAAATATAAATCATTACACACTCGTTATGATAAACACAGCGCTAAAATTCTTTTGTGTACTATAACTTTGTTCAGTGTTCTATTTTTGATTGCATTTTTATTTGATTGAAATTATATTTGACGGAGTTACAGACTTTTGAAAACAGCGTCATCATTTGGGGAAATTCATAACAAAAGTAAATTAATATGAAACAAATATAAAGGTATGTTATCAGGCACTCGCAGGAAATAAAGAAGTAGAACACCAGACAACAGAAAAACAACAGACATGAGTGGCTTACCCAGGATTTGAACACTGGACCTTTTATGTGTAATAAATGTTTATAACAGAAGTAATCTTTTTATTAATGTAATATCTAAAAATCGGCCCATTCGTATGAGTTTATAATTATAAAGACTTCTCGAAGGGAAGCTAAAGATTATTTCCACATACTTTTTTTTTTGGTTTCTTATCTTGAGAGTGTGTGGTAGTCAGTTTTGTGAGTTTGACATTACAAGAACAAGCATATTGTCACCATATTTTATAACATTTAAATCACTGCAAACGCATTCCTGATACTCGCAAATCTTAAATAAGGTTGTAAAAAAATTGTAAAGCACCATCCGTTCTTGCATTTTCATTCATTTATAATGATTCTTAACTAGACGTATATGAGCGTCAGAAAACATGTAAAGCTATAGATAGATTACTTCCACATGCTTTGATCTATCTTTCTAGTCTTGTTAATCTTGTATTTATAATATGAATGTCTTTTTTTATTGTGTGTGAGATAAGGACTGTTCCATTAGTGTTCTTTGGTAGACAATCCTGTGCACACGACGGCTGCCAAAGAATTCTAAGTACGGTAACTGTTTGTATATATTCTTTCATTCACAGATAAAGCATTCTACAGCCTGATGTTAGACTTGATACTCCCAAATATTCCATTATCTTTATACATACACAAGTAAACTATACTACATAACAACGAAATGGAACATACTATTTTGCATCATATGAATTGTGCCAGTGCACTGTGCAGAGCCTGTGGCAAGAGAGCATTAACTTCCAAAACAACACGTTCAAATCATAAAGCACTAAACTGTTCTAATTACGCTAGTGATCTGTTCTTTGCGTTTGGAATTAACGTATCAGATGATAAACCCACAGAGCATTCGACTATATTTTGTAAGAAGTGTTACTTACGGATACAAAACTCAAAAAGGAGGCATAATGAGAAGTGTCTTGAAACAGCTAAGTTACTATCGGAAAACAGTCAGCACATCTGGAAAGACTATGACCATAATTTAACTATAAGTGAATGTCAACTGTGCAATTATTTTGCAAAGACATCTTTTGGTGTTTTAAAAACAAAATGCTGCTCTATCCCCTGTGATGTTCTTTCTGAGCCCTCCATGTCTAGTCAGTCAGTTAGCTGTAGTCAGTCATTTAGTTGTGTAGTCAGGATAGCTCTGTACAGCAGGAGGTTGATGTGCCTGCTCACACTAGTGATGATATTGTTCAGCTGGAGGTTGATGAGTCATCTCACATTAAAGGCGATACCATTATTCATTTGTAGGTGGATAACACTACTCACCCTAGCATGCCAGTTTTTGTTGCCACATCTACACCTACCAAGTCAGTTATACATACGACAAGTATATCCACCTTGCCTGTCTTCAAAAGCGACATCACAGTACAACAGTTACTTGCTAAGCCACCTTCACAACAACTAACACAAGAGGAAGAAACCCTATTCACATCCATTGTTAGAAAAAAACTAAAAACAGCAAAAAATAATATCATAAAATGCAAAACCAGAGGACAGCCTATTGTACTACAAAAACTAATTAAACATAGAAGAGAAACATCAGTCACCAGAACGCCAACAAAACGTAAGCGATCTCAATTTCTCCACACTGTTATGAAACATATTGCTGGAACATCAACTGACTCACTAGACCTGCAGCAGGCACATGAACTACAAACGCTGTTCAGAAAAATCACGTCAAGAAATTTGCAGGAAAGCAGGCATTGAAAGTAGAGTTAAGAATATCCAAAGAATTAGCAATAGCCATGAAGGAAACAGTAGGTCTTACGTGGGCACAGGAGAGAAAACAGAGAATTTTGAAAGACGCGCCAGTGGTATTAAAAATATAACTTCACAATTAAAATTTATAATGGAAACTCATTTGTTACAAATTTCTCCATCTGTGAATGTACAGATTCCTCCTATAAAAAAAAGGAAGCGTGAATGATAATTGAGCAAAATTTTGGGGCTAGAGCAAATTATGGCAGTTGTTGCGTGAGAGTGACAGAATTAACAGAGTGTGGAAATCATTTAATAGGTGTATGTTTTATTAATTAAATTGAACATTTCGTTTTACTCACGACCATACTCATTTTTACATGATCATCGTGATGTATGATTGAGATAATTGTTAGCTCTCATGTTTTGGGAACAATTGGGTGTGTTATTTTAAGGTAATAAATGTGGACTTGCAATTTAATGTTTTAATAACACTGGCTAACAAAAAAAAATTTTTTTTTTCTTTCTCTAACATTTCTATGTTTTTCTGGTCAATTTTAATGCGCTGTTTTTAAATCTGCAAACCGTTTTTCTCTATCAGGTCGGGATCTCTAGAAATACGCAATTGAAGTTTTTTAACAACGCATACAGTATTACAACATCATTTGTACAAGAAGTATAACAGTTATGTAGGCTTGAATTTCTTTGCAGTCGACTTTCGTCGGTGAATGGCATGTGGTACATCGCGATGAAGCATCCAACAATAATCGGCAAGCATGGTCACACCACACCGTCCTTGATAACGTGACTCCATTACGGCGATATCTTGATGGAATCGTTCTCCATGTTCATCGCTGACTTCGCCAAGGTTGTCAGGGAAAAAGTCAAGATGCGAATCGAGCAAATGGATTTTGAGGGACATGTTACAGCCCATAATTCTGTATGCATCTATGCACTGCTTAACAATATGCACATAGTCGACAGATTTGTGATTTCCCAGAAAGTTATCGACGATCGATTTGAATGCCATCCATGCGCGAAGTTCACTACCATGTAACAAGTTCTCGAATTGTTTGTCTGCAATAACTTTCCTAATCTGAGGTCCTACAAAGATACCTTCCTTTATCTTTGCATCGCTAATTTGCGGAAACTTTTCTCGAAGATAAGTGAAAGCTTTGCTCGTTTTATCTAACGCTTTTACGAAATTCTTCATGAGCCCCAACTTTATATGTAACGGTGGTAAAAAGATGTTGTCTTTGTTAACTAATGGCTCGTATATTACATTTTTATGCCCGAGCTGCATACGATCCCTGATAGGCCACACCTTTCTTGCATAATGTTCCTGTCTGTTGCGGCTGTCCCATTCACATAGGAAGCAACAAAATTTAGTATACCCAGTCTGCATGCCCGTGAGAATTGTAATGACCTTTAGGTCTCCACAAATCCGCCATTGGTAGTCATTGTACTTTATTTTTGCCAAAAGTATAGCCATATTGTCATAAGTTTCTTTCATATGAACAGAGTAGGTGACTGGAATTGATGAAAATAAATTTCCATTATGCAATAACACGGCTTTTAGACTAGTCTTGGAAGAGTCGATGAAAAGTCGCCATTCGTTGACTATGTGCTCATGACCGAGGTGCACCATTAGACCTTTTACATCTTTGCAATAGCAAATGTCATCATCCATCTCAAAGTATTGAACAAGTTCTCTGTGTCTATGACGAAATTTAGATATCAGAGTATTGGGCGCTAAAAGATTCCATTCTTTGAGTCGCGAACCGAGTAATTCCGCTTGTCCTTTGCTGAGAGCGAGATCACGTGTTAGATTTGAAAGTTCTGAATGGTTAATTAAGTGAACACCATCATTCACCGGTATATAATCCTAGTCAGAATTAGTTTCTAAAGCAGGTAAACTATCACTTTCTGATGGTTCATTCACGTCCAACGGATATTGTTCTGGTGGAACTGGGATCGGACACGTGATTGGATCATGAGCCACTGGTTTCGAAACCGATTCAATATTTGGATAAACCACAGACTTTCTAGTTTTAAAAGTGAAACCATAGATATTTGTCAAGCAGAAGTAACAATCAGTAGCGTGATTTGTCGGTTCACGCCATATTACTGGCACTCCAAAAGGCATCGACTTATGCTTCGGCGATTTTCGTAACCAACCTGCCAATGTATTTGCACAAGTCGAACAAACTGCATTTGGCTTCCAAGATTTATTTGCATCATCAACTTTCGAATCGAAATAAAGTTCATATGCTTTCTTTAGCAATGGTGTAAAGTTTTTCTGGTGAACACGATCGGTAAAATATCCGCACACGTAACAGAACAGATCAGCCGAATTTCTACAACTTCTAGAAGCCATATTTCACTCAGAATTATTTTAAAATACAATAACTATTTGAAATATAACCTAACATATGTCATGCATCTTTTAGCAGTATAAAAAGTAGAATTATTTTGCATTTTATTAATTTTTAAAAAGTTATATAGTAAAAATGAAATGGAGCAAATAACAGTTTCCCAAAAATATATTTATTCACAAATATCTTAAGAACCTGACGTGATAAAGATAAACGGATTTCAAATTTGAAATCAGCGCAAGAAACTGACCTAAGAACACTTATTCTTATATAAGAAAGAAAAATGTTGTTTGTCAGTGTAATTAATGTTTGACGCATGAAACCAAAACAAAACTATGATATCCATTTTCTGCAGGTTTTCTACTTTTGATTTATTAATTTGTTATGCATATTGATTATGATCGTTTTATTGTAAATTGCATTAGAAACAAACCATAACTAAATATTTAAAAATCGTAAATTTTACACTATTTCAATTATATCTTCTGTTCTAATTGTGATAAAATGTTTGTTCTTGTTCTAAAATTTGCTCTAACATTTCTAGTCTAGCTTTACGCAAAATTAAAGCCGGTATTTATAATAATAAAGTAGCCTAAAAGCATTAATTAAGCCCTATCAAAACTAAACACCGCCACATTTTTTTCCAGCTAGGAAGTTGACCACGTGACCTCTGTCACGATAGCTATAAATAGCGCGGTCAGGAAAAACTAAAACGTCGCTCGCAAACAGCCGTGTGTGATTCATAAATAATCACCATTATTAAATTTAGAAGGTTAAAAAATAATTTGAGGGGACATTTGTCTCATTTCGCCCAAATAATTATTGATACGTTGGCCAATTTAGTCGCCCAATTCGATTTCTCTAAAGTAATTAACTGGAAACGGAATAACAAAGGTGTATTTTTAATTGTTATTATGTGTGCATGGTTTTTTAGTGTTTTGTTTTTTATATGTACCAAGTCACGATTTTAAGAGATATCCGAATTCTTCTTAATTAAACATGTTGTCATAAAAAACTTGTTAATTAATCAACCAAATTTCATTGTATTGGTTTTCTTTCACGGTACTTATTCGTACGTCATTTATGAAGGGTTGATCCATAACTTTAAAACCAATGCATCCATATAGGTTTGACAGCACACGGCTGTTTGTGCCCTATACCAGAGCGCTCTTTTAGTTTCGGTGACCGGAATTCTGATACCGGGTATAAAATTTTGTGTGCACCGTAAAAGACTATTTAAGTTTTTGGCGGGGAAAATCAGCTGATGTGTGAGTAAAATCAGTAAAATATAAATCATTACACACTCGTTCTTGATAAACACAGCGCTAAAATTCTTTTGTGTACTA
The DNA here is from genome assembly GCA_024509875.1 of Oreohelix idahoensis. Taxonomy (NCBI): domain Eukaryota; kingdom Metazoa; phylum Mollusca; class Gastropoda; order Stylommatophora; family Oreohelicidae; genus Oreohelix; species Oreohelix idahoensis. The sequence goes on along the minus strand of JAMPIV010008534.1, from coordinate 839,108 downwards.
TAACTTTGTTCTGTGTTCTATTTTTGATTGCATTTTTATTTGTTTGAAATTAGTTTTGACGGAGTTACAGACTTTTGAAAACAGCGTCATCATTTAAGGAAATTCATAAAATAAGTAATCTTTTTATTAATTTAATATCTAAAAATCGGCCCATTCGTTTGAGTTTATAATTATAAAGACTTCTCGAAGGGAAGCTAAAGATTATTTCCACATACTTTTTTTTTTGGTTTCATATCTTGAGAATGTGTGGTAGTCAGTTTTGTGAGTGTGGCATTACAAGAACAAGCATATTGTCACCAGATTTTATAGCATTTAAATCCCTTTAAACGCATTCCTGATACCCACAAATCTTAAATAAGGTAGTAAAAAAATTACTTTTTGTAAAGCACCATCTGTTTTTGCATTTTCATTCATTTATAATGATATTTAGCTACGTATATAAGCGTCAGAAAACATGTAAAGCTATAGATAGATTACTTCCACATAATTTGGTCTATCTTTCAAGTCTTGTTAATCTTCTATTTATAATATGAATTTTTTTTTTAATTGTGTGTGAGATAAGGACTGTTCCATTGGTGTTCTTTGGTAGACAATCCTGTGCACACGACAGCTGCCAGCGAATTCTAAGTAACTGTTTGTATATCTTCTTTCATTCAAAGTTACAATGCAGGTAGTAAATTTAGAGAAACCAAATTCTAAATCTAATACCATCCTTTTATCAATGGCTAGAGTCAGAGATACATATGATAATTTAGAAATATTTATGAGGCATGAAAGCTCAGATAGAGTCACTAAAATATTTAGAGTGGGATGGTAAACAAGTTGTTGTTTTCTTATTCGGGGATTATTTCCTTGTTTTGCTGGAGACACCACAGACATGGGTATATTCCTTGAGCTCCAGACAAACCAAACATTTTCATCAAAGACATCCAGAGAGCATACAACTTGCAAACCAAGAAGTTTGGCCATGTTGATAAGAGATTACAATAGATATATGAAATATGGGAAAGGGAATAAAAGGCAAGTGGCACATTACCATAATTGTTTACACAAACCAATGTTAGAGATTGAAATTGAAAATGTAGCTCCTCCTTATCTTCATATTTTATTAGGCATTGTTTTGAAACACCACAGACTTCTAGAACAGGTAGCTGATACAATAGTCGCAAAGATATTTGAGAATTCGCAAGAGATACATGCAAACATTAGTACTTTTAAGAACTTGAAGAGATTTAGTAGGAACTGGAAATAGGCAGAAGAATTAGGAGCTAAAATTTAATTTTTCAGGTAGGTATTGAACTTTGTGAGGATAAGGAGGAGACAGATAATTTTAAAGTTAGACTTGAAAATGCACAAGATGCGCTGGCCAAACTTCAGTTTCAAGATCTGTGTACTAGGTCTGGTCCAGTTTGCTCACACATGGACAAGGTACTAGCCAAACACAAAATCATACAACAGGCTTATAATAGCAGAGCATTTATAGGGAATCACTGCCACAGATATCTCACACAAAAAGTTTATAAAGATCTTACAAGAGCAATCATTACACAAACACTGAAAATTACAGACAAACAAGATATAACTAACATAGCTTTTATTGCGCAAGAACAATTCAACTCACTGAAAGAAGCATTTGAGAAAGTACACAACAAAATATCACACAGTAAACCAATTAGTAAAGAATCAATAACAGCATCGATAGAGACTTATATATGTCTTTGTTCAGAAAGCTATTCCCCAGTAAGACAATTCATAAACAGCACATATTAGAAAAACATTGCGCAGACTGGATCAGAACTCATGATGTATGATTGAGATAATTGTTAGCTCTCATGTTCTGGCGACAATTGGGTGTGTTATTTTAAGGTTATAAATGTGGACATGCAATTTAAACTTTCAATAATTAATGTTTGACGCATGAAACCAAAACAAAACTTTGATATCCATTTTCTGCAGGTTTTCTACTTTTGATTTCTGTAATTTGTTATGCATGTTGATTGTGACCGTTTTAGTGTAAATTGAATTAGAAACAAACCATAACAAAATGTAAAAAAAAAAAAACCGTAAATTTTACACTATTTCAGACTATTATATCTTCTGTTCTAATTGTGATAAAATGTTTGTTCTCGTTCTAAAATTTACTCTAACATTTCTAGTCTAGCTTTACGCAAAATTAAAGCCGGTATTTATAATAATAAAGTAGCATAAAAGCAATTCAAACATGTTTTGGGGACAATTGGGTGTGTTATTTTAAGGTAATAAATGTGGACTTGCAATTTAAACTTTCAATAATTAATGTTTGACGCATGAAACCAAAACAAAACTTTGATATCCATTTTCTGCAGGTTTTCTACTTTTGATTTCTGTAATTTGTTATGCATGTTGATTGTGACCGTTTTAGTGTAAATTGAATTAGAAACAAACCATAACAAAATGTAAAAAAAAAACGTAAATTTTACACTATTTCAGACTATTATATCTTCTGTTCTTATTGTGATAAAATGTTTGTTCTTGTTCTAAAATTTACTCTAACATTTCTAGTCTAGCTTTACGCAAAATTAAAGCCGGTATTTATAATAATAAAGTAGCATAAAAGCAATTCAAACATGTTTTGGGGACAATTGGGTGTGTTATTTTAAGGTAATAAATGTGGACTTGCAATTTAAACTTTCAATAATTAATGTTTGACGCATGAAACCAAAACAAATCTTTGATATCCATTTTCTGCATGGTTTCTACTTTTGATTTCTGTAATTTGTTATGCATGTTGATTGTGACCGATTTAGTGAAAATTGCATCATAAACAAACCATAACAAAATATTAAAAAAACGTAAATTTTACACTATTTCAGACTATTATATCTTCTGTTCTAATTGTGATGAAATGTTTGTTCTTGTTCTAAAATTTACTCTAACATTTCTAGTCTAGCTTTACGCAAAATTAAAGCCGGTATTTATAATAAAAAAGTAGCCTAAAAGCATTAATTAAGCCCTATCTAAAGTAAACATCGCCACATGTTTTTCCCATTAGGAAGCTGACCACGTGACCTCTGTCAAGTGGGCTATAAATAGCGCGGTCGGGGAAAAAGGGGAAATAACTAAAAGATCGCTCGCAAACAGCCGTGAGCAAAGTTCTAATGAAAGTGAAATGGAATAGATATGAAGAAACGATATTGATATCATTGTAGTGGGTTTGATGGTATTGTATGATGGTGATATTACTAAATGTAATGTATGAGGCCAGCTGTGAAGGCTCCTGAGATAAAATGTAGTTGTGAATTGTCAGAAGGCCTTTCTTGCTACCACTACGACCTCACACTCAATTTTTTTTCTTAATGAATGTAGCTACGTAAACTGTCTAGGGTAATGATATGTAATGTGGTGTGATAGTATAGATACACCCACAGATATTTAAGCAGACTAATAATATTAACAAATGTTAAAATACACTGAACTAACTCACGTGTGTAAAATTTTTGATAGAATTATATTACATTTATTTGTTCTGGATCAAGTTTTATGTTGACCAGAACTTTTTTTAAAACAAAGGATTTAAAATTTATGGAAGAAATGCATGGAATGTTACATAATAAATGCAAGAGTGTACATATATAAGTACTAGACTAGTTAGTTTTATTAAAATGTTCTAGTAGTCATCTACTTGGGAGGATAGTTAATACTTGTGCTGTTGGGGTGGCCTCATCACACCTGTCTATATTGACTACACAGTGTCCAGTAAATTGCAGGAATTTTATGGGGTATTAGTAACTAAAAGGCGTTGGTGAACTTCCAGCAGACCAGAGGCTCACTCAACTTTCATATGTAGCTCTGGTGCTGAAATCTGGTGGTCCCACCTCTCCGTGCTGGCGGGCCATAATAGTGGTCTCTGTCACAACGTACTGCACAGATACACTCGAGTAAAATCACCAACTGAATGGACACCGCCTTGTTGACAGCTGAAACTCACAGCTCTGCAATCAAAGTATTGGCTATGTGTCAAAATTCTATTCTCTACCCACGTCTGGACACAACACGGACACAACAACCACATCATACAGACAGGTCAGATCTCTCTGACCAAACAGCACATTTACCATGGTGGTTTTACATCAGATAGGTCCTCCCAGACTATAGATTCTGAAAAATATTTATTAGTTTCCTTCCCTCAAAGGGGATAGGTAATATGTTTCATTATTCTCAACACTTGATCTGTCTTTCCTAACCCTTGCTGGAGTTTATGTATATTGTTGGTCCCTAGACCCTGACTTGGGCGGGGGGTCTAGAGCAAATCCCTACTTGTTTGTAAGGCTAGATTTCGATATGGCAGTATCAAATCACTCGAACATTAAACAATATTCAAAATATACAAAGAAATAATTTCAATCTTACCAGATTATGAATAAAGAACACAGAAATGCTAGCAAAACTCAGCTGAGCTGCTGGCTATAGTATGGCGTCCCTGAACTTATTTCACTTTCTTTCATTTGGAAATCACCACACTTTAAAATACTGTGTCTATCATCGAACAACTATTGAGGAATGGCCCCACTTCTCGTCTGAGCGCCGATAAAATGTTTGTCTGTGGCCAATCACTGCCTAGGTTTTTTTGAATTTCAAATTTCCTACACTAAAGTCATTTCAGTCATGCTTCAGTCAAGTATGGATTTTTATCTGTTAGTCTGTCCGTCTCTACTTGCGTTTTTACAAAAATGTACTTGATTTTTGAACCAACCTTTCTCTCCCCTCCAAAATTTTGTCGTTAAAAGTTATTTTTAGACACAGCTACCACCCATCCCTTCTCTTCCATACTAAGTAGATTTGAACACCTGCGTCTCGAGGTCGTGTTTTTTTTGTGTGCAAATAGCGACACTTTTTATTCAATACAGTTTGTCGCTGATGTGAACAACACTGTCTTTTGTCATTATCTTCAATATTATCTATCCGTCTGTAAAATTAAGAACATATTAGTTCACTGCTCAGAATGGGCCATCCGGCCAGCTAATTTTTTTATTCCTAACATTAATATTACGAAAAAGTTACTTTTTAATTTTTGTAATATTCCAAACATCGGCGTTCTGCCGCTGAATTCAAATCAAAGGCTTGGTATCGCAAAAGCGACCAATAAATGACTGTGGCGTAACATATCCAAGGTCCCTTCTGTCGAGTTCCTTACTTTATGTCAACTTGGGAAACGTGACTTTTCTCCGTTTCCCCCCCAATTGCGTCTCCTTAGCCTTTCTAGTCTCACGCAATCTTTCCAGTCATATTTTTTTCCTTTTTATCCGCCGTTCCCCTCCTGTCTAGCAAGTCAATTTTTATGGAGGGTGATGACCCGCGGTCTGGGCGATCATGTACTATCAGCAGCCTACGCATTATGTTTTTATCCTTACATGTTATCTTTGGAGGTATTTTACCGTTGTATCTCTGTCAATTTCACTACACATCTCCCCACTTGAAAACATGCCTATGGCAAGTTCCAAAACCAGCGATACACATAGGTAAAATTACTCCTCACGTCTGCCACTACTCTAATTTTGATCACAGGGGTGCCGACTGAGGAAATCTGCACCGACATTCAATTTGCCTGGGATATATTGGATACTGAACTGATAAGGTTGAAGCAATAAAGACCACCTCAGCAATCTTGCGTTTTCATGCTTAGCCTGAGATAAGAATACGAAAGGCTGATGGTCCGTCTCCACCACAAAAGTCCTACCATACAGATAGATTTGAAACTTCTTTATTGCCCAGATTAACGCTAAACATTCTTTTTCGCTTGTGGAGTATCCTTGTTCCGCCTTATTCAATTTACGGCTTGCATAAGCGACTGGTTTCAGTTCCCCATCCGGTGAAGATGATCTTTGCAACAAAGCCCCTCCTAGTCCTACATTACTTGCATCGGTTCTTAAGACAAAGTCCTGTGTCAAATCAGGCAGTTTGAGAATAGGCTTGCTAGTGAGTTTTTCCTTTAACTCTTGGAACGCTAGTTCACATTGTGCAGTCCAAATAATTTTATCTGGAAGTCCCTTGCGAGTCAGATCAGTCAGAGGAGCACAAATAGCATTAAAATTCTTGATGTATTTCTGATAAAATCCGCATAACGACACAAATGATCGCACGTCCTTTTTTGTTTGCGGCCTAGGTGCTCTCTGCAGTTTTTCCAAGTTCTTAGGATCAGGGGTCATATTACCCTGATATACAGTGTGTCCCAAGAATTCCAACTCTTTGCATCCAATACAACATTTTGTTGGCCTAGCAGTTAAGTTCGCCTCCCGAAGTCTATCAAACAACATCTCCAGAGCTTCAATGTGTTCTTCAAATGTCTCTGTGGTGACGAGAATATCATCCATGAAATTCGTGATACATGGGTTATTCAGGGGATCCAACAATTTGCGCATCATCCTTGAAAACACACTCGGAGCATTTTTCAGTCCGAATGGTAGCATATTGAATTCATAATGTCCATCCGAAGTGCTAAAAGCCAAATAAGGTCTCACTTCAGGCTTCACTGGGATCTGGTAATGGCCTTTACTAAGATCCACCTTTGAAAAGTATTTTGCCTTGTTCAGTCTGGCAAATAACTGTTTTGTGTCTGGTAATGGATCCACTTGTCCTTCTGTGACAGCATTCAGTTTCCTGTAATCTATGCACAGTCTGTGTTCCCCAGACGGTTTTCTCAACAAAACGACACTAGAACTAAAAGATGATTCGCTGTGCGAAATAATCCCCTCCTTCAACAAATACTCTATTTCTTCCTTCAATGCCTTCTCCTTCGCGAACGGAATAGAATAGGCTCTCATACAGATTGGGTTTGAGTCTACCAGTTTCATGTCATACTGTAGCAAATTTGTATGGCCTGGTTTATCTGTTAATACATCTGTATGTTCCTCCAGAACCTGTTGAACTCTCTCCCTCTGGTTTTTAGTCAGGTGCTTGCTGACTTTTACCTGTGCTGCTGTTTCACAAGGATGTAATGGGTATTCATGTGAGGTGAGTGGTTCTTTTTGCATCTGGGTTGCAATAGCCAAGGTCAATAAGGGGGTGCTTTCCTGGAGTGGTCTGTCCAGATACTTCTTTAACAGGTTTACATGATAAACTTTCTCCTTCCCCTTTTTGTCAATTTTATAGTTTGTTCTAGACACCTTCTCTAGAACCGTATATGGACCTTGCCAACCAATTTGTAATTTATTCTGGCTTCCGGGTAGTAGAAGCAGCACCTTCTCTCCGACTGCCAGTTCCCTGTCCTTTGCCTTCCTATTAAAATATGCTGCATGTTTCTTCCTGGCTTGTTTCAAATTATCATTTGCCAGTTTCCATCCAGCTTTCAAACGAGTGGTCAGTTCGTTCACGTATTGATACGATGAGGTAACAGTCTCTTCCGCCTTCTCATCTGTCCAGGTCCTTAATAGAGCTTCTAATGGACCTTTTATTGGCCTCCCAAATAGCAGAGTTGCGGGAGCCATCCCGGTTGAACTATGTGGTACCTCCCGGTAAGCAAACAATGCGGCGGGCAGGAATTGATCCCACAGATCCGGTTTTTCGTGTGCCAGCTTTCTCAGGATAGAAATGAGAGTCCCGTTGAACCTCTCTACCTGGCCGTTCCCTTGTGGATGGTACGGACAACAATGAAAGTGTCTGGCTTGAAATAGCTTAAAAACTTCTTCCGTTAGTTTCCCCTTGAACTGAGAACCATTATCCGTCAAGATTTGATGCGGGAATCCTAATCGGGTAAATATTGTAAGTAGTGCCTCTGCTACATGTTTTGAATCAATTGATGGCAGGGCTACCGCCTCTCCCCACATAGAACAAGTGTCCACCAGAGTAAGGATGTAACTGTTCCTCCTCTTGGTCCGAGTGAGAGGTCCTACAATATCCACTGCAACCCTCTCAAAAGGTGTTTCCACTATGGGCATTTCCCCTAGAGTTGCAGGAGCAGTCCAGTGCTTTGGAGCTACCCTTTGACATTCTGGGCAGGATTTGACATATCTTTTTATATCCTCCGTTATCCCTGGCCAGAAGTAATGACAAGCTATACGCTGTCCTGTGGCGCTGATCCCCATGTGACCACTGAATGGAATCGCATGCCCGAGTTCCATCACTTTATCTCTATATGAAGTGGGAAGAACCAGCTGGTTGTGACCATTTGTTCCAGTTCCGGCCTTCCTGTATAAGAGTTTGTTCTTCATGAAATATTCCCCCTTGCTCGGAGGTGTGTGGCATTTGGGCAATTTTTTAAAACAGGGCTTGAGTGTCCTATCCTCAGCCTGCGCCTTCCTCATCTCCTCTGGATGAGCATTTATAGGTTCACCTTCTTCCTCCTTCTTCTGTGACCTGGTCTGCACTGTCGCCATGATCACAGGTTTCTCGGGATTCCCCAAGAAGACGTATCTACACCCCAATATCAGAGGGTAGATTGGTTCATCTATCACTGCTGCTCTGATTTCTCCCTCCACATAGCGAGTTTTCACCGTTATCCTTGCGATGGGAAGTGTCATGAGTGGTATGTCCTTAGTCGCCCCTTGTATTTCCACTGTTTCTGTGGTATACTGACTTGGGTCCACTAGGCTAGACTTCACAACTGAATCATAATCCAAACCTGTATCATAAAGGCACCTTATGGTGACCCCATTACAAATAACATCCTCACAAACTGGGGGGTGATAAGGTTCCTGTTGTCCCTTAGGATTAACCTTTAATCTTTGCGTCCCCGACTTCATTGCAGCAATGTTTGAAGGTTTCCTTCTACAAAATTCGGTGTTATGGTTATCCTTCTTGCACCATTTACACCATCTTTTTCCTTGGTTCAACGGTTTTCTTTCATTGAACTTTTGGTCATTGAACTGTGAGTTTCTGTCGCGATAGTCATTTCTTGGCCGCTCAAAGTTTGTCCTACCTTTATTTCCCTGCTCTCTATTATCAAATTTATTAAATTGCTGTGGAGCTTTAAAATTGTCTATGTGCTTCTTTTTAGCACCACTTACCTCTGCCTGAGCTGCCTGATACCTCTCAGCAACATTTAAAATTTCCCCCAACTTCTCTGCACCTTGTTCCATGAGAAATTTTCTCATGTCTGGAGCCATGGACTCTCTCAATTGCTCAATCATGATCATTTCTTTAAGATCTTGGGTCTTCCCCAGAGCCGTCCATTTCTCCAAATAGGTTTCTAGTCTAGCAGAGAATTGGTGGTATGTCTCCCCAGACAACAGTTTGGCATTTCTAAATTTCTTACGATAAAATTCACCATTCTTCTCGTACCTTAATAACAAAGCCTGCTTTAACATGTCATAATTGTCTTGGTCTTCCCTGTTCATTTTGGCAAATACTTCATAAGAATTACCTCTCAATCCCTGTGATAGCTTTAAGCTCCACCTCTCTCTCTCTAACCCATATGTAGTAGCTAATAACTCAAAACGTCCTAGGTACCCCTCTATGTCATCGTCTTTTTCAACAAAATGGTCTAAATGAAACCCCATAGCTGAGTTTGAGGCTCCCAGACTGGGCGTAGCATCTGAGGCAAAAGGGCTGGCACCATTTTCAGGAGCCGGGCCTTGTAATTCCAGCTCCCTTAGTCGTAATTCGTGCTCCCTTTGCAACCTTCTATCTTCTGCCTCCCTTTCGGCAGTCAACCTTTTTTCTTCTGCCTCCCTTTCTGCCTCCCTTTGCTGTCGTTTTTTCTTCTGCCTCCCTTTCGGCAGTCAACCTTTTTTCTTCTGCCTCAATCTGCAGCCTCTTAATTTCTCTATCAGCCTCAATTTGTAACCTCTTCTCTTCAGCTACCTTTCTATCTTCCCTTTCAATATATTTATCACATTCAGCCGTTACATATTGAATTAAAATTTGACCATCCATTCCCATCTCCTTTGCGGTCAGCACAGCAGCTGATCGGAATTTTGCTAGCTCCGCCATACTTTTCAGACAATATAATAATATACAAGCTAAATCTCTAACCAGTAAATACACTAAGTACTTCTTATGACTATAGTCTAACTAATTCTAACTAACCAGTTAACTAATTAATTATCACTGGCTGTGAAGATTCACCAACTTTTATCTGCAGGGACACTTTTAATTTTAAAGGGAATTTCACAATTTTTTTTCCCCTAATTTTATTTCTCCAACCAGGAGATCCTAATATTACTGTTGGGCTAATTATCCCTGGACAAGACCCCAATGTATGTAGTGGGTTTGATGGTATTGTATGATGGTGATATTACTAAATGTAATGTATGAGGCCAGCTGTGAAGGCTCCTGAGATAAAATGTAGTTGTGAATTGTCAGAAGGCCTTTCTTGCTACCACTACGACCTCACACTCAATTTTTTTCTTAATGAATGTAGCTACGTAAACTGTCTAGGGTAATGATATGTAATGTGGTGTGATAGTTATAGATACACCCACAGATATTTAAGCAGACTAATAATATTAACAAATGTTAAAATACACTGAACTAACTCACGTGTGTAAAATTTTTGATAGAATTATATTACATTTATTTGTTCTGGATCAAGTTTTATGTTGACCAGAACTTTTTTTAAAAAAAAGGATTTAAAATTTATGGAAGAAATGCATGGAATGTTACATAATAAATGCAAGAGTGTACATATATAAGTACTAGACTAGTTAGTTTTATTAAAATGTTCTAGTAGTCATCTACTTGGGAGGATAGTTAATACTTGTGCTGTTGGGGTGGCCTCATCACACCTGTCTATATTGACTACACAGTGTCCAGTAAATTGCAGGAATTTTATGGGGTATTAGTAACTAAAAGGCGTTGGTGAACTTCCAGCAGACCAGAGGCTCACTCAACTTTCATATGTAGCTCTGGTGCTGAAATCTGGTGGTCCCACCTCTCCGTGCTGGCGGGCCATAATAGTGGTCTCTGTCACAACGTACTGCACAGATACACTCGAGTAAAATCACCAACTGAATGGACACCGCCTTGTTGACAGCTGAAACTCACAGCTCTGCAATCAAAGTATTGGCTATGTGTCAAAATTCTATTCTCTACCCACGTCTGGACACAACACGGACACAACAACCACATCATACAGACAGGTCAGATCTCTCTGACCAAACAGCACATTTACCATGGTGGTTTTACATCAGATAGGTCCTCCCAGACTATAGATTCTGAAAAATATTTATTAGTTTCCTTCCCTCAAAGGGGATAGGTAATATGTTTCATTATTCTCAACACTTGATCTGTCTTTCCTAACTCTTGCTGGAGTTTATGTATATTGTTGGTCCCTAGACCCTGACTAGGGCGGGGGGTCTAGAGCAAATCCCTACTTGTTTGTAAGGCTAGATTTCGATATGGCAGTATCAAATCACTCGAACATTAAACAATATTCAAAATATACAAAGAAATAATTTCAATCTTACCAGATTATGAATAAAGAACACAGAAATGCTAGCAAAACTCAGCTGAGCTGCTGGCTATAGTATGGCGTCCCTGAACTTATTTCACTTTCTTTCATTTGGAAATCACCACACTTTAAAATACTGTGTCTATCATCGAACAACTATTGAGGAATGGCCCCACTTCTCGTCTGAGCGCCGATAAAATGTTTGTCTGTGGCCAATCACTGCCTAGGTTTTTTTGAATTTCAAATTTCCTACACTAAAGTCATTTCAGTCATGCTTCAGTCAAGTATGGATTTTTATCTGTTAGTCTGTCCGTCTCTACTTGCGTTTTTACAAAAATGTACTTGATTTTTGAACCAACCTTTCTCTCCCCTCCAAAATTTTGTCGTTAAAAGTTATTTTTAGACACAGCTACCACCCATCCCTTCTCTTCCATACTAAGTAGATTTGAACACCTGCGTCTCGAGGTCGTGTTTTTTGTGTGCAAATAGCGACACTTTTTATTCAATACAGTTTGTCGCTGATGTGAACAACACTGTCTTTTGTCATTATCTTCAATATTATCTATCCGTCTGTAAAATTAAGAACATATTAGTTCACTGCTCAGAATGGGCCATCCGGCCAGCTAATTTTTATATTCCTAACATTAATATTACGAAAAAGTTACTTTTTAATTTTTGTAATATTCCAAACATCGGCGTTCTGCCGCTGAATTCAAATCAAAGGCTTGGTATCGCAAAAGCGACCAATAAATGACTGTGGCGTATCATATCCAAGGTCCCTTCTGTCGAGTTCCTTACTTTCTGTCAACTTGGTAAACGTGACTTTTCTCCGTTTCCCCCCCAATTGCGTCTCCTTAGCCTTTCTAGTCTCACGCAATCTTTCCAGTCATATTTTTTCCTTTTTATCCGCCGTTCCCCTCCTGTCTTAGCAAGTCAATTTTTATGGAGGGTGATGACCCGCGGTCTGGGCGATCATGTACTATCAGCAGCCTACGCATTATGTTTTTATCCTTACATGTTATCTTTGGAGGTATTTTACCGTTGTATCTCTGTCAATTTCACTACAATCATCAAGACATGCAATAAGCATTAATAGCGAGCTATAATTCATATCCGTGTCTTTCCATTAATAATAATAATAATAATAAATTCTTTAAGCGCCAAACACGGCGCATAAGGCAGAAACCAGTGCTCTCCAGGTTGTTCGTTGTGACGCCACTCCTCTTAGCTCTTGCACATTATTTAGGCCCAACGTTCTTCCTTCTCTTATTATTGTTCTTCTGAGTGTTTCTTTTGGTCTTCCTTTTTTCCGCTTACCCTCAGGAACCCAAGTGAGCGCCTGTAGTGGTATTCTGTTGTTTTGCATTCGTAGGACATGACCGATATATGACCATCGTCTTTTCCTTATATAGTCGGAGACATATTTCTGCCTAGAGTCTTCTCTTATTTGTCGATTAGTCTTGAATTCTTTCCAACTGATGTTCATGAGTTTTCTAAGACATTTGTTCTCGAATGTATTCAGCTTGTTCTCCAATGATTTTGTTATTTTCCAACTCTCACAGCCGTATGTTAACACTGAGATAACATTTGAATTAAACAGACGAAGCTTGGTATGTATATTCAATGATCGTAATTTCCAAATGTTAGATAATCTATTGAAGGCGCTAGCTGCCAAAGCAATTCTAGTATGGATTTCTCTTGTTGTGTCACCATCCTGAGTCATTTTACTGCCTAAATAATTGAAACTTTCAACTTTCTGTAGTTCATAGAAGTGCTTCATAGAAGTCATCTTTTGTGGTATCAAGAGCGTCGTTAGTTGGTGCATAACATTGTACAATTGAGAGCTTGAAAAATCGTGTCTGAAATCTATCTTTTTGCATAGAATGTTGAGAGACTGGTTTTTTTTTTTTTTTATTTGAAAGCCAATACATGTTTCATGCAGCAATTTAAAAACTGATTAATGGCTCGTTAGTAGCATTAAATAGTTCCAAGATATTTGCCCTATTTGTTGTAACGGTGTTTAATTAATAAAAATGTCAGTACACCTGTTGAACACAACTTTTTATGCCCAACATTCACTGACTATTCACTGGCTTCCTAGCTCGGTGGTCCATGGTTCGATCCCCAGTTGAGGTGGGATTTTTAGACCGCAAACGACTCCGGGGTCGACCCAGCGTCATGAATTGGGTACCAGTACTACTCTGGGAAGGTTAAGGCGGCCGGCATGATGCTGACCAAATCACCCCTAGTGTGCCGATGGTCAAGAAAATATGGGTCTAACACCATATTCCCAATATGCCTCAATAGGCGTGTAACGGAATCCTTTACCTTTACCCCCATAACTCACTATTCGCATTCGGCCGAATAGTTAAAGGCCCTATTCGCATTCGGCCGAATAGTTAAAGGCCCTATTCGCATTCGGCCGAATAGTTAAAGGCCCTATTCGCATTCGGCCGAATAGTTAAAGGCCCTATTCGCATTCGGCCGAATAGTTAAAGGCCCTATTCGCATTCGGCTGAATAGTAAAAATCGCTATTCGGTGCAGCCCTTAGTCTTTATCATCGCTGTCTCTGAAATCCGTGTCTTTCCCATCACTGTCTCCAAAAATCCGCGTCTTTAACATCCATGTCTTTACCATCACTATCTCCTCATCCCAGTCTCAGCATCATTGTTTCTGCCATCCCTATATTTAACAGTGCTTTCTCTGCAACAGAATCATCTCCTAATTTCTCCGTCTTTCATTCTATTTGTCTCCTTCTATCATTCTCCCGCCACTTTTGGTCCGAAACTATTCCTTCTTTGCCACAAAATCCTATTTCTCAAAGACTTTTACCCTCCCTTGGATTCCGTCAATATTCGCACTCTATCTTTCTGTCTGTGGTTCTCGTTTAACACCCAGGCACTCCCAGCCCGTGGTCTGGGGGTAATCTTGGAAGACGTTTGAAAATTCCAGGGTTAATGTGTAGAAACCACACTGAGGAAATGAAGTGTCCTGGCGCGCTACAAATGGAATTTGACCAGGGGAAACAAGCCAGGGTTATATTTGTTCCTGAGAATGTAGTGGTTGGAATCAAGCTGTGTGGTCTGTCAGCTTTTTTGTAAGTTCCGTGTGTGCGTGTGTTTGTGTGTGACTGGATTGGTAAATGGAATCTGGTTGGATTATGTGGAAAAATAAAGAATGGAGATGGTTGGATCATATGGAGAAGATAATAAAGTGGGGGTGGGGGAATGAGAGAGAGAGAGAGAGAGAGAGAGAGAGAGAGAGAGAGAGAGAGAGAAAGAGAGAGAGATAGAACGAACGAGACTGACTTTCAAAGAGTTAAGAATTTCTCTCATCTTCTGTACTGTATCCAATTTTTAACATGTATTTTAAATATCAGTTCAGTTTAAAAAAAAGGACAACACTCATCATCATCAAAACCTACAAACATGTGCCTATGATGATTTAGGAACATAATTAGATTAGAGGAGCATGTAATCTTCTCTCATAATGTATTCGAAAAGTCTACGATTTATGAATATGGACTGAACTTGCGTTTTACGTCATCTAGTTGAGTAAGCTAAACTTTTCTTGAATAAATCAAGCGAGAGAGAGAGCGAGAGAGAGAGAGAGAGAGAGAGAAATAGAGAGAGAGAAATAGATAGAGGGGAAGAGAGAACGAACGAACGTACTTTATTTTCAAAGAGTTGAGAATTGGACACGCAGGCCCGTCTGACATTCTGCCCTTCCATTCTCTCGAACGAATTATAATCATGAAATAAAATATGTTGAAAAGTACAAATTAATTATAATCATGAAATAAAATATGCTGAAAAGTATAAAAATCTTAATTAGAACCTACATTCGATATTTCTAAATGTATCTGGAGACATATTCAGCTTGGGGGGGGGGGGGGGGGGGGGGGGGGGGGGGGGAGGGAATCAGCACCAAAGGTATTCGAGAGAGAAAGAGATACAGCGATTGACAGATTGGAATAGCTGTTAAAATGAAGAAGGAGGCGGACGAAATATATCTACTACCATCAAGTGTTCGAAGCATTTAATCTAAGTTGATGTCCATTCATCTGTGCCAGAAGATTGTAATTTTCCAAACATTGGGGTAAGTTGTAGCATATATTTTACAAATTGAATGTGTGT
The DNA here is from genome assembly GCA_024509875.1 of Oreohelix idahoensis. Lineage (NCBI taxonomy): Eukaryota > Metazoa > Mollusca > Gastropoda > Stylommatophora > Oreohelicidae > Oreohelix > Oreohelix idahoensis. Next base: position 823,606 of record JAMPIV010008534.1, on the reverse strand, counting down.
ACTTGCTAGTGGTTGTAAACGTCCATTCGAAGCTGGCAGCCTCAGGATAAGAAAATAGTATATTCATAAACCACTACATCAAGCACTAGTGATTGCTTCATGCTAGTTCTTACAGAGAATCAAAAGCAGAGGTAACCCCAGACTCCGAATAGAGCAGTGAGTGAGTGATGATTACATCACATGTGCATAGTGTGTATAGTAAGTTATTTTGCATTTTTCCACTGAAGCGGAAGGATTGTTAACTCTTTGTTTATTTTCCCTGTCGAGGCCTACTAGTTGGTTTTGTTCCTTGATGTATGAATTGAAGTAATTGTTAACTTTGTTATTTGTTCAGTTGGTGTTGTGCTGAGATTTTTATTATTTTCTTTTATACAATCTAAAGAGAACTTTAATAAATTTTAACCTTTTGATAATGCGCTGTTCACGACCTTCATCCATATCTATTTAAGCTCTTACTATTTCTCTATCTGTCTGTGAGAAAGAAGAGAGAGCGGGTAATACTTAAGACTACATAAGTTAGTTGTGGGCTTGGAAAGAGTGATAGCGTTAATAGACCTCCTTCCAGGGCATCTTGAGTTCTCCCTAATGTCACACCTTATCTGTGTTTTCTCTATAAATCTTGCAGTTCACTCAATTTGTCTTACTCGACAAATTCTCTAAAATTGCACTCACGACAGATAGTCTATGAAGGAAAACATCGTTTCTTCATTTTTTATAAACAACTATTTATTTAAATCTTGTTAAACTATAAGTGATTATTAAACTTATTTATCTGTAACTATAAATCTATAGTTGGGTTAATCATTTTTGGGAGAATCCGTATGACTCATATTGTTTTAAATACATAACCATAAAAAGCTATTAAATTAATAGCTGTTGAATCACCTTGAGCTGGGGGTCCGAAAATACGAATCAGTATTTCCTCACAGAAGGGGCGGGAGAATAATAAATTCATGGCTGCTCAGATGATCCCAATTGTAATGCTTGCTTTTCTTTCAAATCCTGTAGGGCTCCCTCAAGTAGACGCGTCATTCTTATATTTATCTCTCTGCCAAGAGTAATCTTGAGCGAAGGTTGATGACCTTTGATGACCCTCATTTTTATACTCTAAGTTTGGCCATTGTTGGACCACTATTGCAGACCAAGTGGAAATAATACCGTAACTTGTATAATACTTTTGAAATTATACTGCGGAAGTAAAATTCCGTTGATGGAATCTAAATAGATACTTTTTCTGTTTTTTGTGCAGCGATTTTCCATCAATGAAATAAGACTGTCCACGTTTGTATTGTGACCAGGTGCCGCAATGTAATATTGTGCGATTATTAGAAGTTCAGAATCAAATTCAATTTCCACTGATGGTTTAAAAAGATTTAATTCATGTCTCATGTGACAGCAACTGCATGAATCCTGCATTATTAATGTTACTTTCAACAAATGTTATCAGATTGCTTAGATGATCACAGCACTTGCGAAAAGAAATATAACAACTTTATCAATTAAATATTGACCAGAAGCTCGCACATCTTCCAATGTTGGTGCCCCGTATAAGGTCATTCATGAAAAATGTGTGAAATCTTCTAATGGTTCAGTCTGCAGCTCCATGTATTCTAAACAACTGATGTACAGACATTTATTATGACCATGAAACGTGTTGCACACACTATCAAGTCCGTTTCTTCGTTTTTCAAGAAGAATATTCAGAATCTTCAAGGGCAAAGATTCTTTATGTAAGCGCTGCTCCTTTAGCACGCTGCGGGCGCCACATTGCGCCGAACGTAACCTATGTTCTCCATGCTGGAGGCGCAATGTGGAACCTTGCGGCTATCATCGTTTCTAGCATTAGGACTTGTGTACACGTGATTTCAGCCCCGGATGTTAAGTTCTAATGTTATTTGCAAGAGAGTTAGCTTCCGTTTCCGATCTTAAAAAAGTAATGGGTGTATCCGCATTTATTTTTTGTAAATTTTTTTAATCGAAATGAATCGGCATCAACATGCGGCCATTTTCGCTCTAATTTTATTGGATTCTGACGCCATGCGGTGTGGATGAGATTTTTGTCTTTATAAACGCTGATATCGGTTCTCAGAATTTGTTTGATGGCTGAGATGGAAACGAAAGTAAAATGGCATTTCTAGTATGTATAATTTTCGGCGTTAGGATTAGGAATATCGGAAAGAATTAGGATTACGGCCGAATGTCACTGCTGGCTAGGGAGTTTGTTGCTTTGCTACTGATGATGGGTGTAACGAAAAGATCGTCATTTGATTTGTATTAGTCTATTGGTCAAATGACTTTCATTGAGATGCAAGGGATATGGACTCTTCGTTTGTTGGTCATTTTTAAAAAAAAATTTTTAAATTTTAAAATTAAAAAAAAAAATTTTTTTATTTTTTTTATTTTTTTCTTCTTTTATTTCATCTTTCCTTTCCTTTCTTCCTATCACATCTAACATGTACACAAACAAATTTTATATCATCAGATTCATCATTCATTCATTTCTATACAGTCTAAAAATTAGAGCAATTGACCAAAAAACAAAAAAACTATAGAATTTACAAGTCACCCACCATAAAAATGGGGCGTTGTGAAAAAGAATGCAGTGGTTGGGCAAGTTTTCTGAATTTTTATGCAGCGTGCTAAAGGTTTAAAACTGTCAATCACAGATTGAACAGTTTAGAACTTCGACAACTGAACTAAATTCTCTTGCAATTATTTCAATATTGACTTGAAAAATACTCATTAAAGAATATACTAGCATAAGATAGACGTAACATAAATAATTTTCAATCTCCGGGGAAAAGGAGGACAAATTGCATTTTTGAAAAGGCTACCCGGACGCTCAAACTTTCGGTTTAAAAAATGGACAAATCCGTGGAAAAGAGGACAGATGGTGACCCTATAAAAGAAGCAAGTGTGTGAAGGAAGCTTATTACTTATTAAAAAAGACAAAAAAATCAAATCTCTTTGTAAGAAAATGATAGCTGGAATATTTTTTTATAACAGGAAGTTGTATAGAGACGACAAAGAAAGAACATACTCGACAGTTTGACATCATGGCGTGGATAGAAGTCAACAACAGAACTAAAGACAAGAAGCTGTGGAGGGACATGGTCAGATTGGCCACCTGGAAGGTGGTTGAAGAAGGTAATAATCTGCTAGTGGGTTATAAATCCCATTGTTCGTAGAGTATATATATATATTTTATTGTTGGTAGAGTATATATTTTATTATTTGTCGAGTATATATCACATTGTTGGTAGAGTCTTTATTGTTAGTAGAGTATATATCACATTTTTGGTACGGTATATATTATATTGTTGGTAGGGTATATATTTTATTGTTCGTAGAGTAAATATCACATTGTTGGTATGGTATATATCACATTGTTGGGAATGGCATATATATTTTACTGTTGGTAGAGTATATATCACATTGTTGGTACGGTATATATTCCATTGTTGGTAGGGTATATATTTTATTGTTCGTAGAGTAAATATCACATTGTTGGTACGGTATATATCACATTATTAGTAGAGTATATATCACATTGTTGATAGGGTATATATTTTATCGTAGAGTATATATTTCATTGTTGGTAGAGTTTATATCACATTGTTGGTAAGGTATATATTCTATTGTTGGTAAAGTACATATCACATTGTTCGTAGAGTATACATCACATTGTTGGTACGGTATATATCACATAATTGATTTAGTATATATTTTATTGTTGGTAGAGTATATATCACATTGTTGGTCGAGTGTATATATCACATTGTTAGTAGGATACATATCAGATATTTTGCCGGGTATATATTTTATTGTTGGTAGAGTATATATTTTATTATAGGTACAGTATACAACACATCGTTGGTAGATCATAAATTCCATTGTTGGTTGAGTATATTTTATTTTTGGTAGAGTATATTATATTATTGGTAGAATATATATTTTATTGTTGGTAAAGTATATATCACATTGTTGATGTGACTAAACGTGTGGTCATGTACTTTTGAGCCCCTCTTCACTCCTTCATCCGCTTTTTATATGGCATATTTTATGCACCTTCATTCATATTTTTGCTCAGACCACTCCCAGACTTGTTAAAGTTATGCCAGGTGATCGTAAGTATATCAAGTTAATTAGATCGGTCAGCGGTAAATACGTTTATCACTTGAATCGCCTAGCCACCTTTGATAGAGTCGATCTCTGGTGCCACAATATGGTCGCGCACGACCGATGAAAGGAGGCCATATTGTCTGTCTGAGAAATCCGTCTGGTGGAGGCACGAAAACACAGGTGATAATGAGATAATCACTTCCGCTGGCCCGTCTTGGTACCAATATTACCGATAACCTGTCTGGAGAGATTATGTTGGGGCAGGAAAGAGTTCACAGATGTGTTTGTGAGTTTGCATATAGATACAAGCGGAAGTATTACAGCCTTATTAGAAAGAGGTCACGCGATGAAATTTTAAAATGTAATATTTTAGAATACGCGGGGGACATTAAATTAAACACCTCCACCCAAGTAGTTCAGAGATTACCATTGGCTTAATTTGAGAACTGGAATAGACTTTGACTTCTATTTGAAAATTCGTCGGAAGTACAATCTGGGATTTCGAACTGAGAATTGGAAATATAATCTAGCGAAATCGGAGTCACAGATTAGACTGCATCGCCACGTCAAGTTAGCAATTCACCAGAGCCAGAAAGAGAAGGATCGGACAAAGGATTCCAAAAGTATGTGAGAGATTTAAGTATTTGGGAGACTTTAAAACTTAAAAGAAAACCCGCATTTTTTTAATACGAAGACAGGAAACTTAAAGGACCAGGATCGAAGTATTTGGGCAACTTTAAAAACTTAAAAAGTAAATCCGCATTTTTAAATACAAATACTGGAGACCTAAAGAATCAGATCACCCGTCATAAGAGGAATAAAACATTTTCCCAGACAAAGTGATTCGAAAGCATCTATTTGCTGTGTCCATTCTAAACTGTGCCAGGAGATTGTGTTCCCAAAAATTACTTTGGGGTAAGTGTAGACATTTATTTTACAAATGTGTATTTGACATGTTTTCCTTGCTAAGTGGTTATATATGAGGCTGAAAACATCAACATATGAAAATAGTATGTTCATAAACCACTACAGCAAGCGTTGGTGTTTGTTTTATGCTAATTCGAGCAGAAACGCAAAAGCACCAGCAACCCCAGACTCCGACTGGAGCAGTAATGAGTGATGATTACATCACATGTGCCTCAAGTGTATAGTATCATTTTGTGAGAAATATATTACCTTGTGAATTGTAATTCAGGCACGACATTGCCCCACGCTGTCCACGCACATATTTTCCCAGTTTAATACCCAGAAGAATATTGGTGATTTCTAATCATCTTCCCTGAGTTACGCTGTGTATACTCAAAAATATAATTATTCAGAGAGGCTAACATTGGTGGGTGGCAAGACAATGCACCTGTTAATTTGCAGCCCTTAAATGTACTTAGCAAAGGCATTTGTTCTCTTTATTTTGTCTAAAGATCGTGGAACGAAGCTATCAGACTGTTCGTGAAACAAAGCTGAAAGACGACAGTTCCACACTAAAAGCAGGGAATCAACACTAACCGCCAAAATTGGACAAGTTGTGGGAAGAAGTGCCATCATCAAGAAAGAATTGACGAAACCACGACTGCCGTAGTCATCGATTCCAAGCTAAGTGCTTTCTAAAAGGTAACAGCAAAGAACATTAACATTCCTCTATCCAGTCTCTATGAAGATAAAACTTGCATTTAAAATTCACCATCATTTCATCTCTATTTTAACCTGTTAAAACTAATTGATTATTAAATTTGTTACATGTTATGTTAAAACATAACAATCATAGTTGATTCAGTTATTATAAGTGTGAAAGCAAACGTATGAGCACGACTCTTTAATATATATATATATATATATATATATATATATATATATATATATATATATATATATATATATATTTACACAAAAAGAGCTAATACTTAGAAAGGAATTTCTCTGGATTTACACCAGCTGGGGGCTTGAACAATCTAAAGCCATTGCTTAATTCTTCTCCAAAGGCGACGGCTCATATCTTCTTCTTTGATTCTTAGCCGCCGACCGTCAAAGCAGTCAGTGGCCATCACGCCTTGTTGTGTCTTGTAGGTCAACAACAAATTGATTCCACTTTGCTCGGTCGGTGGCCATTCTTCGTACAGTGCCCCAACTCTGGTTCATTTTTTGCATCTCAGCCTCCACAGTCCTCCGCCAAGTTGTTTTTGGCCGGCCTCTCTTTCGTTTTCCTTCAGGGGTCCTTAGCACAGCTGTTATTGTGATGGCATCGGGGTCTCTTCTGAGGACATGGCCAACCCAGCTCCAGCGTCTGCCAGCTATGATGGTGGGCATGTCCTCTTGCTTGCTCCGAGTAAGCAGATCTTGGTTGGTGATGGTATTCGGCAAAAAGATTCGGTGAATTGTTCTTAGGCATGTTGTGTGAAAAGAGGACAATTTCGACATTTCCTTCTCTGTAACTCTCCAGCATTCCGCACCATAGAGAAGCACAGAAAGCACACAGCTCTGATATAATCATAATTTTGTGCTTGAGCTGCACTGAGAGGACTTCCAGATGTTGTTTAGGCTAAAAAAGGCTGTTCTTGCTTTATTCATTCTGTTGTTGATGTCTTTGTTTGCTCCGCCGTCTGGTGTTACTATGCATCCTAGGTATGTGAAGGTGTCTGTCTGTACCAGTTGCCGATTCCTTACTGATATGGGCTCAGGGTTGCTCACATTGAGCGTCATGACCTCTGACTTCTTTAAATTGATGTTCAAGCCCACCTGCTGGCTAAATTTATTAAGTCTATCCGTTTTTTCCTGGATGTGTTGATGTGAATGTGCTAGTAGTGCAATGTCATCTGCATATTCCAGATCTTCTAATGTAAAAAATGTAGTCCATCTTATTCCTCTTGGACTGCCCTCTGTTGTCTGGCGCATCACCCAGTCTATGACTGTTAAAAATAGAGTGGTTGATAAGGGGCATCCCTGTCGTACTCCTGTCTTCACTTCAAATGTTAGGTTGCTCTGCCCAACGCTACACGTAAAGCTGGCTTAGAGGCTTTTTATGATTGACACTTTGCAGCTTGAAATTCCATAAGCCCTCAGTATTTTCCATAAACTTCCCTATGTATACTGTCAAAAGCCTTTTCAAAATCAACGAAATTAATGTACAGCTGTCTTTGCCATTCTGAGCACTGCTCTATAATGTTCCTGAGGGTAAATATATGATCTACACATCTTCTGTTCTTTCTAAATCCTGCTTGTTCTTTCCTCAGTTTGTGGTATACTGCTTTTGAAATTATCTGTATAATTACCCTGCTTAGTATTTTACTGGGAACTGAGAGAAGAGTGATTTCTCTCCAATTATTGCTGTCTGCAAGATCTCCCTTCTTGGACAATTTGACAATTATTCCTTTGTTCCACTCCATTGGTGTTGCCCCTGTTTTCCAGACTTGTGCAAATAGTGGTTCTAATAGTTCTGCTGCTACCTCAGGGTCTGTCTTACATAGCTCTGCATTTAAGTTGTAATGGTCAGGAGCTTTTCCATTCTTTAACCCTTTGATTGCTGTGATGATTTCTTCTTTTCGTGGAATGTCTGTATTAACATCTAGATCGTTTTCAGCCTCAGGAATATTCAATTGTGTCTCTGGTGGTTCTTTGTTTAGAGTTTCTCTGAAATGCTCTACCCATCTTGTTTCCTGTCCCTCTGCTGTCGTGATGAGATTTCCTTGCTTATCTCTTACTAATGTAATATTGTTTGCACCTCGTTTTCCACTGATGATTTTAGTTATTTTGTATACAGTGCTTTGTTCATTTCTCAGTGCTGCCTCTTCTGCCCGTCTTGCAAGATCGTCTAGGAAATTCCTTGTGTTGGCTCGGGTTTGGCGTTTAACTTCCTTGTCCAGCTGACTGTACTGTTCGCTATATAGTTGCTTTAACCTGGGGGACTTCGCTTCTGTTTTCTTTCTTTTCATTTCCTTTCTCAGTGTTATGGTGTTTAATGTTTCTGGTGTTATCCAGTCTTGCTTCTTCCTTTCCTGGAATCCCAAGCATGATTTGCTGCTTTCCTTATATATTGTTGAAATGGTGTTGAATTTCTGGTCTATATCATCAGTCAATGTCTTTTCCTGACTTTTGACAAATTGATATCGCTTCTTTATATCAGCCACAAAAGCTTTTCTGGTAAGGGGGTCCTTCAATTTGCTGATGTCAAACCTTTTCTGTGTAGTTACAGTTGGTCCAGCCCTTCTTAGTTTCACTTTCAGTTTCGCTACTACTAAATGGTGATCACTTCCCACATCTGCACCTCTTCTTACCTTCACATCTTGTAATGCATGTCTCCATCTACCATTAATCATGATGTGGTCTATCTGGTTTCTGTCCCGACCATTTGGTGATTAACATGGTAATTTGCGAATTTCTTTGTGTGGGAAAAGTGTTCCTCCAATGACCAGGTTGTTAATGCTACAGAAACTTATTAATTTATCCCCATTTTCGTTTGCTGTTCCGCTGCCGCATTTCCCCATTACTCTTTCATTATATGTATTGTGTGTTTCAACTTTCGCATTGAGGTCTCCCATTACTACGATAAGATCATATCTAGGTGCGTCTTCCATTTCTTTCTGCAGTTGTTGGTAGAATTCATCCTTGACCTCTTCATCACTGTCATTCGTTGGTGCGTAGCATTGTATTATTGTAGTGTTGTTGAATCTCCCTCTCAATCTTATTCTTATCAATCTGTTGTTGATGGGTGTCCATTCCAGTAATGTCCTTTCTATTCTTTTCTGTAGAATAATGGATCATATATAAGTTAACAATTACTCTGCCCCTTGGAGCATTGTTCTTGACTTCTGAAAATATCTTGTAAAAACTCCCTTGAGATAGAAGTGTCATTACCCTTCTATCTGCAACTCTGCAATGAGTAATCTTGTGCGAAAATAGACACCTTGTCGACCCATTTTAGATACTCCTGCGTTTTGGCCACTGGTGGGCCACTACTGCAAAGCAGGGGAGGCAATCCGTAACAATTGGGGTCTCGCCCTGGGATTGAACTCGGAAGAGAAAGTGTGATAAATCACACTTGCGGACCCCGTCTTGATTAAGAAATTAGAAGATTAATTTTCCTAGAAATCTGACAAGAAATTTTAGATTTACTGAAAGAGTATTGTTAGTTATCAGTTTAGATAGATCTGCTCATACGTCTTGCAATAAATAAATAAGGTGAAATATTTTAAGAGTAAAGTTAATGATAAAATCAAAAACTTCTCTAAAAATAATTGATAGAGGAAAAAAAACTGTCATTTGCTGAAGCCTAATTTCTGTTGTTGTCAGTGTTGTGGATTTGATAATTTTAGTCAGCCAGTATTTTGAACTTAGAGCGGCTAATTTTATTTTAGTTTAATAGCAATGCATTTTTCGTGTAGACTGTAAACAAGCTCCTTGCACAGTATGGCAGAATCACAAAATCTCTACACTTTTTACTTAAATATTGCTAAAGAGATGTTCTTATCGGGCAAGGATTTATCTGATTTTGTAGCCACTTCTGCGAAAGATGGCAACGACAGGATAGAAGCCGAGAAAGCCACGGCCCGAGAAGAGAAGATTATAAAAGGAAGAGAAGGAGAAGCAACGAGAACACGAAAAGGAAGAGAAAGAAAAGCAAAGAGCATCTGAGAAGGAACAGGCTGACAGAGCCCACCATTAGATTGAAGGAATTAGACATTGAAAGGAGAAGAATTGAATCTAGCTCTAGAACTAATGGGTCGGAGAGTTCTCAAGGTAGTGATGGGGGAAATCTCACACGCGGCAGTTTCGAGCGTGGCCTCCTGCCAGTTAGATGTCTGCTCAGAAGCTTCTGAGGAAATAGATTTTATCTTGCTAGGTTTGCGTCTGTAGCTGCCACCTATGGATAAGATAGGGAGAGATACAACATGAAGTTGTCTCAGAGTCTGAAAGGACCTGCTTACGATCTCTTTCTCAAAATGGCCCCGACATGAGAAAGTTCTTGGCGGAGCACGGGGCCGAAACTCTTGATCAGGTAGTACTGTTTGCTGATCGGTACCAGAGCGCCCAGTCGGAAGCGAATCCGTCTAAAAAGCGCTCACACGATAGTCAACCAAAACGAGAGGAGCGCCCCTTCAATGACTCCAAGAGTACGACCAACACCTCCCACAACACGGCACAACAGCAACAACAACAACCACAGGACTACCATAGGCATTAACAGAGCAATTCAGCCCAGGGAACTGGAAGACGATATTATAAATCGTTCAAAACGGATACACATGTTACATCGGATTATAAGAGGCCGAAAACAAGCCCTTGGTATAGACGATTACTCTACCCTCTCATTTTATGGAGGAAATATGTCTTCCTTGGGGATCTTTCGCAGAAACCCAGGTCGACACAAGAGAGAGAGAACACAGGACACATACAAGCGGCCCCTCAGCTCTTATCTCTCACCAGCCCGGATAATTTGGAACTGAAGAGGGCACAAAGGGTCGATAAAACCCTAAAGCCTTGCTTTTCAAAGTTGTATGGCAATTACTCCCATACTCCTCAGGGAGTATTTTACATGGCTAAAGGTTTGGTTTATAGACGGGTGGGGAATAAGGGGCATTTATTTGTCCCACTCCCATATCGCACCCGCCTAGTGCAAGAAATGCATTCGACCCTGCCCCATCCCCTTAAAGGTTCGTATGCCCTAGGGAAACAGGTGATATCGAACTACTTCTGGCCAGGTATGCGACACGATGTTAGACAGTTTGTGAGGGATTGCTCTGTTCGCCATAACTCGGACAACCAGAATGATGAAGCTTCCAAGAAACAGTTTGAGCAGAGCATCCAACACCCAACATGGGACAGCTCGTACCTCAACTCATCATTTCTATGTAGTAAAGCAGAGTTACAACAAGCGCAGAAGGCTGACATTACCCTAGCGCTGTACTCTGAACAGAGTCGGATAACAACAACCCATGCTTCAGCTGGAACGTTCCACAAAGAAAATGCGATTATTTATCGATGAACGAGGCGGGGGAAAAAACTCGTGGTGCCCCTCCCCTTAAGACTCTCCGTTATGAAAGCGGCTCACTATCCTCATTGGGGGAACATGTTCCCGAGGGAACCACTATGAGTAACCTTCAAGAGGGTTACTTGTGGCCCAAACGATGGGAGGACGTTCTTCAGTTTGTACTAAACTGTACACATTGTCAAACGAGTAATCCAAACACTCACCAACGGTATAATGAGGAGAAGAGCACTGTCATCCAGAACAATAGTAGAGGAAAGCACACACCACCCAAAAGTTCGCGCCCAAACCTAAGATATTGCATTAAATATTCCTCTATCCAGTCTCTATGAAGATAAAACTTTCATCTAAATTAAACCATCATTTCATCTCTATTTTAACGTGTTAAAACTAATTGATTATTAAATTTGTTACATTCTATTTTAAAACATAACAATCATAGTTGATTCAGTTATTATAAGTGTGAAAGCAAACGTATGAGCAAGAATCTTAAATATATATACATTTAGACATATATTTGGAGCTAATTCTTAGAAACGAATTTCTCTGGATTTACACCAGCTGGGGACTAGAACGGGCTAAAACCATTGCTTAATTCTTCACAAAAGGCGACGGATCAGATATAAGTTAACAATTGCTCTGACCAATGCAGCATTGTTCTTGACTTCTGAAAATATATTGTTAAAAACTCTCTTGTTCTATCTACAACTCTGCCAAGAGTAATCTTGTGCGAAGGTAGACACCTTTGATGACCCATTTTAGATACTCTTGCGTTTTGGCCACTGGTGGACCACTGCTGCAAAGCAGAGGAGCCAATCCGTGACAGTTGGTAGAATATATTTTATTGTTGGTACAGAATATATTTTACTTTTGGTAGAGTATACATCACACTGTTTGTAGAGTATATATTTTATTATTAGCAAAGTATATGTTTTATTGCTGGTGGAGTATATCTCACATTGGTGGTAGAGTATATATCCTATTGATGGTAGAGTATATATTTATTGTTAGTAGAGTATATATCACATTGTTGGAAAAGTATATATTTTATTGTTGCTAGAGTATATGTGGCCGTGGGCATATACTCTGATAATGATGATGATGGTTATGATTGTATAGTGGGTTCGTACCACTACCCTAAACAGTAGGCAGGTTATTGATTGATGGTGTTACGACAACAGCTCACAACAGACGATTACCACAGTACATACTGACAGTTGATTGATGATTCAATACCTTGATAAACATACTTCAATCTGACAGCAGTGAAAGTTAAATGTGAAATTTATTTACAAGAAGATCAAGGGATGACATAATGATGTGCCCAACCTTCCTCCTGAGGCAGGTAAACTTTATACAGCAAAAACTTCTATAGGCATTACTAAATGTCATTTTTACTCTCACTCTATATATATTCTCGGTTCACTGTCATTGCTTCTATATTTAATACTGTCTCCAGTAGCTATCAATGGTCCTGGCTTGAGAACCACTGTTGTCAATAATTCCTTGTCATAGCATTTATCTCAGGTACTCGCTGTTCCTATTTGTTGTTCTAATTTATCTCTGCTGATCTTTATCTTCTGACTTATCGGGTCTTAGTGAGAGTTACTTGGTGTATCTCTTAGAAGGACTGGCCTACCACCAGGGATCACTATTTCAACAAAGGTCTATTATTTTCCCTTCTCATGGCTAACTGCTGCCTATTGTTCTTCTCATTTACTAAACAGTTTATCATATTTTGGCGAGACTCAACGTACCTGGTGGATATGAAAATAAACACTCTTTCTCTCGTATGGCAACCTTGTCAATCTTGTCCACATACATGAATGACAAACTATCATATATAATTGTGACGTACCAAGCGAATGAGTGTCTAGACAATAGTTCATTTTTCTGTGACCACAGAAATCAACCAAAGGACCTTGGCTTATTTATTGTCCGATGATAATCCTCATTTGCGCTTGCCACTTTTACTTTTAACACAAGCAAATTTGCTTCCTAATGCTAATCGCGTTTCAGATCTGACTGCCTATATTTTGTAAAACGATTTCCAAAGATAACTATTTCCCGAACATTCTAGAACAAATCAGTTCACTTGAAATATAAATATCCCGTGCAGGCTTAACTTCGCTCAGCTAGCCAACCCAGAAATTCCAAACTAAAAAACATGACTTTTTCTCAAGGGGCGTAAAAACACTACTGTTAATTCATATTTTGGATTATCGCCCTTTGCTTACTATTTTATAAGTCAAAAGATTTTCGCCCTTTGATTAAAATTTATAGTCCGTTAGTTTTCCTTATGCAAATTTTTGAAACCGGATTTCCGACACACGAACTCTCTATTACACATATATCACATTGTTGGTAGAGTATATTTTATTGTTGGTAAGACTATATTTTATCGTTGGTGGAGAATAAATCACATTCTTGATAGAATATATATATATATATATATATATATATATATATATATATATATATATATATATATATATATATATATATATATATACGAAAGAGGACCTAATTTCTCTAAGCCCATATTTATCATCATCATCATCAGTTGCCATCTCCACAACGGAGGTTGGCTGTAATGGATCTCCAACGTCTTCTGTCTCTTGTCTTGGTGGTACACTCTGATAGACTCTTTCCCGTCCATCTCTTGATGTTATCTTCCCACTTATAGCGCTGTCTTCCCCTTGCACGTTTACCTTCAACTCTCCCTTCTGTTATGGTCTTCTGCAAGGTGTATGCCTTTTTATGTGGCCAAAGTATTTTAGCTGCCGAACTTTGACCTCTCTCATTAGTTCTCTTTTCATACCTAGATTTTCTAGGACCTCCTTATTTGTTTTCATCTCTTTCCATGAGATACGCCCCATTCTTCTATATATCCACATTTCAAGAGCCTCAATTCTTTCTTCCAAATGCTTATTCATCGTCCATGTTTCTGCACCATACAGAAATGCAGAATATATATAACACTTTATGATTCTCAGTTTTAATTTATGAGATAACTGTTTGGATGTCAGTATATGTTTCATGTTGTTGAATGTAGCTTTGGCCATTCCTATTCTCTTCTTGATTTCTGTTTCACATCTGCCATCTTCTGTTATTATATGACCAAGATATACGTAGCTCTTGACTTGTTCCAGGATTTTCCCATTTACGCTTATCTTTAATGTGGGTTTATCGTCTGTTTTGCTAATTATCATAGTTTTAGTTTTCTCAATATTAATGTCGAGTCCATATTCATGACTTATACTGTTCACTTGCTTCACTAGTTCTTGCAACTCCTGTTCGCTTTCAGCTAACAACACGGTATCATCTGCATATCTAAGGTTGTTTATTGATCTTCCACTGATGTTCAGTCCTGGTATTTCCTGTATCTGTTTGAAAATTTTTTCGGTGTATAAATTAAATAGGCAGGGGGACAGCACACAACCTTGTCTGACACCTCTTTTTATGTCTATGTATGGTGAATAATTCCTTCCCGATCTTACTGTGGCAGTTTGCTCCCAATAAAGGTTACTGAGTATTCTTATATCTTTTCCATCAATACCTATGTCTTTGAGGCATTCAATTATTTTCTCATGATGGATTCTGTCAAAAGCCTTCTTATAGTCAATGAAGCACATATACATACTTTTTTGGACCTCTGTATATTTTTCTGCTAATCTTCTTAGGCAAAATATTGCCTCTCTTGTTCCACTGTTCCGTCTAAAACCAAACTGTTCTTCTTGGATTTCGCTGTCTACTTTACTTTTTATTCTTTCCTGTATGATTTTGAGCAGTATCTTAATTGCATGACTCATCAGGCTGATTGTTCTGAAGTCTGAACATTCTGTTGCATTTGGTTTTTTGGGCAATGTTATAAAAACTGATGTCTTCATGTCGTGTGGTAAATATCCTGTATTGTATATATCATTGCATATTTCTGTGATTGTATCTATACCAAAGCTCTCCAGAGCTTCTATCATTTCAATGTTTATGTTATCCATGCCTGCTGATCTTCCTTTTTGTATCATATGAATGGCATTCTCTACTTCTGATCTGAGAATGTGTGGGCCTTCATTAGAATCTGGTGATGGTTTTTTTACCTCTGTTGTCCTCGAATAGTTCGTTTACGTATTCTGCCCATCTGTTTGATATGTCTTTCTCATCAAGTAATATTACACCATTTTTGTTCTTGATACAGCTTCCTCCTTGTGCAAACCGCGACTGATTTGATAATTTCTTTATTTCTTCATGCATATCTCTTGTCATGTGCTTAGCTTCCAAGTCTTCTATTTCCTTACATTTTGTTTCTATCCACCGTTCTTTTGCTTCTCTACACATAGTACGTATGTCATTGTCTATTGTTTTATATTCTGGAGTATTTTTTGCTTTCTTTCTTTCTGCCATTTTATTCAAGATGTCATCTGTCATCCAAATTTGATTTTTCTTAGACCCCTTTTTAGGTAAATTTGCATTTGCTGATTGTATGCTTGTTTTTAAGCATTCCCATTTTGCGGTTGCTTTTTCTTCTGGGTTTTCTCTTCTATACTGCTCCATGCTTTCTGTCAATAACTGTTGGTATTTATTTTTGACTTCGATTAAATATTTCTGTTTTATATCTGGTTGTTTCAGCGCTGATATTTCTATCTGGGGTTCCTCCTGTCTTCTGTTTCCTGCTCTTTTCAGCTTTATATTTACTTTGATGACAACTGGATTGTGATCTGAATTCCATATTTATAGTCTGACCTAAATTGCCACAAGCATGTGTGTGAATTCGCATCAAGTAATAAACAGTGACCTATCCTTACCGCAAAGTTTTAAATCTAAGTTGCCGATTGTGTACAGACTAATACCAAAGAAAGCATTTGTTTCAGCTCAACATTACCGGTCACGAAAGTCCGTCTATTCACATCTGGACACAATCTCTTGTCAGATATCATTTACATTTATCAGGCGAGAATTCCACTAATTGCAGAATCTTGTTGAAAAGGAACATCAATTATGCTCAGACGATAAACCGTGTAACAAATGCCAGCAGGCCCACAACGCCCATCACTCCCGGAAAGAAATAAGAAAAGAAAAGAGTGAAAGAAAAAGTGTAGTTTAGATCAAGATTGAGGCAGGCTGGTTTCTGCGCCAAAACATTGTACGCTCAAAAATAGCATCATAAATCAAAGCCCCCCTGTCATAAATGAGAATCCGTGCAAGGTATTGGGCGCCCCCAAAAGACCTTTTTCATAAAGAGACGTTGTGCTGTATATTATAAAGAGGAGTTTGGAAATGTTAAGGATTTATTGTAGTGAGTGCTGTTCACGGGCGGGAGTGTTTGAGTATAGCGGGCGGAAAGCACGTAAACTTCGTTTCATTTTCTTTTGGTTATAAAATAGTACCGGTTCAGATTTCTTTTTAAAGAAGATAAAAATATTAGAAAGTACTGTAAAGGAAATGGCAAGCTCATACTAAAATTAATAAAGCTACAAAATGGAGAATGGAACACACAGAAAGCGACACCAACTACATACACATCGCAAATCAACACTGAACATCGTCAAATAAAAGTAAGACCTTTTGGCAAGGGCGTGTCCCACCTGAAGCTAACAGAGAGAATATGGACAACCGATGTAGAACAAGTCAAACATACAAAACCGATGCAGGTAACAGACAAAAAAATAACGGAAAAAGAACTGCAGAACACATCAAACATACAACATAGAAGTGCGTTCCGCAAGATATTCACAGACAAAAATGGAACTAGTGTCTCTTCATTAACACTGAAACCGGACTTCTTGTGTAGACATTTCTAAACAACAGCAAACGAGAAGAAGAATTAACACTGATTTAAATTGTTTGTTATCAGATTTCATAGATGTCATGCTCCCTGACGAATGTAATGTAGGTGGCATCTTTTGTGAAGTTATTATATGCAACTTTACTTGTAGATTTTTGGTAGAACTCACATTATATAAAACATGACGTGTAGATTTTGTGTTATAATTCATATTAAATAAAACTTGACCTGTATATTATTTGTAGATCTCCCAATAAATAACACTTGATTTCCAGATTGTTTATAGCACTCACGTTATAGAAAACATGACTTGTTTAATAAACTTCAGTGACCTTAAAGCTATAATTATTTTGATAGCCAATTAAAAGTTCTTGGAGATTCAAACTCGCATCTCATTGCTTTCTTGGCTGCTGTGTTATATGCTCCTAGGATTTGTCGGATAAGTTTTTTTCTTCCTATTTCTCTTAGCTTGTTTTTTTTGGTTAAATGGGATTCTGTTAAAGACTCGTGTGAGAAAGAGAGACAGAAATAATATTAATAAGAATAATCCCACAGACATAAAGAAGGGTGAAAGCTAACTAAATGTGAGCAGAGGACGTAAAACCAGAGAAGATAGAAATAAATCTAAATGCGTCTTCTTCTCAACAGTTACACCTCCTGCTTCTATTGAGTCTACTAATGAGCGATATAATGATTACATTCCATTTGTCTCTATAATTCTTTCCATCCTTCTCCAGGTGTAGAACTTTTTTTTTCTCATTGTTTCTTCTCGATTTCTTCTTGGCTTCGCTCTCTGCCTCTCAACAGGCCGTTTCAATATCAGTGCCTGATAGACAGTGTAAGTGCGAGTCGTTAATTTTATTTTTGTTCTGTTAATATTAGCGAGCAAGAAGACATATTGCATTGGGAAATATACAGAGGTCAAACGAAATGAGGACCAACACAAAAACATAAATTTACAACAACTACTACTACTTAGTCGTTCCCCTTCTACCGTGAGGTGTAGTGGTTTGGAAGAGAGAGCGCCAGACTATCCTATCGGCTGTCTTCCTCCTGGCCTGGTTCCATTCTAGTCCTCGGTCCTTCAAAGATAAAATAAAAATCTTTAACTCAAAATGTCAAGGCAACCCTATTTTGACAAAAACAACAAGAATCATGTAATCGATTCTCATAATCTTGTGAAGAAAAGAAAGAATGAAGTGGTATGACAAGACATCTAATGTGCAACTACTAGAAAAACGCACACAGCTACCAGTACAATAAATGCTGAAGAAAAGGAACCGGCGCTTTATACACTGGTCAAACCAATTTATAACCTTACGATGAATCCCTTGTCCCGGATCCTCATGGTAAGAGAAATATGAAGACAAAAGATATAGAGGCGAGAGTTAGTGACAGACATGAAAGGGATAAAGAAAGCTTTGAAAGACATTGAACGGATGTCACAGGCCAGGAGTGAGGCCTGGCGTGAATTGCTGAAGACTTATAGCCCATCGGGAGCTGAAGGGTAATGAATGAATATATGTATCCTTTTTTCTCTCTTCCTTGGCGTTCTCTACCATCACATCGGCGTTCTCTACCATCACATCGGCGTTCTCTACCATCACTTCTTGAGACATTAAAAACAACATCCATCTCTTCCTTGTCGTTCTCTACCATCACATCGGCGTTCTCTACCATCACATCAGCGTTCTCTACCATCACATCGGCGTTCTCTACCATCACATCGGCGTTCTCTACCATCACATCGGCGTTCTCTACCATCACTTCTTGAGACATTAAAAACAACATCCATCTCTACCTTGTCGTTCTCTACCATCACTTCTTGAGACATTAAAAAACAACATCCTGAATCTGTGCTAGCTTGTTTGACTGAATCATGGTTCGTTGTCGTTCTCCAACAGGATATGGCTGTAGCTGATGTTGATGTTTGTTGAAGGCCTATGCTCCTTGAGGGAGATAACGATATTGCTTGCTTTCAAGATTCTGTTACAAAATTCAGTTTTTTTTTTTATTTTTTTTTATTACACGGAGCCATCTGACAGCTGATGACTGTGAAGAAATATCCTTTTTTTTTTTTGCTGCTTTAGAAGTATGGTGGCACAACAGCTGCTGGCTTCTACACAGAAGGCCTACACCAAAGCACTTCATTCGTTCATTTAGGGGTGTTTTCTGTAGCAAGTTGTTGTAAATGTTGAGGTACCTAGCTTCATGTACAACTTTACTTTAGTCACTATTAACGATTTACTTGATGGTAGTAGTAGTCATGTTGTTTTCTGTGTGATGTCAGTGACCCCGTGAACCCCAGACGGTGTTGGTAAAGGTGGACTAGCTTGAAAATGCGTTATATCAAAATCTCCTCCAATGGTCTCGAAAATATTGAGCGTTTTCGTTGAATGTGAGAAATAGAAAGGGTTGTTAGTTTACTAGATGCTGTAAACAGTCTTCGTGTAATTTGAGACGTCTAAAAAACCTTTAGTTTGCAATTTAGAAGTGGAACTATCCCAACTGTGATACATATACTACTATCTTTCCTTCTATATTTCTAAGCAACAATGATATTGTTTTTATTACAAATGTATCACTACATTAGAGTACACACTCAGCGTGTAATGAGCAAAACAATCAGGACGCTACTTTGTAACAATCAGTGTCCGCATCATGTTCCTTTTTTCTCCTTACGGAGCGTGGAGTCATCCTGGCACATGATCCCCTTACAGGAGGGCTGCATCAATCTATTTTTAATTCTCCTGCAGTAGTGGTGGTATCTGTAGTAAGTTGTACATGATGAGATTGCCATCCAATGAACAACCCCAAGTTAGTCACCTGGTGCGACATGCCTAAGGGTGCAGGAGTCCTATTCATTCTATGTCTCACCAGAGACCCCTGTTTATAAATGCCAGAATAAGAAATTAATGTTGTTTACATATATATTAATATTAGTTATTATGATAGCTCCGCAACCAGACGATCCGTCAAGGCCTAAAATCCCATCCGCTGCAGACCCAAATAGAACAGTCCCAACTAAGATGGTTTGGCCATGTCTGCAGAATGGGAGAAGATCGGCTACCACGACAAGCATGGGAAACAAAGAGCCAGGGATCCAGACCTCCAGGACGACCCAGAGTCCGCTGGGAGGACAACATTAGACAATCTTTGAAGGACCGAGGACTAGAATGGAACCAGGCCAGGAAGAAGACAGCTGATAGAATAGTCTGGCGCTCTCTCTTCCAAACCTCTACACCTCACGGTAGAAGGGGAACGACTAAGTAAGTAAGTATTATGATAGCAGTTCCTGAAACGCAAGTTAAGAATGGAAATTAAGAATTTGGAAAATAAAGCAGACGATAATTCAGAATAAAACACGAGCCAGGAATCTCTTGAGAGAATACTCTTAAGAAGCGGTTCCCAACTTGTTATATGTCGGGGCCCCTTTAGTATGCATGCTATACATGTGCGCCTCGCTACCCCCCAGAAATAAAAAGGACAGGTTTCGTTTAATATATGGAAATGGTAAGGAATCAGTTTTAAAAATTATCGGTACACAGGAAACACGGAACGTTTTCACCCTTCATCCGCCACAGCTACACACAGGCGACAAGACACATAAAAGACAATAGACACTGCAGACATGTAGAAAAAAATGATGAATAAATTAAACAAAAAAATACACGATATGGTGAGTGACAGAAAGATGGAAAAAGAATAAATGTAAACAACCCAGGTTACATTTTGAAAAAAGTACAAGAAATAAGCAAGTAAAAATACCAACTCAAAACAAAAAATAATAATAATAAGTAAATACATTTTTTTAAAACGAAAAATAGAAAATGAAATCACAAACCAAATAATATATCCTGATGAATATATGCGCTGAGGAGTCTGACTGCACATGTCAGTGAGAAAGGAAGTGATGCATAAAATAAGAAAGCAACGTAGCAGCATAAAAGTACGTACATAGGAAACGAAATAAAACACAAGCAACAAAACAGACAGATCATTAAAAAAAAAGGGGGGAAAAGGTACTGAAATAGTGGAAAACCACTAAATGGCAGAACTCGAGCAAAATAATGCTGGACATTCAAACCATCATTTAAGGATTAGTCTTACATCAACTGTATTGTGTATTTATTACAGATCTGTGCATTTATAACACAGTAAAAAGTAGCGTACATTTATTGAAAGTCAGGTCATGTATCAGCCTACTAAGCTGTGTAGGAAAACTAATGGAGGGCATGATTAATACCAGACTGATGTGGCACCTGGAAAACAAACACCTATTAACCGTTCAGGAAGCAGGATTCAGACAACACAGATCCACTGAAGATCAGTTCACATACATAGCTCAGGAAATCGAAGATGCCTTTCAAGAAAAAAAAACACACGCTAGTGGTTTGGGTAGATTTAGAAAAAGCTTTTTATAAAGTATGTTAAGAGGGATTGAAAGTCAAACTGCTTAGAACTGGTGTGTGTGGGCGAATGTACACATGGATTGGCCACTACCTTGAGAATAGAACCGCCAGAGTACAGCTACAAGGAGACACTAGTAAAAAGTTTGTATTAGAGCAGGGGGTCCCACAAGGGGGAGACATGTCACCTACTCTGTTCCTTGCATACATAAATGACATAACAGAAAATATTCCCAAATTAACACACAATGCCTCCTTTGCATATGACTTAGCCTTCTGAATCTCTGAAGAGTATACCACTACTGCAAACATTCTGATGCAGCAAGCACTAACATCACTGAAGGACTGGGCCAAAACATGGCTCGCGAAGATAAATGAAGGGAAAACAACGTACACAGTATTCTCCCTCTCGCAAAAACCACAGAGCTCCAAACTAGTGCTAAACGGAGAAAATCTACATTTAAATGAAAATCCAAACTACCTAGGCATTTTATTTGATCGCCGTATGACTTGGAAAAAACAAGTTGACAGAAACCGAATGACAGCAAGGCAAAGAATGGCAATCATGAAAAAACTTGCTGGAACAGCTTGGGGTGCTGATGAGAGAGTGCTAAAGACGTTATACACAGGGCGAGTGAGACCAGTCCTAGAGTATGGCATTGCAGCATGGGCAACAGCAGCTGAGTCAAACTTCGATAAAATCAGCAATGAGAATTATAACGGGCGGCATGAAGACAACACCTATATACTAGCCGCCATTAAAAACGCATCGCATTAGTTTATGAACCACAACTCGTTGTGCTAAATTTAAAATACATGAAACCACTGATTTTACATTTCTGATCCATTTACTAACCCAAATTTGCTGTATTATTAAACATGAGACGATTCAGAACCGGCTCCTAAGCAGTTGTCAACCCTAGGTGTACAAACAAAAGTCGCACTTACTGTCATCTTGAGCTAGTGTTGTTACACGAGGTTGACCAAGCCTGGGACTGTCATTGGTGGTACCTGTCGCCCGAAATCGCTGGTTCAGCCTCACTATAGTGGACTGGTCACAATTGAAATGTCTGGCAACTTCTCTGGTCGTCATTCCACTGCTGAGCATACCAACAGCTTGCCAACGCTCTTGTGACGACAGTCGAGGCATGACAAAAACATTAACAGACTTTCTTTCGATGAAAACAGATAACGGCTTTTTACTCGCTGAAACTTGATTAATGCGTGTGCCAAATTTCAATGTGATTCGACTTTTAATAAAGCCAGAATTTATCAAAAACCTTGTTTTGCAGAAGCACGCAAAATTTGAAGTAAACATCACATCGACAATAAAGTGGGAATACATGAACTTCATCACTTGCACACTTTCGGGGTTTGAAAATCGCTCACTTGCATAAACATATCAACAGTGAAAACATGTCACGATTTCGATGCGTTTTTAATGGCGGCTAGTATATAAAAGAACTCGAAAAGATTTCATGCCTCCAACCGATGGAGGATAGAAGAATGCTCAGTAACAAGCTGACAAATCCAAGACACTAAGCGACCATCCAATGTGCCATTGAATGAATGCTCTTAAAAGGCAAAGACTCAAATTAAGCAACTTTGTAGAATCAACCAAACCACAGATGAGAGCAGTCTCCGTAAATGCAATATTAACTATTAAACCCATCTACACTGCACACAAGCTTCCAGTTTGGAAACAATATCGTTTACATGAAATGATAGAAAACTTTCCTGGAATTGAAAGTAGAAAGAGTCTGACTGCAACAGAGAGAAAACCCATTGCGACAAAATACATAGAGAAACAGGGATCCACCAGTGCAGGAACATGTAAATATTTGATGCAGAATTCCTGCAAGGGGATCATCTCCACGCTACGTAAGGAGCAAAAAGGAACATGATGATGAGGATGATTGTTACAAAGTAACGTCCTGATTGTTTCGCTCATTACACGTTAAGAGTGTACTCTAATGTAATGATACATCTGTGATGAGAACAGTATCATTTTTGTTCCGAAATATAGAAGTAAACATTGTAGTATATGTATTACACATTGGATGGTTCCACTTCTAAATTGTAAACTAAAAGTTATTTAGACTTCTCACATTATACGAAGACTGTCTACAGTTTCTTGTGCACTTACAATCATTCAGACTTCTCACATTACACGAAGACTGTCTACAGCTTCTAGTGCACTTACAATCATTCAGCTCACATTTCACGAAGACTGTCTAGAGCAGTGATCCTTAACCTTTTAGAGGTCTCGCAACCATTTACAGCATCTTAAGAAGCCTCGTATCCCTTTACAACATCTTAAAAAGCCTCGCACCCATTTACAACATCTTAAGAAGCCTCACACCCCCTTACACCATCTTAAGAAGCCTCGTATCCCTTTACAACATCTTAAGAAGCCTCGCACCCATTTACATGATCTTAAGAAACCTCGCACCCTTTTACAGCATCTTAAGAAGCCTTACACCCTTTTACAAGATCGCAAGAATTTTTTCTTCTTTAAATAACATTTTGCCTCTGTGACTGTATTACCTCCCCTGCTTTGCAGTAGTGGTCCAACAGTGGCCAAAACTCAAGAGTATCTAATATGGGCTTCAAAGGTTTCTACCTTCGCACAAGATTACTCTTGGCAGAGATGTAGATAGAATGGTGATGACACTTCTATTACAAAGGGAGTCTTCACACGATATTCAGAATAAGCGAGAACAATACTGCTTTGGCTGAGTATGTTAACTCTGTAATTCTGCCGACGCTTTTGTAAAGGATTTAAGCATTTATTACTTTCAGCTCGTTTAAGCCCCCACCTCGGATTTACTCTGTGAAATTCTATTATTCTAGTATAGCTCTGTTTAGAGTGTGTGTAGTAAATTGACAAACAAGCAGTAACCTTAAAATTATTAAATCGAAGTTAAATTTGTAATATTACAAATAACAAAATGTAATAATCACTTTAGATTTTAACAGTTCGAAAATGATTTGAATAGATATGGATCAAGAAAAGTTATCATCATGGTCTTTAAGGATGGTGAAATGTTACAAGAAGTTCAAGTGGCAGCATAGATTTGAACTTAGCTGCCAATGACGGTTCTGCTCCTTCTTATGGGTTGGCTCTTTTCACTCTGCTCACGCTCGTCCCAGATCAAGGTTGTCGGGGGTAGCTCGTTTCCCAGAATGGTCAAGGAGGGTCTACTTTGACGATATGGACGACCTCTTCACGATCTTTGTTTCTCTTTGGCAGTATCGGTACATTTGTGGTACTGATTTTTATTTGTGTACTTTTAAAAGTACCAATTTCTTCTCATTCTCGGCTAAGGAGCAAGTAGTTAGTTTGTTCAAACATTTGTGACACTCCTTGCAGATAATGTTTATCCTAGCTTGCGGTGAGAAACTGAGATATGATAGTCGCCGGCGCGTTTACATTGAACCGCTGATAAGACGAGATTACTGTCTGTATGACACATGTGGGCAGACAAAGGTGATATAATCGCTTCCGGGACAACTTGTTATGACAATATTACTTTCTAATAAAGTAATAAGTATTACAGCTTACACATGTTGTCATTTGAATTCCCCGATCTGTCTGTAAGTTTTTACAGAAGGGCATCGGACATCATATTGCCATATATGGGAGACGTGACCTTTGCAAAATTTTTCCATGTCGGAAATATTTTGAAAGTACCCTACCCGACTTGTTTGAATATGATTGGAGCGTTTACTTAACTCCATAACAAACGAAGGCGTGGAAAGGCAGGGAATATACTCTGACCATTTTCGCAGTTTTATTTCAGTGTCAATTTCATCATCAGACCTCTCCAAAGTGAAGACTAGATTCATAATTCCTTTTAGTTAACCGGACTTTTTATTGGAGAACCAAATAAGACTTATAAACCACTGGAAATCTCTACATTTTAATAAGGAACACCGGTATAAAAAAACTGAAGAAACACACGGAGTCAGAGAGGGAATCTATTGTCAAATTAAAGACCCCCCCCCCCTCCCAGACGCGTGTAAGTGTCGTAAATTTATCTGAGAGAGTTCTGATGGAATTTGGTGCCTATAGAGTGTAGAATGATAGTGAAGGCTCTGTGAAAATAAGGATTTAGGAAAGTGAGGTAGTAGATTCACAAGTGCTGGGAAGAGTAAGGACAGTCTCTGTTTACGACAATAATTGACTCTCAAAACTACTCCTACCACTCTTCTGAGCAAACAATTGTTTGTCAGTTCCAGTCACTCAGGCGCACTCGCCGATTTGGTGATTCTGAAGCTCAACGTACATGAATACGGACTACAATAACAAATATGGGAAATGTTGGATTTTGGCCAGCCGACACCACATGCTAAGTAAAGTTTTAATATTTTTATTATCATAAAATCAAGTCACAAATAATTATCAATTTACAGTCAGAAATCATGGGTTACAAAATACAAAAATGACAAGGGGGGAAGGGTTTTAGAGGAGAAGTATCCACTACACCTTTCCCGCTTGCATTTACTAACAGAAAAGACCCGGTCCCAAAGACAGGGGGGGGGGGGAGGAGGGTGATCAGAGATAGGCAATTTAACCCAACGGTAAATTTATTACTCTGAGACAAGGGGTTACAGTAATAAGGGGTAGAGGAAAAGCTAGGGTTCTCAAATGTTTTCCTTCATCCAACAAATTTTACGGGAGGGGGAAATGAACACAGTTAAACAATCCCGCTAGGAGAAATCCCGTACAATGAATACAGTACACCTTAATACTAGGTCGAACTAATTATAAGGGTAAAAAAAGATTAAATCTCCTTTCATTAAAAAAAACACGCTTGGCTGGCCAGCACACAGTCACACACACAGACTTACCAAATGGTGAATTCTGGCACTTCCTAGGAATTTTACAACAGCAGATAATACCGTAGAACAATGGAAATTGTCTTTTTATTTCTTCTGTGTCAGGCCCCATATTTAACGAGCTGGGCTGGTAGCTAATAATCTCAAAAAATCGCCAGACGGTGAAGCGTAAAGGCTACTGTTGGTTTTTTTGATAAAAGTTCCTAATGAATGGCACAGGCACGTGGCTATGTGTGAGGTATGGTGTGGTTTCTAAGATGAGCA
The DNA here is from genome assembly GCA_024509875.1 of Oreohelix idahoensis. NCBI lineage: Eukaryota > Metazoa > Mollusca > Gastropoda > Stylommatophora > Oreohelicidae > Oreohelix > Oreohelix idahoensis. The sequence continues at coordinate 797,211 of JAMPIV010008534.1, read as the reverse complement.
CAGCTGGTGGAGGTAACTTTCTTTTTCCGTAATGTCACAACTACAAAACACTGAGGTAAGTTCTTTAGGGGGTGGTAAGATCCAATGAATATGCTTGACAGACAGTGTCAGGTAAATCTATGTTCTTTCTCATCAATTGAGTAATAAGTAAAATGATTGCGACTGGCAACTGTTCCTCTCCAGTTAAACTTTTTAAAAAAAAAACTTTAAGAAGTTGGATTTTAAAACAGTCTTTGTGTGTGCTTTGTTTCTGAAAAAACTTCAGGTAGCTGAATCTCACTGGATCGCCACAAAGATTAAATTTTAAAATGTTTATAAGTTGCTGGTGTTTTCGACTGAGTTGGCAGGGCTCAGTGTATAATTAATTAATTGCTGGGATGCAAGGTCGAAAGATCAATTCTGTATAGAAGATAAAACATGAAATGCAATAAAATCATATTAAGATCTATCGCGCGATACATTTACAGTTAGACTATTTTCTGCATTCGCGTCTTCAATTAATAAATACAAGAAACGCTCCCGTGAGGTTACTAATTTTAAAAGCACATCTATCTATACAGAACTAAACTGTATTAAAGTCACAATTCCCTTAACAGTTGCAAAATTGATTTACGCGGCTATTGTATTAGGAAATTAACCTATAGATGTAACATTTAGTTTGCACTGGAACTTTGAAAATAGGTTTATTTAATAAGTTTAAATTTACACCACAATCCAGTGAAATAAAAATGAAATAACTAGGCCACTGATCACTCGAAGCTAAAGTATAAATTACCGTCTGCACAGAAAAGAGTTCACTCCATATAGCCAACAATTTAGATGAAATCTAGCAGGAATTTAACTATATGCTACTGAATCTTAGAATGCTGTCAGAACGAATGATAAAGTTGCCCTTTTCAGATTCTGTATATATCTAACGGGAATGTAAGTTAAATGGGTCGTGTGAAAATTTCGCGCCTCTTCAGATCCCAGGGAAAGTCGAAGTTATTTAGCCGCCATGCTAACCGCGATGGCCCGACTGGCTTCCGATCTTCGTTCGTCTCAGGCTGCTCGCACGAGTATGTGAAATTTCTGCGAGACTAGCCTCGTTCGCGGTGAGTTTCCCCTGATTCCTCAATCGTTTGAGTGCTCCGTTTCTCCCGATTGTCTTTCGGGCAGCCGGTTGCCACGTTCAAGAAGCGGTGAGTTTCCTGATTTTGCCTCATCATAGCCGCTACTCTTCGTTGATGAAAAATCGTATCCCGCAAATCAGGGAAAATACGTAAGAGAGTGCTCCGTTTCATTTTTCCACGTTAGCATTATATATTAATGTGTGAAAATTGCTACAGGACGCCCAAGTCATTCGGGCAAGCAAGGGATGGTTATTGCTTTATTGCTAGTTTCGTACGTTCCCTATGTTGCCACAGAGTTGTGAAGTAAATGTAAAACATTTATCTGCATCAGAAAGTAAACGACATATTCATATTAAAATTAATAGGAATTGTGTTAAACATAAAGGACACATAATATGAATTTATATGTGAAACACTTTTCAAACAGCTTTAAATTGTAAAAAACATATGATATCTGTACGTCTTTCTGTAGAAGCTAAACTTTTCTCCGGGGATTTAATTTAATTCCGTCATCGAGGGTAAAAGAGAATTCTGACATGCCACATAACTTGCGAAAAAACGCCATACTCTATTTCAGTTATTTCGCCCATTTCTTGGACAAGAAGGGACAGGGAGATGCTTCAAAATCTTGACTGCTTCTACAGAAGTTCTGGGGATATGCTGCCACTTGCTTCTTTGAAACTTAAAATAATTATTAAATTTTGTTATTTATAATTATACGCTTTGATCATAGCCCTACTCTTGCTTAAATTCGTTGATGAACGAAATCTGAAAATCTTGTGAAGTTACAACATAATAGATACTCTTGAGTTTGTGGCCACTGATGTCATATCTATGGGTCCTTCGTAACTGTTCCCTTCTTGTTCCAGAGATTTTCTGCTGGTACCACCAATAACTATGGTAAAAGCGCTAAGTAGGCTCCCTTACTCAGAACTTACCCTCGATGAGAATTAAATTTAATCCCTCGGGACAAAACTTCCTTTATCATCCAGCATACTCAAGCTTATGAGATCATCATTTAATGATGTTCCTATCTTCCATACCACCATTCCCAAATTACTCAGACTTTACCCTCGATGAGAATTTAAATTTAATCACCAAACTTCCTTTACATTTAAATAGAACACGAACTCGTTTGGACAGGGGTTGCAATTACCAAACCCTCCTCAGCAGCAGACTTTTAATGCTTTCCAACAAACAATCCAACGAAACAATCAAACGAACACCCAGTCAGTGTTCATAGACTGTCCAATGTCTACTTGTTCAAAGCGGACTGCCGGTGTTGTGCATGAGGCTGGCAATCGCAAGGGTAAGTCTACCGAAAACAAGAAGCTTCTGAATGCTTCATGACCGCACCGGTGGCCCATCTTGCGGAACGGTTACAACTGTTACGCCCACGTGCTCTCAGATGCTAAAATTTCTGCATCTCTGTTCTGGGGATACATGTACAACAAATTGATCTGCTTTGAGAATTAACTACTAGCCGCCCACATAGATGAAAAATGCTCCACAGAGCCAATACTGAGAAACACCTGTTCATGGGTTCTAATGTTATGAAAAGCTAAAGTCCCTTTAATCATCCATCAAATCAGGGAAAATTCACTTGTCAAACTAGACGTACGTCACAGTAAGAGACCGACTCGTCTCTTTTATTCATCTGAGCAACAAGTCTGTAGCCAAGATTGGCGTAAGTAGTGCATTTTTCATTATATGTTTCACTACTAACATGTGAACTAGCATATATATATTAATGTGTGAAAATTGCTACAGGACGCCCAAGTCATATGAGGCTGGCTACCTCAGTACCTAGAATGATGATTTATGAACCACCACTGCAAGGGATGGTTATTGCTTTATTGCTAGTTTCGTAAAGAGAACTAAAAGCATAAAGTAGTTCCAAGTTCCCTATGGAGCAGGGAGGGAAAAATGAAAGAAATGATGTACATTCTAAGAATAATACTTATAATTTCAAAGCTTTTCACTCAGTGTAAATGTAAACGAAAAAACATATTCATATTAAAATTAATAGAAGTTTCAAACTTTTCAACAAGTGTAAACATAAAGGACACATAAATGAATTTATATTGTGAACACTTTTCAAACAGTGGAGATGTAAATGTAAAACATATTATATCTGTACGTTTAACCTTTTCATTTAAATGTAATGTAAAGCTAAAGCTAAAGTTTAAATGTAAAGAACGTTCTATCCCGAGGGATTTAATTTAATTCTCATCGAGGGTAAATTCTGACATGGGATGGTAGAATAAAAGAGGGGGACACATAACTATGTGTCGGAAAACGCCATACTCAGAAGAGCGTTTAGTTTCTATTTCTATTACCAGTTATTGGTGGTACCTGCAAAAAGGACCATTTCTTGGACAAGAAGGGACGAGTGGTTACGCTTTAAGATGGAAGACCAGCTTTGAAGACTCTCCTAGAATTTTCTGGGAAACGAGCTTCACCCTACGAATCTTGACCAGAGACGAGTGAACGCAGTGTACAGAAAACCAACTCATTAGGAGGAGGATCAGAATCGTCACTGGCAGCTAAGTTAACCCATATGCTGCCACTTGAACCTCTTATCAAAAACCATCACCCGAGTGATTAAAACTTTTTTTTGTAATTAACTATTATTCCTTTCTTTTAAACTGTTAAACTTAAAATAATTATTAAATTTTGTTATTTATAATTATACCAATTTAACTTCTATTCAATCATTTTAAATGTACTACATGTTTGTCTCAGTCAAAGTTACTAAACATACACTCTAAACAGAGCTATATTATAATAATAATTCCACTGAATTATCAGGGGTGGTGGCGTAACGAGCTAGAATAAACCATTGCTTAAATTCTTCACAAAAGTTGTCGCCAGATTACAGAATTAACGTGCTCAGCAACAGCCAGCATTGTTTTCGCTTATCTGAAAATCTTGTGAAGACTCCCATGTGATTGAAGCTTTACTACTCTTCTATCTACATTTCTGCCAAGAGTAATCTTGTGTAAAGATAGACTCCATTGACTATAATAGATACTCTTGAGTTTTGGCCACTGTTGGACCACTACTGCAAAGCAAGGGTGGCAATACCGTCATATCTACCACTTGGGTCCTTCGTCTTAAAGTTTATGTCACTGTTCCCTTCTTGTTCCAGAGATAGTACTTTCTGCTGGTACCACCAATAACTATGGTAAAAGAATAGAACGAAACGCTCTTCTGAGTATGGCGTTTTCCACCCCATGGTTATGGGTTCCTATCTTCCCATACCACCATCCCAATTACTCAGACTTTACCCTCGATGAGAATTAAATTTAATCCCTCGGGACAAAACTTCCTTTACATTTAAATAGAATAGCTTTAGCTTTATGTGACAGGGGCGCTAGGTGGTACCTCACACCCCAGACCCGTGCACCAAGAAAATTTATAAAGGATCGTTTGACAGGGGTTGCAATTATTGGTTGCTTGCAACCCTCTCAGCAGCAGACTTAACAATTCAAGCAACCCAAAGCCTTATGCAGATCAACATTTAATTCTACCGAACAGAACCGAACACCAAACAAACAATCCAACAAACAATCCAACGAACAATCAAACGAACACCCAGTCAGTGTTCATAGACTGTCTGAAAAATAATAAATAAAACAATGTCTAAGTGAACATTAATAGCATGGATAATAACACTTACCATAAAGAAAACATGCGCCCACCTGATATCATCAACTATCTCACACACTCATGCGTGTCGTCCAATGCGACTAGTATGGTGTTGTGCATGAGGCTGGCAATCGCACCGGGTAACATAGGTTGCTACCGAAACCACTACTGCAAGAGCATCTGAATGCTTCATGCTGAAACAAACCACACCGGTGGCCCCATGCTCCCTCAGGAGCGGAGGAGAGAAATATACAACTCTAAGTACGCCCACGTGCTCTCACAAACCATGTTCACATAACAATAATAATCAACTGGACATAAAATCATATTCTTCAATACATGTACAACAAATAATCTCAATAATGAGAATTAACTACTACCTCTGAACCGACCCACATCAATACTCGTTCCCGCACTCTGAACATGTGCTACCCTTACATCCCTGGCCGCCTTTGACTTTCCACTCCCTGCATGCGCCTCACACTCGGTCGACCACCAACCATCTTTATCTTTGAGCCATTCTGCTCCCCTTCTGTAACCTGACTCCCAGCCGCAGAGGGGTCTAGTTTAACGCTGTGGACATCGATTCTGTACGTGGCCTAACACATGTCCTGGTACGTCTCCCCTGCTCCTGAGACATCGCATCAATTTTAGCCTCTAAATTGAGCCACCTGATGCTGCCTAGTGACATGGTGTTCTTGCCACTGTCAACACTGAAACCAGCCCCAAGCTGCTTCGACACTGGCAACACCAGCCCCAGAGAAAACCGTAGGGCATAGTCCCTCACCGACGTGAACGATGCTGTAGGCTCCTTGATGATCATTTCCTTTGCAAGCTTTCTTACTAGGTTATCTCTCAGAAAGCAGCAAAACTGGTCACGAAGAAAGGATGCGCCAAGGGAGTCTGGACGTTGTTCTGCTTTTGTGCCCTTAAACACTTTCAAACACCTCGTGAATGCGATGGAAATTCCCAAAGAGACTCCCTTGCACCTTGCCGGGTTAGAGTAGAACGCGGCCATTACTTCTGGGATGCTCCGACGCTCCCCATACACCCTAAGAATGGAATGTTGCAATCGATTCTGAGTCATCATCATCTGCCTAAATCCTCAGCTCACTACGGACACTTGGGGTCACACGGTCAAGAATAACATCTGCCTGGTCCTCTTTACTCATCTTCCCTACTCTCCAGGCAGCTCTCACCTCTCTGACATATTCCTCCAGCCGTAGGAAAACCCGTGCGGCTCCCAAAGCACCGCACTCTCTTGTGAGTGGTAGGTACCACGATGTACAGTACTCGTTCAAGTTGACGATCCAACTACAGGATCATCCACCTCAGCCACATCTTCGTTATCATTTCTACTCAGCAGCAACGTGTGTTGCGTGCCGCCATCTTGTTGGCTTAGTAGACTAGAAAATCTTGACAAAACTGGATGATCCCGTCCCTTGCCCTGCACTGAACTGGGTGTTCTAAGTTTCGGCTGTTGCTGCTCTGATTGCTGAAGAAGTTGCTCAACTGCGTGCTGTCTGTCAATCCTGCCGACGATGCCAATTGTGAAGGGGGCTGGGGGTACTCTCACCCCAGACCCCGTACCAAGAAAATTTATAAAGGATCGTTTGACAGGGGTTGCAATTATTGGTTGCTTGCAACCCTCTCAGCAGCAGACTTAACAAGTTTCTCAGCAAAGCAGACATCCAAAAATGACAAATAGACCAGCCCATTATTACAGCATTGGTTCTGTTTCCCATGCTCCATGCTCCACCGGGAGCAAACAGAGAAACACCTGTCTCAACTTGCCTTACGCACCAGAAATTTAAATGACTATTCTCCCTTCTAAGTAACCACTAAAGATAAACAGTAGAATAATCAATAATCGTGAAATACACTTAATTACTTTTACATTAAAGGATAAAATAAAATTACTCTTACATTAAAGAATAATATTCTTGGCTTTAACCAAAAACTGGAACTAAATACACCGCGTGTCGCTCGGCATAACATATTATAGGTTTAACACGCGGAGCGTGTTTAATCAGACTCGCTATCACCGCCTTTTATCACCACGAGGTTGCTATCTTGCGATTGTTAATCTTATCTAAATTTCGCAGTGAAATAGCCTCACAATATGTCTGCCTTTCTGAAGAATGAAATAATCGCTCTTAAACTTTCACATCTATCTATCTATCTATTTATTCCATTAAACATTAAAATAGCCACATCGATATAACTTCAGAATCCTAGAAAACTAATGCTAATTTAAATTAACTCACGTGCTCAAGGCATTTACAGCTTGGCTCTTGTGTGTCTTCTTAGTCTGTTCTCACTGGGCGGCTCTCTCAAACATAGACCGGTTTCGCCGCTTGCTACCCCTTTTTATAAGCCCTGGCCTAACCACTCAATTTACTGCGCGCTTACGCGCATTAATCTGCGCCACACAGATAACACACGCGATTATTGCTCCAGAATGCATGAAAACACAAATATACACAACTAGAGCAAAAACACTACTAATATGTAGGCTTATTATGGCCTTGTAATAAATCTGCTTGAAGATAACGTGATCAAAAGGCACTAAACCACATAGACAACATGACTGCCCAGATGGGGCCAGCGCCGAGAACGACAGATCTCAAGATGGCGCTGTCACATTTACATAACATTTAAATGAAAAGGTTAATAGTCCAGATAGAGTCTGTTTACATATACATCTCCACTGATTGAAAAGTGTTCACAATATTAATTGAAGATGTTTTCATTTATGTTTTACACTGATTGAAAAGTTTGAAACGTTCAATACTTTAAAATGTATATTTTCACATAGACATTTACACTGGTTTAAAGCTTGAAAACTTACATTAATTTTAAAGTGGCTATGTTTATAGGGACATTTACACTGCTTTGAAAGTGTAAGTACAGTATTATACTTAGAACGTACTTCATTTTTTTTCATCTTTCCCTCCCTGCTCCATAGCGAACCTGGACCTACTTTATGCTTTTAGTTCTCTTTACGAAACTATCAATAAAGCAATCACTAGCACGTGCAGAAGTGGTTCACGAATCATCATTCTATATGCTGAGGTTGCCAGCCTCAAATAACTTTGACATCCACAAGCGAGTTTCACATATTAAAATTCACATGGTAATATATATATACTGAGCGACTTTAATTACGCTTCACTATATGAATCACTCACCAAGATGTCTGAGAATAAAATAATGGTAACATGTTTGATATCACTGGAAACAGTATCCATTGACCGACTGATTTCCGCAATCCGCGTAGCAGTGCATGCTGTGTTAAAAAAAACTACAGTCACAAATGTAATGTAGGGGTCAAATTGAAAAGTCACAAATTTCGTTGTTGTCATTGTAACGCGCTCAGTAGCGCGTGTGGCCACCGTTGGCATCAAGGCAAGCCTGGCAGCGTCTCAGCATGGAGTTAACCAGTGTGCGTAGAAAATCCTGGGGGAGTCGATCCCATACTTCGGTTATATCGCGTCGCAAATGATCCAGGGTCTGCGTTCGTCTGTGCCGGTAGAGTTGGCATCCAATCTCGTCCCAGACGTGTTCAATGTGTGCCATATCTGGGGACAATGAAGGCCATGGTATGACAGCGATGTTATTGGCCTGAAGGAACGCTGTGGTGGCCCTAGATGTATGTGGTCGTGTGTTATCATGCTGGTACAGCTGGAGCTCGGGATGACACTGGAAGAGGGGCACAACGTGGTCCTGAAGCACATCCCTATAGGTGGCAGCTGTGGTGAAGTGGGATGTTATAAATATTTATAGGGGACTTAGTGTACTGACTGAGATCAGCTGTGAAGGTATCTATATCTATTAAGAGTAGTGTATTATAGATAACCTTACTTGCTACCACATATCTATATATCTCAGTCAGAATTATTCTGGAATAGTGTGATGACTACGTTATGTGTCTAGGGTATGTGTATGATGAAGTGTAAGTCACAACAACAGACAGATAAACAATTTAATTTAATCCACTACTCTTGACAACACTGTGACACTCACATACATATAACACTCTATGAGAATATCTTAAGGAGTCACTGATAACTTTTCAAATAACAATATGTATTCATGGTTATCATAAAGGTATATGTGTCCTGATTCAAATACAAAGGAACCAGGAATCACAATCAATTTTAATTACAAGTATATGTACAGACTTTATCAATATGAATATTGTAGTGACATATATTATTAAAATATCCTATGTGTGTCAGTTGTGTAGTGGTAATATGAGGTAATACTGGTTTTGTTTTGTTCAAGCTCTGTTGGTATTTGTCATCATGACTTCAATAGTTTGTCTTTTGGGACTAGTATTGGAGATGTTCTCAGTTCCTGATATTAAGACAATTAAATTCCCCTCTGAATGTTATTTTTATAAAGTCATTTCAAGATGAGGGGACATAATGTTGAGCTCAGCTGGCCAAATCAGCTTATCTTGCGTGATGGCGGCAGGAAAGGACTCCTCTGCTCGAATTCTCCTCTGGGCTCTGGAGACACCTCACTGATAGCTAAAAAGACCAAGGAGTATGCTGTCCGACTCTGGATTCAGCAAAGCTCTGACCAGGTGCTGCTCAGTACCATCAAGACCACGGTCCCTGAAAACAAGAAGGATGTACCTTCTACTTCATAACTAATTGATACTCTAGTTCTACACTGAGCACAATACAACACAAACATTGAGTTCAGAGCGTTTGGCCAACTGTCAGCTTCATCTGAAATACTTTATACCAGCATTACCCTCCTTAATGGTCACTACGCCTCTGCACTTCCAGCATTATTTCTGTCTAATCAATCATCCAGGTGTCAGTGTACTATTTGGCTATTCCATGCCGTTTTACTTCCCTCCGACACCCTCTGTTCAGGCTGGAGCATTATAGGCTTTATCTCCTGTTTGCCACTGAACTACACATATATATACAGGCATAAATTAACAATTTACATTCAATTTTCATTAAAAGATACTGAAGGGTTCAAGCTTACCACAATTTCATGGAAATAAACACAGATACGTTGATTAGCAATGAATTCTGGCACAATTACTGGCACAAATTCCCATCTGCTTATGTTCCAGGCTTTTATTTAACACAAATATGAGCTGGCTTCAACGCACTGTTGCTTTATCAAGATTATTTGCACTAGTGGTCTCGAACTAACGCTCCTAAGTGAGTATATCAGCGAGTCTAGCCAATGAGGCCACGTTTCGACAAGTGTTTGAAAAAATGTTACCTTTTCACGTCTCCCCTAACAACGAAAGATAGTATTTATAGCCCGACCAATCGTGGTTAGTCTTTCATTTGTTGCGCTCCAATCAATTTGGAGTTTACATGGTAGGCTAATTCTGTAACGTAAGATTTTTTTCAAACACGTTATAAAAAAATTTTATGAGCAGAAATGATTCCATGCTGTCAGGCATCCCCACTATTTTATTTTGGTTATAATTTATTAATTCCTGGACTATTTGCGTAACGTTTTACATATTCTTGGTCAGCAAGCCCTAAGGAACCCAAATATCCAAATTTAAAAGAGCTACGTGGCTGCGTTCAAAATATGTATTTTCTACCTCCTGTTTCGAAGATGTGCTGTCTGGGTACTGTTATGTTTTCAACCGTAAACCCATCTATTGTTATCTTTCCTAATAAGCGTTTTTTTATGATTTTAAAACCTAACTCTGGGAAGGGTAGTGAATTTATCACTGTCCGTCCGAAAAAGTTAGTGCTTGTAGTCTTACACGCGTGATGGCAGCATTTGTGTATCGCGCGAAGCGTGTTTAGTGTTTGGCTTTCTGCCTCTCCCTTCTCGCTATCCTTTTGTCCATCTGTCTTTTGATCTTGGTAACATAGTGTAGAAAAAGACATGAATGGAAAATAAAATTTAGGTCAACTTGCATATTTCAAGGTTTTTCTTAGAAAGGCAGCACATTTTATTGTGTGTTTGGGAAACGCGTGTATGTTGCAGAAGGCCTTTAATATCAACGTGAAACGTTACAATTTGCATACGCAGTAGAAAACAAGGGGATTTCGAGTACAGTCATTGTGACAGCACTGTTCTTTACCATTCTTCTTCCTTTATTTATTATATGTATTTATTAGGCTTTATATTTACTTGATAATTTATATATGTGGATTAGAATATTCCACGACACCTCCCCTCTTAAAACAGACATTATATGTCAGTCCTTTATTCTATATTCACATAGAGAAATTTATTATTATTTCTGGGGTTTACGGTGATTCTCATCACACGGATGGCGGCTTAAAAAATCCGCTCCCAAATTGGTTTTTCCAGATATATACTCAATGCTAAAATTATATGGAGCCAAAAGTAAAGACCATCGGAGTAACCTGGAGTTCTCATGCCTAGCCTGTGCTAGAAACGATAAAGGTTTGTGGTCTGTTTGCAACTTAAATGCCTTCCCATATAGATAAATATTGAATTTCTTTATCGCCCATATTACTGCAAGACATTCTTTTTCGCTAGTTGAGTAATTGATTTCAGCTTTATTCAATTTTCTGCTAGCATATGCCACTGGGCTTAATTCCCCATCCAATGCATCTGATTTCTGTAGTAGAGTTGCTCCTAGCCCAATATTACTGGCATCCGTCCGTACAATGAATTCTTGACTTAAGTCAGGTAATTTCAAAATGGGTTTACTTGTGAGCTTTTCCTTCAATTCTTGGTAAGTCATTTCACATTGTGGTGTCCATGTAATGCGATCTGGATGTCCTTTACGTGTCAATTCAGTTAACGGTGCACATATGGAATTAAAGTTTTTGATATACTTCTGGTAGAAACCACATAATGAGACAAAGGATCTCACGTCCTTCTTGGTTTGTGGTCTCGGGGCTTTCTGTAGTTTCTCTAAATTCTTTGGGTCAGGGGTCATGTTTCCCTGATAAACTGTGTGTCCCAAAAATTCCAATTCTTTACATCCAACGCAACATTTGGTTGGTCGGGCTGTTAAATTTGCCTCCCTAAGTCGATCAAACAGCATGTTCAGAGAGTCAATGTGTTCCTCAAATGTTTCTGTTGCTATAAGGATATCATCCATAAAATTTGTTATACAGGGATTATTCAGAGGATCCAATAATTTTCTCATCATTCTAGAGAAGACACTAGGCGCATTCTTCAATCCAAATGGCAATCTATTAAACTCATAGTGTCCTTCTGAGGTACTAAAAGCTAGGTATGGTCTAACCTCAGGCTTTACTGGAATCTGATAGTATCCTTTACTCAGATCCACTTTTGAGAAATATTTAGCTTTATTTAGTCTGGCAAACAGCTGATTTGTATCCGGCAATGGATCCACCTGTCCTTCTGTAATAGCATTCAGTCTCCTGTAATCTATACAGAGTCTATGTTCTCCAGAGGGCTTCCTTAAGAGTACAACACCGGAACTATACGAAGATTCACTGTGCGAAATAATTCCTTCCTTCAACAGATAGTCTATCTCTTCCTTCAAAGCTTTCTCCTTAGCAAACGGAATCGAATATGGTTTCATACAGACAGGTGTGGAGTCTATTAGTTTCATATCATATTCCAATAGGTTTGTATGCCCTGGTCGGTCTGTTAACACCTCTGCATGATTATTTAGAACCTGTTGCACTCTCTCTTTCTGAGTTTTCGTTAAATGTGTACTGATTTTCACCTGTGCTGCTGTCTCACAGGGGTGTAATGGATATTCAAACGATGAAAGTGGTTCCTTTTTCATCTCCATGGCGATGGACAAGGTCAACAAGTGTGTCTCTTCCTGATGTTCTCTTTCCAAATATTTCTTCAGGAGATTCACATGATAGATTTTTTCTTTCCCCTTCTTATCTATCTTATAATTTGTTCTAGACACCTTCTCTAGAACTGTATATGGACCCTGCCATCCAATTTGTAACTTATTCTGACTCCCAGGCAAAAGAAGCAGTACTTTCTCTCCCACAGCCAAATTTCTGTCTTTCGCCTTCCTGTTATAATAGGCAGCATGTTTCTTCCTGGCTTGTTTCAAATTTTCATTGGCAAGTTTCCAGCCAGTTTTTAACCGAGTGGTCAGCTCATTCACATATTGGTATGAAGATGTAATGTTTTCCTCTGCCTTTTCATCAGTCCACGTTCTTAACATAGCTTCGAGTGGACCTTTTATTGGCCTTCCAAACAATAATGTTGCCGGGGCCATACCGGTTGAACTATGGGGTACCTCCCGATAAGCAAAGAGGGCGGCGTGCAGGTACTGGTCCCATGTATCTGGTTTTTCGTGTGCCAACTTTCTCAGGATCGACATCAATGTGCCGTTAAATCTTTCCACTTGGCCGTTCCCTTGGGGATGATACACACTACAATGGAAGTGTTTGGCCTGGAAGATCCTGAAAACTTCTTCAGTTAGTTTCCCCTTGAACTGAGAGCCATTATCAGTCAAGATTTGATTGGGAAAGCCTAACCTTGTGAAAATTGTGAGCAATGCCTCTGCCACATGTTTTGAATCAATCGATGACAGGGCTACTGCCTCTCCCCACATAGAACAAGTGTCCACCAGAGTCAGAATGTAGCTGTTCCTTCTCTTGGTTCGGGTGAGAGGTCCCACAAGATCCACGGCAACTCTCTCAAAGGGTGTTCCCACTATGGGCATTTCCCCCAGAGTTGCTGGTGCAGTCCAATGTTTAGGTGCTACTCGTTGGCACTCTGGACAGGATTTTACATATCGTTTGATATCTTCAGTTATTCCTGGCCAGAAATAGTGACAAGCTATTCGCTGTCCTGTTGCGCTGATTCCCATATGACCACTGAAGGGAATCGCATGCCCTAGTTCCAACACTTTAGTCCTATATGAAGTGGGAAGGACCAGCTGTCCGTGACCATTGGATTCAGATCCAGCCTTCCTATATATCAGTTTGTTCTTCATATAAAACTCTCCCTTGCCTGGAGGTGTATGAGATTTGGGCAACTTCTTGAAACATGGCTTGAGTGTTTTGTCCTCAGCCTGTGCCTTTCTCATCTCATCTGGGTGAGTATTTATGGGATTATCCTCCTCCTTCTTTGACTGTGATCTGGTCTGCACTGTTGCCAATATCACAGGTCTCTTGGGATTCCCCAAGAAGACATATCTACACCCCAATATTAGAGGGTAGATTGGCTCATTTATCACTGCTGCTTTTATGATTCCTTCCACATATCGCGTTTTCACTTTTATTCGGGCGACGGGAAGTGTCATGGTAGCTACATCCTTGGTTGCAGTTTGAATCTCCACTGTTTCCGTGGTGTATTGATCGGCCTGCACCAGGTGAGAACTCACAACGGAATCGTAATCTAAACCGGTATCATATAAACATCTTATAGTGACACCATTACAGATGACATCTTCACACACTGGGGGGTGGTATGGTTCCTGTAATTCTTCAGGTTTGCCCTTCTTTTCCTTTTTCCCCGATGTCATAGCAGCAAAATGAGGAGGTTTCCTTCTACAATGGTCAGTGTCATGATTGTTCATCTTACAATTTTTACACCACCTTTTTCCTTGGTTGAAAGATTTTCTTTCATCATATTTCCTTTCATCGAATTGTGGGAATTTATTTTTATTTTCATACCGTGGCCTATCAAATTGGTGCTTACCTTTATTTTGATCCTTAGGATCAAATTTATTAAAGTTCTGTGGTGCCCTAAAGTTATCCACTTGTTTCTTTTTATTACCTGTTACCTCTGCTTGAGCTGCTTGATACCTTTCAGCAACATTTAGCAACTCATCCAGCCTCTCTGCACCTTGTTCCATGAGAAACTTTCTCAGGTCTGGAGCCATGGACTCTCTTAATTGCTCTATAAGGACCATTTCCTTAAGATCTTGGGTTTTCCCCAGAGAAGTCCATTTCTCCAAGTATGTCTCTATTCGTGCAGAGAACTGGTGATAGGTTTCACCTGACAGTAGTTTAGCATTCCTAAATTTTTTCCTATAAAATTCTGCATTCTTTTCATACCTTAACAAAAGAGCCTGCTTTAGCATGTCATAATTTTCCTGATCACCTCTGCTCATTTTTGCAAAAACTTCATAAGCTGCCCCACGAAGTCCCTGAGATAACTTTAAGCTCCACCTTTCTCTCTCTAACCCATACGTGGTAGCTAATAGTTCATACCTATTTAGGTAGCTCTCAATATCATCGTCTTTCTCAACAAAAATGATCTAAATGAAAATTCATAGCTGAGGTTGAGGCTCCTTGGCTAGCAGTGGCATCAGAGGCAAAGGGACTGGCACCATTTTCAGGAGCATGGCCCTGAAACTCAAACTCCCTTAGTCGTAACTCATGTTCCCTTTGTAATCTTTTATCTTCTGCTTCCCTTTCTGCAGCTAATTTCCTCTCTTCCCTTTCTGCAGCTAATTTCTTGTCTTCTCTTTCTGCAGTCAATCTTCTTTCTTCTGCTTCCAATTTCTTAGCCTCAGCCTCAATCTGCAACCTCTTAGTCTCAGCCTCAGCTTGCAACCTCTTAGTCTCAGCCTCTAACTTTCTTTCGGCCTCTTTTTTCTAATCTTCTTTCTTCGCGTTCAATAAATTTATCACATTCCGTATTGACATAGGCAACCATAACTTGCCCATCTAATCCTAACTCTTTTGCAGTCTGTACAGCAGCAGATCGAAACTTGGCCAGGTCCGCCATTGTCTATCAGGTAAATTTCTACAATGTCTAACCAACAATTTAATCTCTAAATATATCTAATGGACAACACAGGCACCGTGAGCTCAACCTTATTTAATTCCACCCAAGGATACCTTTTAATTCTTATATTCCCTGAAGTGAATTACCCCCAATATTTTTAATAGGGAAAGATTCAAAATCCCAAGAGCGAGCCCCCAATATATGTGGTGAAGTGGGATGTTATAAATATTTATAGGGGACTTAGTGTACTGACTGAGATCAGCTGTGAAGGTATCTATATCTATTAAGAGTAGTGTATTATAGATAACCTTACTTGCTACCACATATCTATATATCTCAGTCAGAATTATTCTGGAATAGTGTGATGACTACGTTATGTGTCTAGGGTATGTGTATGATGAAGTGTAAGTCACAACAACAGACAGATAAACAATTTAATTTAATCCACTACTCTTGACAACACTGTGACACTCACATACATATAACACTCTATGAGAATATCTTAAGGAGTCACTGATAACTTTTCAAATAACAATATGTATTCATGGTTATCATAAAGGTATATGTGTCCTGATTCAAATACAAAGGAACCAGGAATCACAATCAATTTTAATTACAAGTATATGTACAGACTTTATCAATATGAATATTGTAGTGACATATATTATTAAAATATCCTATGTGTGTCAGTTGTGTAGTGGTAATATGAGGTAATACTGGTTTTGTTTTGTTCAAGCTCTGTTGGTATTTGTCATCATGACTTCAATAGTTTGTCTTTTGGGACTAGTATTGGAGATGTTCTCAGTTCCTGATATTAAGACAATTAAATTCCCCTCTGAATGTTATTTTTATAAAGTCATTTCAAGATGAGGGGACATAATGTTGAGCTCAGCTGGCCAAATCAGCTTATCTTGCGTGATGGCGGCAGGAAAGGACTCCTCTGCTCGAATTCTCCTCTGGGCTCTGGAGACACCTCACTGATAGCTAAAAAGACCAAGGAGTATGCTGTCCGACTCTGGATTCAGCAAAGCTCTGACCAGGTGCTGCTCAGTACCATCAAGACCACGGTCCCTGAAAACAAGAAGGATGTACCTTCTACTTCATAACTAATTGATACTCTAGTTCTACACTGAGCACAATACAACACAAACATTGAGTTCAGAGCGTTTGGCCAACTGTCAGCTTCATCTGAAATACTTTATACCAGCATTACCCTCCTTAATGGTCACTACGCCTCTGCACTTCCAGCATTATTTCTGTCTAATCAATCATCCAGGTGTCAGTGTACTATTTGGCCATTCCATGCCGTTTTACTTCCCTCCGACACCCTCTGTTCAGGCTGGAGCATTATAGGCTTTATCTCCTGTTTGCCACTGAACTACACATATATATACAGGCATAAATTAACAATTTACATTCAATTTTCATTAAAAGATACTGAAGGTTTCAAGCTTACCACAATTTCATGGAAATAAACACAGATACGTTGATTAGCAATGAATTCTGGCACAATTACTGGCACAAATTCCCATCTGCTTATGTTCCAGGCTTTTATTTAACACAAATATGAGCTGGCTTCAACGCACTGTTGCTTTATCAAGATTATTTGCACTAGTGGTCTCGAACTAACGCTCCTAAGTGAGTATATCAGCGAGTCTAGCCAATGAGGCCACGTTTCGACAAGTGTTTGAAAAAATGTTACCTTTTCACGTCTCCCCTAACAACGAAAGATAGTATTTATAGCCCGACCAATCGTGGTTAGTCTTTCATTTGTTGCGCTCCAATCAATTTGGAGTTTACATGGTAGGCTAATTCTGTAACGTAAGATTTTTTTCAAACACGTTATAAAAAAATTTTATGAGCAGAAATGATTCCATGCTGTCAGGCATCCCCACTATTTTATTTTGGTTATAATTTATTAATTCCTGGACTATTTGCGTAACGTTTTACATATTCTTGGTCAGCAAGCCCTAAGGAACCCAAATATCCAAATTTAAAAAGAGCTACGTGGCTGCGTTCAAAATATGTATTTTCTACCTCCTGTTTCGAAGATGTGCTGTCTGGGTACTGTTATGTTTTCAACCGTAAACCCATCTATTGTTATCTTTCCTAATAAGCGTTTTTTATGATTTTAAAACCTAACTCTGGGAAGGGTAGTGAATTTATCACTGTCCGTCCGAAAAAGTTAGTGCTTGTAGTCTTACACGCGTGATGGCAGCATTTGTGTATCGCGCGAAGCGTGTTTAGTGTTTGGCTTTCTGCCTCTCCCTTCTCGCTATCCTTTTGTCCATCTGTCTTTTGATCTTGGTAACATAGTGTAGAAAAAGACATGAATGGAAAATAAAATTTAGGTCAACTTGCATATTTCAAGGTTTTTCTTAGAAAGGCAGCACATTTTATTGTGTGTTTGGGAAACGCGTGTATGTTGCAGAAGGCCTTTAATATCAACGTGAAACGTTACAATTTGCATACGCAGTAGAAAACAAGGGGATTTCGAGTACAGTCATTGTGACAGCACTGTTCTTTACCATTCTTCTTCCTTTATTTATTATATGTATTTATTAGGCTTTATATTTACTTGATAATTTATATATGTGGATTAGAATATTCCACGACAGCAGCATTTACAGTATGGTTAAAGATGTGGAGACGGGTTCGGTGATTGTAACTGAATGCGCCCCATATCATGACGCTTCCTCCTCCCCATCGGTGGGCTTCCAAAATGCAACAGTTGGCTTGCCTCTCACCACTTCGTCGCCACACCCTTAGTCGCCCGTCAGCATGCGACAGACAAAAACGACTTTCGTCTGAAAAGACGACATTTTGTCACTGACGTCTCATCCATCGTCGGTGCCTCTCTGCCCACTGGTATCGTTGCTGTTGGTGTCGTAAGGTGAGGATTGGGCCGACTCGAGGATGTCTAGCGTTGAGTCCTGCCGCCTGCAGTCGACGTCGCACGGTGTGCTCTAATATGGTTCCACGTCTCCCAACAACATCTCTTGCTGTTACAGCTGCCGCCAAAAACCGATTCCGCAAATGAAGCTGCCGTATTTACGCGTCCTGTTGAGGTGTCGTAACTCTGGGTTGACCTTGACGGGGTCGATCTGCAATGGATCCAGTGGTCATTAAACGTTGTTGCAGTCGGACAATGGTGGACTGGTTGCAATTAACGTGTCTGGATGCTTCTCTGGTGGACATCCCGCCTGTTATCATTCCTATCGCTCTTTCTCTCTCTGCAGCGCTCAGTCTAGGCATGGTTTGACGACGTGTTTGTGGTTGTGGACTAAAATATTGACTGTTTTCCAGTCCGTAGTGCTCTAGGCTGAGCTCTGGGTGAAAAGAAATTAATGTTTTCCGTGCATAATTTTTACTAGGCACCTAAATCATGTTTTACATTTTTCACGTGCTACTCTTGTCTCCAGCTTTGCTGGCGCAAAATGACTATGCTGGCCTCTGGGTGGTAATCTTGTAAACCTGTGTACTAATTTTGGGAACAATTGCATGACCATAAGATACTTTACCAGGCACTCGTATAGCGATGCGTGATTAAAGTCGCTCAGTTATATATGTTAGTTCACATGTTAGTAATAACATATGAAATGTAAATCACAACTTACGCCAATCCTGGCTCACCGACGTTTTGCTCAGACGAATAAAAGATACTTGAATCGCCCTCTTACACGCGTCTGGGGTGTCGTTAATTTAAAAAGTCCCCTCTCTGACTTCGTGTGTGGGTCCTTCAGTTTCCCCAGTCCCGGTTTCCTTATTTAAAATGTTACGGATTTCCTGGGCTATATTATAAGTCCTGATGAATACTCCAATAAAAGGTGTCCGGCATTTTAAGAAGGAATTCTGAATTCTAATTCTTCACTGTAGCAGTCTGGTGTTTTGGCGAGCGATTTCTTAAGTGAAATAGCTTGAGAAAATGATCAGATTATATTCCATGCCTTCCCACGCCTTCGTTTGTTATGAGCTATCAAAAAACTTCAATGAAATTCAAACGGGCGGGTTATATGACAATTTCACAATATTCCGACATCGGATAATTTTGAACGTAAGGCTGAGGTCAACTCTCCCATATATGGTAATAAGATGTCCGATGCCCTTGTGTACAAACTTACGGACAAATCGGTAAACTCATACAACAGCGTGTTTAAAATGTAACCATCATTACTTTATCAGAAAGTACTCTTGTCATAACAAGTAGGACAGGAAACGCTTATGTCATAAGTTTCCGCCGCGTACACGATATCTTGTGCTAATCTTAGCCAAGCTGTGCCGCTCCCTTGCGACTGCCAGTAATTATCTCAGCAAATCTGGGTAGCGTTAAGCAAATGTGATTATTATCACCTACAGGGAGTGTCACGCAATTCGACAATACTCAAATATCTAATACTTAGCAGAAAAATAACGAAGAAAGAAAAAAAGAAAGAAAGAAAAGTGCGATAATTGAGAGTACATAATAAAAATCAGTACCACAAATGTACCGAGTGAAACAAAGATCGATAGGAGCCGCCCCGTTTTGTCACAGCCTCGTTTTCCCGAAGCGCGTCCTATTCAACCAAGTTAGTTATGTTAGGGAACATGTCCAAGTATAAAAGACCTTTAAACCTGGTTACAGTATAGAACAGGATCGTAAGAAGCCTCACGCCCCTATACAGCATTTAAGAAGCCTCACACCGCTTTACAACATCTAAGAAGCCTCATACCCCTTTATCTTCTAGCTCGCAAAGCATGTCATAAATGCTAAAAAGAGTTAAAAGTTTATTTTGAGAAAATGTTACTTACAGAATAGTACTAATGTTCGGTATCTGATTTACCTTGTCAATGTTCTATTTTATACAAATGCATTTGAGTTCGGTGTATTATGTACTTTTTACCTCTACACCTCACGGTAGAAGGGGAACGACTAAGTAAGTAAGTAAGTAAGTATTATGTACTTTTTACCTCTACACCTCACGGTAGAAGGGGAACGACTAAGTAAGTAAGTAAGTAAGTATTATGTACTTTTTACCTCTACACCTCACGGTAGAAGGGGAACGACTAAGTAAGTAAGTAAGTATTATGTACTTTTTAATGATGATTCGCATTCTAAAATATCTGGCATGTCTCGCACCCCTGGAAGGTACGTTCGCACCACCAGGTGGTTCATGTACCCCTGGTTAAGAAGCACTGGTCCAGAGCTTCACAACTCGCAATCCTTCAGATTTCTCACATTAAACGAAAACGCTCAATATTTCAGGAGTCCTCGGACCGCAGTTTGAGACACGCTGCTCTAAAGAAAGTAAATTTATAGACTTTAATATACAGACTGATGTCAGACCCCGTGGAATTAAAAATTCTCGTAGGAAAACTTATGTTTCGAAGCCACAAGAAATTGGATCTTTGCTGGCGTTCATGGTAAAGATTTATTGCCTGGAAGTGCTTAATCAGCTCAAACAGATTTTCTTCATTTGTCAAGCTGATCGATGTAACTCAAAGCCAACGAAGAGAGCTTGTTGGACACCAAGAAAATGCCTATTAATCAACAACATAAGGAGCAGACTGAAAAAAAAAAGTTACCCAGACACGTCACAATAATAGAAAACAGCTTGGAACAACTAATTTCAAAAAGGGGGGGCCGGAGTGGCTACTAGGTATGGCGTCCGCCTCGAGCTCTAGAGGTACCAGGTTCGATTCCCAGTTGAGGGAATTTAAATTATGGAAATTTGTTTTCAGAACCGGTGGTCCTAATGATGTCATACTCCCTCCTGGTCTCCTGGGTAGTGAGATCAGATGCATAGCCTTCTCGGATAAGGGCGAAAAATAGGAGGTCCCGTGTGCATGTTGCGCACGTTAACAATCCCACGGCAGTTGGAAATCGTAAAGAGTAGGCCTATCAGGCCGCTGCCCTGGCAAAATTTAAAAGTGAGAAAACTTCCCACCACAAATATATTTATAGAATGTGTGATTCCTATATACACACATTGGGATGTGCTACGGAGTTCGTGCACCGTGCTGAGATCCTCCTTGTGTGATCTAGCATACCGTCAGCAATGAAGATAATCCTTCAATTTCACAAAGAAGACTGGCACAGAGAGAGAGAGAGAGAGAGAGAGAGAGAGAGAGAGAGAGAGAGAGAGAGAGAGAGAGAGATACAGACAGACAGACAGACAGACAGATCTTGATAAACTGACTGAATGAAACAGGAGAAAACCGACAATACAATTTGCTCATTCAAGACATCGGAGACCGCAGGAAGTGGACATATCGTTCACTAACGGCAGTTGGCATGCCACATAATAATGACGTTCCGCCTTGCCACTCGGAAAATCTGGCCACTTTCATTATTATCCCGATTACTACCATTCGGCTTCACGCGGAGCGTGGCCTTCAACAAATTTATACTAATCCTTCCTGCCCTGTGCCAGCCATTGATGGTCTTTTCATGTCATTTTTATGTCTTTCATGTCTGTCCCCACTTCCCGTCTTCATATATTTTCAACCTTTCTATATTTCTCTGACCCTGGGGATTGTAACAAAATTGACTGCACGTATTGCTATTAACTGATGTCGTAAATGTCTGTCCTATCTCCATCTTCATATACTCTCATATGTCTACTTGAATATTTTCACAGACAGCAATGGTTAACTTGAGGATATTTGTATCTCCGTAGAGTTTTTCCAGGAATAGTACTGGTGACGGCCACGTGTGCTTGCTAAGTTCCTCATATACTGGGCATCTTTGAAGCAGATGTTCAGCAGTCATTTTATTTGTGTTGCATTTACACTTATCGGATCTAACACTTTTCACTTTATTCATACATAAATAGTGTATTGTTTGTTGCACAGTCACTGTCCATTTCTATCAACAACAACTAAAAAGTAACAATAGAACCCGAGGGCAAAAGACCCCATCGAAGTGTAGTGCAAAATAAATAGGAGAACATTAAAAAACACACGCAGACATGAGTATCTATATCCGTTAATTACACATTATTTAAAATGCGGTACTGAGAGTGAAAATAGTGTGAGCGCAGGAAAAACACAAATTGATAACAATTCTATGAAATAAATAAGCAGAATGGGCAGTTTGACTGTACGGAATGCATAGAATCTGAAGAAAAAGGCCATGAAGAAAAATAATTAACATTGGATAGGACACACTGTGTATACATATAAGCTGTAACTATTACCAGGGCAGTCCTTGTTCTGGAACCCCAAGGTAAAAGAAATTGATGGAAACACAAAAAACAGACGGAGATAGGAACTGGAGACAAACTTAAAGGGGACAGAAAAGACATGGAAAATATGTGAACCAATGATACACACACAGGGCGTGAACGTTAGGTGTAAACTGTCGCAAGCTTATGACACAGGGCGTGAACGTTTGGTGTAAACTGTCGCAAGCTTATGACACAGAGCATGAACGTTTGGTGTAATTTGTCGCAAGCTTATCACACAGGGCATGAACGTTTGGTGTAAACTGTCGCAAGCCTATGACACAGGGCATGAACGTTTGGTGTAAACTGTCGCAAGCCTATGACACAGGGCACGAATGTTTGGTGTAAACTGTCGCAAGCCTATGACACAGGGCATGAACTTTTGGTGTAAACTGTCGCAGGCCTATGACACCGGCATGAACGTTTGGTGTAAACTGTCGCAAGCCTATGACACAGGGCACGAATGTTTGGTGTAAACTGTCGCAAGCCTATGACACAGGGCACGAATGTTTGGTGTAAACTGTCGCAAGCCTATGACACAGGGCATGAACGTTTGGTGTAAACTGTCGCAGTCCTATGACACCGGTATGAACGTTTGGTGTAAACTGTCGCAAGCCTATGACACAGGGCACGAATGTTTGGTGTAAACTGTCGCAAGCCTATGACACAGGGCACGAATGTTTGGTGTAAACTGTCGCAAGCCTATGACACAGGGCATGAACGTTTAGTGTAAACTGTCGCAGGCCTATGACACCGGCATGAACGTTTGGTGTAAACTGTCGCAAGCCTATGACACAGGGCACGAATGTTTGGTGTAAACTGTCGCAAGCCTATGACACCGGCATGAACGTTTGGTGTAAACTGTCGCAAGCCTATGACACAGGGCACGAATGTTTGGTGTAAACTGTCGCAAGCCTATGACACCGGCATGAACGTTTGGTGTAAACTGTCGCAAGCCTATGACACAGGGCATGAACGTTTGGTGTAAACTGTCGCAAGCCTATGACACCGGCATGAACGTTTGGTGTAAACTGTCGCAAGCCTATGACACCGGCATGAACGTTTGGTGTAAACTGTCGCAAGCCTATGACACAGGGCATGAACGTTTGGTGTAAACTGTCGCAAGCCTATGACACAGGGCATGAACGTTTGGTGTAAACTGTCGCAAGCCTATGACACCGGCATGAACGTTTGGTGTAAACTGTCGCAAGCCTATGACACCGGCATGAACGTTTGGTGTAAACTGTCGCAAGCCTATGACACAGGGCATGAACGTTTGGTGTAAACTGTCGCAAGCCTATGACACAGGGCATGAACGTTTGGTGTAAACTGTCGCAGGCCTATGACACCGGCATGAACGTTTGATGTAAACTGTCGCAAGCCTATGACACACAGGGAGCTGACATTGGCAATGAATAATACATCTTCTTTTTCTTCCTCGTTGGCCTTCAGACTTCTACACATTAATGACTCTAACAAAGGTAGTAGTTAGCTCAAGGTCCCTGGCATTTTCAAACAGTTTTTCGGGTAGAGAAGTGAGTTGTTTGCCATAAGCTACTCCGTTAACTGCTGTATGTTGGGCAGGACTGCAGCAGATATTCGGCTATTATGGGGCTGATGCCACAGGTGCAGAGAACTGTTGCAACAATCCTGTACTTGTCGTACAGAGAGAAGAAGTTATAAAAACCATAAGGCACGTGATTATCGTGAATCTCTCTCCCGGTGTCTCTTATTCCTTTCTCTCTCGTTCCGTTCACGCTCATTCTATCAGTTATATAAGTCTACATTGACTCATTCTCATTCTATAACGTAGCTGGTACAAAACTCTATGGGCTACTGCCTGTCCATCCGACCTACCAGCTACTGCCTGTCCTTCCGACCTACCAGCTACGTGGAAAGGGGGAACATGAACAGCCTGATCTCCGTATAACTGTGCCCGAGCTTGTAACCCTGGAAGCTGTCAATCGCAGCAAACGGAGATACTCTCTAGATGACCGCCTCAGATTTGGCGAAATAAAGCTCTTACAACAAGCAGAAGGGAAAATAATTCTCAGAAAGGAATACAACGCCAAAAAAAAAAACACCCCCATCTAAGGGTTATCACCTCCAGAACGCGCCATCTCCATAGACAGTTATGACTAGAAGAGGCTCCTATAAACGGAACACAAGACATGCACATTTATAGAATGAATTATTGATCTCATCATCTGGGACAAGCAACGATGTCTGTAGACCCACGCTGTAAGGGTGATACATAACCCACAATATGAACAAACGTACAGACTGTGGTGATCAAATGTATAAAAAAAAAACCAACCAAATCTTTGTTAGATGTTGAGAAAACGCCAAAACTTTGTTAGATGTTGAGAAAACGCCAAAACTTTGTTAGATGTTGAGAAAACGCCAAATCTTTGTTAGATGTTGAGAAAACGCCAAATCTTTGTTAGATGTTGAGAAAACGCCAAATCTTTGTTAGAGGTTGAGAACACGCCAAAACTTTGTTAGATGTTGAGAAAACGCCAAATCTTTGTTAGATGTTGAGAAAACGCCAAATCTTTGTTAGATGTTGAGAACACGCCAAAACTTTGTTAGATGTTGAGAAAACGCCAAATCTTTGTTAGATGTTGAGAAAACGCCAAATCTGTGTTATATGTTGAGAAAACGCCAAATCTTTGTTAGATGTTGATAACACGCCAAATCTTTGTTAGATGTTGAGAAAATGCCAAATCTTTGTTAGATGTTGAGAAAACGCCAAATCTTTGTTAGATGTTGAGAAAACGCCAAATCTTTGTTAGATGTTGAGAACACGCCAAATCTTTGTTAGATGTTGAGAAAACGCCAAATCTTTGTTAGACGTTGAGAACACGCCAAATCTTTGTTAGATGTTGAGAAAACGCCAAATCTTTGTTAGATGTTGAGAAAACGCCAAATCTTTGTTAGATGTTGAGAAAACGCCAAATCTTTGTTACATGTTGAGAACACGTCAAATCTTTGTTAGATGTTGAGAAAACGCCAAATCTTTGTTAGATGTTGAGAAAACGCCAAATCTGTATTAGATGTTGAGAAAACGCCAAATCTTTGTTAGATGTTGAGAACACGCCAAATCTTTGTTAGATGTTGAGAAAACGCCAAATCTTTGTTAGATGTTGAGAAAACGCCAAATCTTTGTTAGATGTTGAGAACACACCAATTCTTTGTTAGATGTTGAGAACACGCCAAATCTTTGTTAGATGTTGAGAAAACGCCAAATCTTTGTTAGATGTTGAGAAAACGTCAAATCTTTGTTAGATGTTGAGAACACGCCAAATCTTTGTTAGATGTTGAGAAAACGCCAAATCTTTGTTATATGTTGAGAAAACGCCACATCTTTGTTAGATGTTGAGAAAACGCCAAATCTTTGTTATATGTTGAGAAAACGCCAAATCTGTGTTAGATGTTGAGAAAACGCCAAATCTTTGTTAGATGTTGAGAACACGCCAAATCTTTGTTAGATGTTGAGAAAACGCCAAATCTTTGTTAGATGTTGAGAAAACGCCAAATCTTTGTTAGATGTTGAGAACACGCCAAATCGTTATCGTCATCATCATCATTATCATTTGTCATTGCCCTCCCTATAGATCGTGGCGCCACCATAGCAGCTGACCCACTTGCAAGAAGTCTGCACCATCAGTTACATGTTCTTGCAGCGGTCCTTTCTGTGGAAATTAGTTTTACATGATAAGGTTCCCAGCCACATGAATAATTCCACATTAGTCGTCTATTACGACACGCCTGATAATGCAGTAGTCAAATTCTTCTTTGTCTCCTCTGAGACCCTATGAGGACTACGTATGGCAAATCTTTATGCGATGTTGAGAGAATCGCGCGAATTCGGTCTTGGTGCAAGATTGAGCAGGTCATGAATAATCATTGGATATCACAAGGGAACTAATCATTAAGTCTCACAAGGGAGTTAATAATCTGTTACTCTCTTTTTTTTCCCCCTCCTTCCACTTGTGTTATCACGAGTCGCGTCAAAATCAAGTAGTTTTC
This sequence comes from Oreohelix idahoensis, assembly GCA_024509875.1. Taxonomy (NCBI): domain Eukaryota; kingdom Metazoa; phylum Mollusca; class Gastropoda; order Stylommatophora; family Oreohelicidae; genus Oreohelix; species Oreohelix idahoensis. Next base: position 770,561 of record JAMPIV010008534.1, on the reverse strand, counting down.
ATGTCTGAGTACACAGGAACGAAACCAAGATGAACACACGACAGTATGAACTTCTTGAAGAAACACGTTATGACGGCAACCATAGCAACGCACTTTGCAAAGGTGAAGAAAAAAAACCTACTAGAGATAATATAGTATAAAATAAATACAAAAAAAAAAAAAAAGAAAAAAAAAGCACCAAAATGATAACAAGAAAGTTCATAAATCAACTAACAAAACAAAGTCTGGGTGTTTACACTGATGGATCCAAGTGTGATAGTGAGCAACTAGGTGCAGGAGTAGTAATACCACTGTGGGGAATTAAGAAGAGCTACAGTGTAACTGAAGGGGCCTCGATTTTTACCGCAGAGATGGTAGCAATACTAAAAAGTTTAGAAATAATCGAAGATAATCCTCCAGACGGAGTTACGATATTTACAGATTATCATCCCTACAAGCACTAGAACACACAGGTACTTGCTGCCGGCCAGACATAAAGGAAGAAATTCTTGCAATTAGTACATCCCTAGGGAACAGAGGATGCAGTGTGAGGCTAGTGTGGGTTCCTGCACACATAGGTATAGCTGGTTGTGACGAGACGGTTGTGCGATCTCAAGTCCACTCCGGCAGGATTGCATTACATTCCCGTGCGAGTGATATTTTCTTATTTTTCTCTCCCTTGTCATTATTATGTGGAATATTTTATGCACCATTATTTACTCTCTGTGCTGGATCAGTAGAGTGAAGTCTCTAACACTCCACTCCCTACGGAAGTATTTGCTATTCGACTGTCTTTATCATGTTTACCACTCCTCAGACTTATTTACGTTCCGCCAGGTGAACTGAGGTTTATCGTAACATAACCCAGTCATTATCACCGGTCAGCAAGCGAGATTCTTAACATGAAAAGACGGTCTTGCCCGATCAACATCTATAGAAGCCAGTATTGTATGTCTGAGATAGCAGTCTGAGGTGGACAGATTACACAGGTGGTAGATGCGTTTATCATTTCACAGGACCATCCCTGTGTGTGACTATCACGATAATCTGTCTGGAGCGACAGTATGAGTTCACATATGGTGTTTATGAGTTGTGCACATGATGCCGACGGAAGTCTGACGCAACGATATGTAGAGGTCACGCGTGGATATTAAATTTAATATTTTGAAACACGTGAGGGTATTTTTTGAACTTGAAGCACCGCGTAGTACTGAACGAGATTCGATTGGATTGGTTGATTTGAGAGGCCGGAATGTACAATGTATCTCAATGGAAAATTAGGCGGAAAAACAGCTGGAATTTGAACTGAAGAATGTGAGATATAACGTAATGGAATCAAAGTCAGTACACACTGCAGCGCAAACGTCAGATTAGCGACTCCTAAAAACCAGAAAGAGAAAGAAGACATTGGACTTAGAAATTCCACAACTACAAGTAACAGATCGAGTATTTGGCAACTTAGGAATTTACAAGTAAACCCGCATTTTTAATACAAGATTAGAAACTTAGGAATTTGATCATAAGTCATAGAGGAATTAAACAAACTTTTTCCCAGGCCAGGACTTCGCAGAACATTCGCTGTCAGAGGAATTAACTCTAATTTCCAGACTTAAGTGATTTCGAAACATCTAATACAGAGCTGTGTCCAGTCTAAATCTTTGCAAGGAGATTGTGTATTCCCAAAATTTTGGGTTACGTGTAAACAATTTATTTACTAATGAAAATTTTACAGGTTTCTTGCTAAGTGGTTATATATGAGGCTGGCAACCTCAACATATGAAAACAGTATATGCATGAACCCCTACTGCAAGAGCTGGTGATTGTTTTATGCTAGTCGTGCGGGAAAACCCGACAGCAGAGGTGACCCCAGGACTCCGACTGGAGCAGTAATGAGTGATGATTACATCATATGTGCCTCAACTGTAGCATATCATTATGTGAGATTTATGTAACTTGTTAATGTTAGTTCATGCACTGTCCAGACACATGTTACCTGTTAATCCTCATAGTAATATTGATGAAGTGTAACCATCTTCTTGGAGTTACGTTGCGCGTGCTCGAGAATTAAATTCTTATGAGAGTTTACCATTGGTTGGCGGACAACGGGAACGTGAGCCTGTTAGAGTGCTCCAAACAAATGTACTTAGTGGGAGGGAATTTGTTTTTCTATTTTTCTAAAGTTCGTGGTTACAAGCCATCAGACGATTTGTGGTACTAACGCCGCTAGTGTGAGAGAAAAGCATCCACCCTAATCGCCTACAGTGGAAGAGAGTGTGGAGAAGGCTTTCGTCATCACAGAATTGATGAACCACAAAGGAGTATATCGGGCCGAAACACTTGTTGGACGGGGGGACTGCTTCTGATGATCAGATTGCTTCCTGTTGTATCGCTCTGTAAAGAGTTTCCTATCATATATATATATATATATATATATATATATATATATATATATATATATATATATATATATATATATATATATACATATATATATATATATATATATATATATATATATATATATATATATATATATATATATATATATATATATATATATATGATATATATATATGTATAATGGTGGGCTCTTTCCTCCTCATGTCCTGAGGACAACACCATTTCTCCTGTGATCAATTTCTCTATGCCTTTCCACCGTGTCTCGCAGAGACCCAGGATATCAATCCTGTAATTAGTCATTTCTGCTGCTACCTGTACAGTTTTTCCCTTGTTCACACAGAGTGCGAACATTCCAGGTACCAATCCTGGAGATTGTCCTAGACGAAAAAAAGTTAGTCGGCAACCCAGACTCCATTCGGCTTTCTCTAGGTTGCTTCATGCGCCTCCTTTCCAAAGGACCTTCTTCTGTCTTGGGCGGCTGAGTTGATTTATATTCTTTGACTTGTCTTTGAAGAAATCATGGGAAAGCATGGATTAGGTAGGATGAACGAGAATGCGGAACTATTAGCAAACTTCTGTGCTTCAAATCAACTAGCTATAGGAGGAAGCATATTTTCACATAAAAGAATACATAAAGCAACATGGATATCACCAGACCACAGAACCGAGAATCAGATTGATCACATATGTATAAGTAAGAAGTTTAGGTCATCATTGCATGATGTGAAAGTATGTAGAGGAGCAGATGTGGTATCAGACCAGCATCTTCTGTTGGCCTAAACAAAGTTAAAACTCAAGAAATTTACAACAGCATATAGCTATAGACAACATTATAATGTGAGATATCTAAGAAATCAGGAAATAAGAGAAAAATTTTCAATCACAGTATCCAACAAATACCAAGTACACCAACAGCTGGAAGGACAAACAGATACGGAAGACCACTGGAAACAAGTAAAAAATACATGGAACGAGACATGTGAAGAAGTACTGAGAAAAGACAACATCAGCACAAAGCATAAACAACAACAGAAACCATTAGTAAGATAGAAGACATGAAAAACAAGAAAGCAGATTTAAACAGAAGCAAAACCAGAAGCTCCAAAGCAAAGGCTCATGAAGTGTACATAGAAGCAAACAAAGAAGTAAGAAGAAACCTTAAAAGAGACAAGATGACATATATTGATGATTTGGCAAGGGAAGCAGAGGAAGCTGCAGCCAAAGGAAATATGAGGGACCTGTACAACAACACAAAGAAGCTAACAGGGAAATATAAGCAGGCAAATGGCCTTATAAAAGATACGAAAGGAAAACTGCTTAGTAATATACAAGAACAAATGAAGAGATGGACAGAACATTTTGAGGAACTTCTCAACAGACCATCTCCAACTAATCCCCCAATCATCCAGCCAGTAGAAGAGGAGCTACAAATCAGCTGTGAACGACCAAGTAGAGAAGAAATAAAGAAAGCCATCAAGCTTCTGAAAGATGGAAAAGCAGCTGGTCCAGATTGCATTCCAGCAGAGGCCATCAAAACAGATATTGATACCTCTACAGAGATACTATACAAACGACAGAGGTAGACCAAACAACACACGGAGAAGAGAACTGGAAACAGAGGTGAAAATGATGAGGAAAACATGGAAAGAACTTGAGCGGATGGCACAGGACAGGAAGACTTGGCATGTGTTTGTTGAAGGCCTATGTTCCTTGGGGAGCTAAAGGGTATTGATTGATTGACTACCTGATCCACTGTAAAAAGTACGAGCAACAGAGGCTAGAATTAAAAACATACTTTAGAGATCACAATATAGACATGACAGGTGAAAAGGTTTTAAGTATAGAGGCCCCAGGGGAAGCCCAATCAATACTTAAACATTATATACACAAAACAAAGGAAAACATATAAGGTTAATAACAGTGACAATATTAGTAATAATAATAACAATAATAATACTTCATAAAAGAAATTCAACCACATAGAAATTAATTAACAAAAAAAAACATTAAAGAAAAACAAAATTATTGACTACTCATAGTGAAAGGAAAAACAAAGACGTAACAAACAAACACAAAACAACACTAAAAAATAAGAAATACTAATATAAATTAAAACCATCAACTGCCAAAGACATTAGTTAGCTACATACAAAACTAATACATACAGTGACATTAAATACCCTAATTATAACCAAATCTTAGGTTGAACAGGGTAGACCAAGATGGTGGGAGAGCAGCGGCAATAATGGTCAGCCGTTAAGTGCCCTCTCAGCTTCCTCATCACCTGTTAAAACAAAACAAAAAACAAAACAAAAAAACTAGGAGTCATTGCATACATCTTAGAAAATAGCGAAAATCAAAGAGAAGGATTAGTTCTTTTAAAGAAAAGGGAGGATGGTGGAATATCATCAGGTGAGCTGCTTTAGCCTCCTTCATCCGCCATGTCAGCAGAAAGTCTACCCTATTCGACATTAGTTGTCGGTTACAATTAAGGCATTGAGTATAATTTTATTTCCCATCTCACTTATTCAAATACATTTTGTTATTTACTATGGTTTACATCTTATTATTTACGATTGATTGTTGTTGGTGATGACTATTTACCTTAGAATTAGTTGTTTGCTTATTTCTTGATTATTTACGGCATGCAACATTTTGTTGTTGGTAATTTTTTCATGTTATTCTTTTGTAACCGGGCTGGTTACAACATCAATGTAAGAATGTGTATGACCGGGTCAATAGGCCAGTCAATTGTGTTGTGCGCAGGTAATTATATTGACGAGAGCTAATTCTTTATACGTTTCTGTTCAAGTGTTTACAGGCCTTCCGCCTGAGATGGAGATTCGTGACTGAAGTTTATTTTTCTTCCCAAGTTCGTTCTTACCCTTTTAGGTTTAGTGATAAGCAATATCGTATAATGGTTTTCAAATGTTCCAACTGTACGTTCCAAATAAAACACAGCAATTAGAAAATTCAATCAGAGTTTATTTTGATGTCATTAGACAAGCACTGCAAATTTGGGAAGATAGTGAGATTGGTGACCCATGATAGAAAGTGGAAATTTATGACCCTGTGTAGTCAAGACACAATAGGTTAGGTGAGAACTTTTATGTTAGATGTATCTCTCAGATCATGTCCCTGTCCATCATTTATGTATGTTTACCACGGAAGAGAATGTTTGAGTGGTATGGACAGTGGAGTATAATGTGGCATGAAAGGAAAGAATGCATTTTGGGAAATGGCCAAATATGCTTTCCTAATCTGGATAACTATTTTATTTCCAGAATTTAGTTACCTAGTAGTATAGGTAACCTTGGGATTGCCACTACTTGTAGCACTTTATGCCATCACTGAGAGTGTCTTGACATGGTCATCGGTCGTCAGGTTGCTGAGATGGTCTACAGTCTCCATGTGGTTAAGAATTTATCCTATGCTATGATAATCTTTACAGAGTGTACACGGGTGTACTTAGATATATAGTGTGATGTATAGTTCATACTGCAATTTTTGAAATTGTAATGTATATAATTGTTTGATAGTCTTTACAGTGGCTGACACTATGTAGTATGAGGATAAAAATGTTGATGTTGCATTATTTTTAATTTAAAGGGAATCAGTCACTGCGGAGTAAAAGACTCGCATTTTTGGCAGTGAGATGTGATATTGTTTTTTTTTTGGTAACACTTGCCATTACAATGTAATGGTAATTACTTCAGTAGTGTAATTCTGATGAAAGCATAGCTGACGTCTAGCTTATGCGATTATGAGTGTCAGGTGTAGACATAACACCAGCATATTTTGGTAGAACTGACATGTAATTGTATACATTTACATAATTTTTTCGGGTTTGTTGGAATGGATCTATATAGCATTTATTGTAATGATGTTGTATGATACTGTTGTGATAGTCCTCTGCAGTAAGGATTACAGTGAGATAGAGGAATGGAAATATTAAATCTCGTTTTCCTTAGAGAATCAAGTTGCTGGATAACTCATTCTCGACATGAGCATAGTCCTTGAGGTGTAGGAAGCAGTGAAGAAAGCGCTATAAAAAGATACAATTGTGATTGAGCAAAGTTTTGGATTGGATGAACATTGCTCAATGTGAGCAACCCTGAGCCCATATCAGTAAGGAATCAGCAACTGGAACAGACAGATGCCTTCACATACCTAGGATGCATAGTAACACCAGACGGCGGAGCAAGCAGAGACATCAATAACAGAATGAACAAAGCAAGAACAGCCTTTTTTAGTTTAAACAACATCTGGAAGTACAGCACAAGCACAAAATTAGGATTATATCAGAGATGTGTGCTTTCTGTGCTTCTCTATGGCGTGGAGAGCTGGAGAGTTACAGAGAAGGAAATGTCGAAATTGTCCTCTTTTCACACATGCCTAAGAAAAATTCTCCGAATTTTTTGGCCGAATACCATCACTAACCAAGATCTGCTTACTCGGAGCAAGCAAGAGGACTTGCACACCATCATAGCTGGCAGACGCTGGAGCTGGGTTGGCCATGTCCTCAGAAGAGACCCCGATGCCATCACAAGAACAGCTATGCTATGGAATCCTGAATGAAAACGAAAGAGAGGCCGACCAAAAACAACTTGGCGGAGGACTGTGGAGGCTGAGATGCAAAGAATGTACCAGAGTTGGGGCACTGTACGAACGATGGCCACCGACCGAGCAAAGTGGAATCAATTTGTTGTTGCCCTACAAGACGCCACCAGGCGTAATGGCCACTGACTGCTTTGACGGTCGGCGGCTAAGGATCAAGAAGAAGGAGAACTGAAGGAATATGAGAGGAATTTATCTTTGTGGATCAAACTGATCAGAGTGAAGGATACTAGATCTTCACAGAATGGATTAGAAAGAATTGGAAGCTTTTGATATTAAGTAGATTATTTGATTGGATAAAGACACATAGTAGTAAAGCAACATGGTTTATTGCTTAATTAAATTGTTTTGTAGTGTATGTGACTGACGTACTGATGTGTATAAGACTACATTTTTCACAAGATGTTGTATTTATTTGGATAACATGCGTCATAAGAATTTGCTAATAATTGTCCTTCTGTAATGTATTGTCCATTGGAGTAAATAACTGTTAGTTATTGCAAGAATCTTTTTTCACGGGTGTTATGATATTGCACTAAACTATATAATTTGTCTCCATTAGTGGAATGGTAAGACAGTATGTTGTAGCATTTGCTCCATGTGAGAGGTAGTATGGAGAACTGTGGTATGGGTTAGAGTGTGACTCACCCATCGTTTATTGTGTAAATGTTCCAGTCACAGTAATATGACAACTGTTTCAGTAAGACCATATGTTTCCAGCCAATTATGTGTTGGTACATGAGGGGTTCTGTGGCATGTACTCAGGTCTTCGGTGCAAAACTTCGTTTTCCATCTGGAGAGGGGGGTGAATGTCAATGAACATTTTCATGAATGATGATAGTGATTGGTGTTAAGGGTCACTGAACTGTTGTTAACACTTGGTTAAGTGTAACTCAGGTATTGAGTTCATGTCTGACTTTATGTCAACATGGTGTGCCTTGTACATGCGTTGGGAGAAAGCATGTAGTGAATACAAGTCTGGTTTGACGATTAGTCTGTGTTTGGCAGCCGACTGTATGCTCGAGTCTGTGATTAGTAGCCGAGCTGTGAGCTCGTATTGTGTGACTGTGGAGAAACACAGATGTGATTATTCGAATATGTGAGGAGTTATTTATTATATATTGTGTAGGTCCTACATATTGTATAGGCGAAGATTATTGTACCGCCTGGAAGTGTTCCGGTTGGAACCACATTTATACTCTGTTCGCGGAGAACAGTATAGGGCGTTGCAGTGTCCACCCCTGGAGCTACTGAAAGAAAGGCGACGCGTTTCCCGCCTTGTAGCAGTATTGGAATAATACAGGCGTTGTTGGTTTCCCGCCTGGATGAGATTCGGAGAGAATCTAGATGGCGATGCTTAATGCCGCCAACCACTATTAATACGTGGATCACACCTGGATGGTGTTATGATTGTGCGAGGAAGGTATGCCGCACAAAAAAACTTTATATGTAACTGGTAGTGTGTGTTCGTGTAAAGTCAGTTCGTTGTCGTGAAACATTCTAAATCCACATATATAAATTAAAAGGTAAATGTAAAGCCTAACACATAAATTCAATAAAAGGAAAGAGAAATGGTAAAAGTACAGTGCTGTCACAATGGCGTACAAAAATCCCCCTTGTTTTCTACTTCGTCTGCAAATTGTAACGTTTCACGTTGATAGTAAAGCCTACTGCATCACTACACGCTTTCTACAATAAAACGTGTACTGTATTTCTAAGAAAACCTTGAGATAGACACACTGCGTAATGACCTAAATTAATACTTCCATTAATTTCATTTTATACACTACGTTAACATAAACGGAAAGACAGACGAACTTAGGATAGAGAGAGGGAGGGCTGAAAGCAGGAACGCATGCAACACGAACACGCGTCTCGCGATATACAATTAATGCCACCCTCCCCGCGCGAAAGGCCAGAGGCACTAACTTTTTTTTCAAATAGACCGTGATAAAAAACACGACAACTACGAGAGTTAGGTTTAAAAACCTGAAAAACGCTTATTAGGAAACATGACATTATACTGGTTTACGTTTGAAAGCCTGACAGTACAGCAGACACCCTAAAAGTTTGGAAGTGAGGAGGTGGTAACAGCACGACTATCCTAGAAGAAAATACATATTTTGAACGCCGCCACTTAGCTCCCTTAAAACTTATATATTTAGGTTCCTTAGGACTTGCTGACAAAGAATATATTAAGTGTTACGCAAATTGTCTAGGAATTAACAAATTATAGCCAAAAGAAAATAGTGAGGGTGTCAGACAACACACAAAAAATAATCGCACAGTGGCATGTTTTGAAACCACTATTTTACGGGAAATGGGCCACCATGTAAAATCCTATTTGATTGGATAGAAGTAAATGTAAGGCTAAACACGATTAGTCGGACTTCAAATACTAATTCTTTGTTGTTACGGGAAACGGTAGTAAGGGTACTTTTTTTGGGAAAAGCTGTGTAAACATGGCCCGATTGGTTAGACCCGCCAATATAGTCATGTAAGAGCGTCAGTTCAGTGCCACATTTTAAAATAAACTTACTAAGAAACAGTGCGTTGAGAGCCAGATCATATTTTTCTAAATAAAAGTCTGGGACAGAGGCAGATCGGAATTTGTGCCATTATTTATCGCCAGTCAACGTATCTGTGTATTATTTCCATGAATTGTGGTAAGCTTGATATATTCGATATATTTTTAATGAAAATTGAATGTAAATTGATAATTTATGTCTGTATATGTGCGTGGTTCAGTAGCAAACATGAGGCAAGGCCTAGATACTGCTCCAACCTGAACATGACGTGTCGGAGAAAAGTAAAACTGCATGGAATTGCCAAACAGTACACTGACACCTATCTTATTGACTAGATAGAACTAATGCTGGAATTGCAGAGGAGTAGTAACCATTTAGGAGGAGAATACTGGTGTATATTGTTCCAGATGAAGCTAGCAGTTGGCCTACCGCTCTGAACTCAGTGTTTGTTATGTATTGTGTTCAGTGTGGAAATAGATTATAAATTAGTTATGAAGTAGGAGGTACAACCTTCTTGTTTCAGGGACTGTGGTCCTAGTTAATGAAGCAGCACCTGGTCTGAGTTTTGCTGAAATCCAGAGGCTGACAGCATACTCCTTGGTCCAGATAGCGACCAGTGAGGTGTCTCCAGAACACAGGAAGCAATCGAGCAGAGGAGTCTTTTCCTGCCGCCATCACGAAAGATAAGCTTCTGTGGCCAGAGTAGCTCAACATTATGTGCCCCCTCAAAAATTGACATTTTATTAAACACAGAGGGACAATTAATTGGTTCAAATGACAGGAACTGTGAACTTTTCCCAATACTATTTCCACGATAATCAAACACTTGAAGTCATGATGAAAAACAACAACCAAGCTTGAACAAAACCAGTATTACCTCATATTACTACTGCACAAATTACACACATAGAATAATAATAATAAACTATGTCAATACAAAGTTCATATATATAAACTGTGTACATAATACTTGTAATTACATTTGATTGTGATTCCTGGTTCACTGTGTAGTTGAATCAGGATACCCATTATTGAAAGAATTAATACATATATTTTTAAACTTAAACACTTGACTCATTTAAGATAGTCTTATAGAGTGTTATATGTGTGTGAGTGTCACAGTGTTATAAGTGTTGTGGAATAAATTAAATTGTTTATCTGTCTGTTGTTGTTGTGACTTACACTTCATCATTTTCATAACCCTAGACATTTAACGTAGTCATCACAATATTCCAGAATAATTCTGACTGAGGTATAAATGTGGTAGCAAGTAAGGTCATCTGTAATACACCACACTTATTAGATACAGATACCTTCACAGCTGATCTCAGTCAGTACACTAAGTCCCCTATAATATTTATAACATCCCACTTTACCACATATATTGGGGTCCTGTCCGGGATTTTGAATCTTTCCCTATTATAAATATTGGGGGTAATTCACTTCAGGGAATAATAAAAATTAAAAAGGTATCCTTGGGTGAAAATAAATAACGTTGAGCTCTCAGTGCCTGTGGTTGTCATTGGATATTTAGTTAGAGATTGAATTGTTTAGTTAGATATTGTTTACATTTACCTGTTAGAAAATGGCGGACCTGGCCAAATTTCGATCTGCTGCTGTGCAGACTGCGAAAGAGTTAGGAATGGACGGGCAAATTATGATTGCTTATGTCACTGCTGAATGTGACAAATATATTGAACGTGAGGAAAGAAGATTTGAGGCTGAGGCTAAGAGGTTGCAGATTGAGGCTGAGGCTAAGAGGTTGCAGATTGAGGTTGACAAAGAGGCTAAAGCATTGGAGGCAGATAGGGAGATTAAGAGGCTCCAGTTGGAAGAGAAAAAGGCAGAAAGGGAAGCCGAAGAAAAAAGATTAGCTGCAGAAAGGGAAGACAAGAGATTAGCTGCAGAGAGGGAAGCAGAAAAGGAGGAGAAAAGATTACAAAGGGAACATGAGTTACGACTAAGGGAGTTTGAGTTTCAAGGCCATGCTCCTGAAAATGGTGCCAGTCCCTTTACCTCCGATGCTACTGCTAGTCAGGGAGCCTCAACCTCAGCTATGAATTTTCATTTAGATCATTTTGTTGAGAAAGAAGATGATATCGAGAGCTATCTAAATAGATATGAACTATTAGCTACCACGTATGGGTTAGAGAGAGAAAGGTGGAGCTTAAAGTTATCTCAAGGGCTTCGTGGGGCAGCTTATGAAGTTTTTGCCAAAATGAGCAGAGGTGATCAAGAAAATTATGACATGCTAAAGCAGGCTCTTTTGTTAAGATATGAAAAGAACGCAGAATTTTATAGGAAAAAATTTAGGAATGCTAAACTACTGTCAGGTGAAACCTATCACCAGTTCTCTGCACGGTTAGAGACATACTTGGAGAAATGGACTTCTCTGGGGAAAACCCAAGATCTTAAGGAAATGGTCCTTATAGAACAATTAAGAGAGTCCATGGCTCCAGACCTGAGAAAGTTTCTCATGGAACAAGGTGCAGAGAGGCTGGGTGAGTTACTAAATGTTGCTGAAAGGTATCAAGCAGCTCAGGCAGAGGTATCAGGTAATAAAAAGAAACAGGTAGAAAATTTTAGGGCACCACAGAACTTTAATAAATTTGATCCTAGAGATCAAAACAAAGGTAAGCACCAGTTTGATAGGCCACGGTATGACAATAAAAATAAAACCCCACAATTCGATGAAAGGAAATATGATGAAAGAAAATCTTTCAACCAAGGAAGGAGGTGGTGTAAAAATTGTAAGATGAACAATCATGACACTGACCGTTGCAGAAGGAACCCTATAGTTATGGCCACCCTTCAGGTCAGGTCGACCTCAAGACAGGAGGAGGATATCCTGATAGATACCACTCCAGAAGAGATGAGGAAGGCACAGGCTGGGGATAAGACCCTCAAGCCTTGTTTCAGGAAATTGTCAACTTGTCATACAACTCCAGGCAAGGGAGATTTTTACATGAAAAACAAGTTGATTTACAGGAAGGCCGGAACTAGATCCAATGGTCACGGACAGTTGGTTCTTCCAAAGAGATATAGGGCAGAATTAATAAGGAGCCTACATGTGAAAAAAGATGGGGACCATGAGAAAATAGGTACCATCATCCAAAAGGTGGCTCACAATTATTATTGGCCCAAGGCAAGGTGGGACATTGAGAATTTTGTAGAGAGGTGTAGCATAGCACATGAGGGAACACCCACAAGTGGGAACATTGATCAGGACCTGGACACGCCACGGGGCAAACTTAGGCCTGACAATAGAAAGAAAAATAAATTTGATAAAGTGGACCAAATGGAATGGGAAGCCCCTTTTCACGGACAAGCTTCAATTAACTGTTTTACAATGGCCACTATGCAGAGAGTGCAAAAAGATGTCTTACCCCAGGATAAGCCGAAAATCCCTCAATCGGACTTAAACAAACTGGAGGAAGAGGATGTAGAGAGGAAATCTCTCATCAAGATTTCTAAGTGGGGAGAAAGCCCCAAGAGAAGAATTGGTAGCGGTCGTTTTGTGCATGATAATTCTGGGAAGAAAAATCATCACTATAGCGCTTCGAGTGGAAGAGACCATACCGGTGCATGGACAAATAGGTCCACAAAATTAAAGGTCCATATGTAACGCTGTTAAGAACGTGGACTGATGAAAAGGCAGAGGAAAATATTACATCCTCATACCAATATGTGAATGAGCTGACCACTCGTTTAAAAACTGGCTGGAAACTTGCCAATGAAAATTTGAGACAAGCCAGGAAGAAACATGCTGCCTATTTCAACAGGAAGGCTAAAGACAGAGATTTGGCTGTGGGAGAGAAGGTACTGCTTCTTCTACCCGGTAGTCAAAATAAGTTACAAATTGGATGGCAAGGTCCATATACAGTTCTAGAGAAGGTGTCTAGAACCAATTATAAGATAGATAAGAAGGGGAAAGAAAAAATCATGTGAATCTCCTGAAGAAATATTTGGAAAGAGAACATCAGGAAGAGACACACTTGTTGACCTTGTCCATTGCCATGGAGATGAAAAAGGAACCACTTTCATCATTTGAATATCCATTACACCCCTGTGAGACAGCGGCACAGGTGAAAATCAGTACACATTTAACGAAAAATCAGAAAGAGAGAGTGCAACAGGTTCTAGATAATCATACAGAGGTGTTAACGGACAGACCGGGGCATACAAACTTATTGGAATATGATATGAAACTGATAGACCCCACACCTGTCTGTATGAAACCCTATTCGATTCCTTTTGCTAAGGAGAAAGCTTTGAAGGAAGAGATAGACTATTTGTTGAAGGAAGGAATTATTTCACACAGTGAATCTTCGTATAGTTCCAGTGTTGTACTCTTAAGGAAACCCTCTGGAGAACATAGACTCTGTATAGATTACAGGAGACTGAATGCTATTACAGAAGGACAGGTGGATCCATTGCCGGACACAAATCAGTTGTTTGCCAGGCTAAATAAAGCTAAATATTTCTCAAAAGTGGATCTGAGTAAAGGATACTATCAGATTCCAGTAAAGCCTGAGGTTAGACCATACCTAGCTTTTAGTACCTCAGAGGGACACTATGAGTTTAACAGATTGCCATTTGGATTGAAGAATGCGCCTAGTGTCTTCTCTAGAATGATGAGAAAATTATTGGACCCTCTGAATAATCCATGCATCACAAATTTCATGGATGATATCCTTATAGCAACAGAAACATTTGAGGAACACATTGACTCTCTGAATATGCTGTTTAATCGACTTAGAGAAGCGAATTTAACAGCCCGACCAACCAAATGTTGCGTTGGATGTAAAGAATTAGAATTCTTGGGACACACAGTCCATCAGGGAAACATGACCCCTGACCCCAAGAATTTAGAGAAACTAAAGAAAGCCCCGAGACCACAAACCAAGAAAGACGTGAGATCCTTTGTCTCATTATGTGGTTTCTACCAAAAGTATATCAAAAACTTTAATTCCATATGTGCACCGTTAACTGATTTGACCCGTAAAGGAAATCCAGATCGAATTACATGGACACCACAATGTGAATTAGCTTACCAGGAATTGAAGGAAAAGCTCACAAGCAAACCTATTTTGAAATTACCTGACTTAAGTCAAGAATTCATTGTAAGGACGGATGCCAGTAATATTGGGTTAGGTGCGACTCTGCTACAGAAATCAGATGCATTGGATGGGGAATTAAGCCCAGTGGCATATGCTAGCAGAAAGTTGAATAAAGCTGAAACCAACTACTCAACTAGCGAAAAAGAATGTCTTGCAGTAATATGGGCGATAAAGAAATTCAATATTTATCTGTATGGGAAGGCATTTAAGTTGCAAACGGATCACAAACCCTTGTCGTTTCTAGCGCAGGCTAGACATGAAAATTCTAGATTACTCCGTTGGTCATTACTGATGCAGCCATTTGAGTTTAGCATAGAGTATATATCTGGAAAGACAAATCTGGGAGCGGATTTTTTAAGCCGCCATCCGTGTGATGATAATCACCGTAAGCCCCAGAACTAATAATAAATTTCTCTATGTGTATATAGAATTATAGACTGACATATAACGTCTGTTTTAAGAGGGGAGAATTTGTCGTGAAACATTCTAAATCCACATATATAAATTAAAAGGTAAATGTAAAGCCTAACACATAAATTCAATAAAAGGAAAGAGAAATGGTAAAAGTACAGTGCTGTCACAATGGCGTACAAAAATCCCCCTTGTTTTCTACTTCGTCTGCAAATTGTAACGTTTCACGTTGATAGTAAAGCCTACTGCATCACTACACGCTTTCTACAATAAAACGTGTACTGTATTTCTAAGAAAACCTTGAGCTAGGCACACTGCGTAATGACCTAAATTTATACTTCCATTAATTTCATTTTATACACTACGTTAACATAAACGGAAAGACAGATGAACTTAGGATAGAGAGAGGGAGGGCTGAAAGCAGGAACGCATGCAACACGAACACGCGTCTCGCGATACACAATTAATGCCACCCTCCCCGCGCGAAAGGCCAGAGGCACTAACTTTTTTTTTCAAATAGACCGTGATAAAAAACACGACAACTACGAGAGTTAGGTTTAAAAACCTGAAAAACGCTTATTAGGAAACATGACATTATACTGGTTTACGTTTGAAAGCCTGACAGTACAGCAGACACCCTAAAAGTTTGGAAGTGAGGAGGTGGTAACAGCACGACTATCCTAGAAGAAAATACATATTTGAACGCCGCCACTTAGCTCCCTTAAAACTTATATATTTGGGTTCCTTAGGACTTGCTGACAAAGAATATATTAAGTGTTACGCAAATAGTCT
This sequence comes from Oreohelix idahoensis, assembly GCA_024509875.1. Lineage (NCBI taxonomy): Eukaryota > Metazoa > Mollusca > Gastropoda > Stylommatophora > Oreohelicidae > Oreohelix > Oreohelix idahoensis. The sequence continues at coordinate 754,714 of JAMPIV010008534.1, read as the reverse complement.
AGGAATTAACAAATTATAGCCAAAAGAAAATAGTGAGGGTGTCAGACAACACAAAAAAAAAATAATCGCACAGTGGCATGTTTTGAAACCACTATTTTACGGGAAATGGGCCACCATGTAAAATCCTATTTGATTGGATAGAAGTAAATGTAAGGCTAAACACGATTAGTCGGACTTCAAATACTAATTCTTTGTTGTTACGGGAAACGGTAGTAAGGGTACTTTTTTTGGAAAAGCTGTGTAAACATGGCCCGATTGGTTAGACCCGCCAATATAGTCAATTAAGAGCGTCAGTTCAGTGCCACATTTTAAAATAAACTTACTAAGAAACAGTGCGTTGAGAGCCAGATCATATTTTTCTAAATAAAAGTCTGGGACAGAGGCAGATCGGAATTTGTGCCATTATTCATCGCCAGTCAACGTATCTGTGTATTATTTCCATGAATTGTGGTAAGCTTGATATATTCGATATCTTTTTAATGAAAATTGAATGTAAATTGATAATTTATGTCTGTATATGTGCGTGGTTCAGTAGCAAACATGAGGCAAGGCCTAGATACTGCTCCAACCTGAACATGACGTGTCGGAGAAAAGTAAAACTGCATGGAATTGCCAAACAGTACACTGATACCTATCTTATTGACTAGATAGAACTAATGCTGGAATTGCAGAGGCGTAGTAACCATTCAGGAGGAGAATACTGGTGTAAATTGTTCCAGATGAAGCTAGCAGTTGGCCTACCGCTCTGAACTCAGTGTTTGTTATGTATTGTGTTCAGTGTGGAAATAGATTATAAATTAGTTATGAAGTAGGAGGTACAACCTTCTTGTTTCAGGGACTGTGGTCCTAGTTAATGAAGCAGCACCTGGTCTGAGTTTTGCTGAAATCCAGAGGCTGACAGCATACTCCTTGGTCCAGATAGCGACCAGTGAGGTGTCTCCAGAACACAGGAAGCAATCGAGCAGAGGAGTCTTTTCCTGCCGCCATCACGAAAGATAAGCTTCTGTGGCCAGAGTAGCTCAACATTATGTGCCCCCTCAAAAATTGACATTTTATTACACAGAGGGACAATTAATTGGTTCAAATGACAGGAACTGTGAACTTTTCCCAATACTATTTCCACGATAATCAAACACTTGAAGTCATGATGAAAAACAACAACCAAGCTTGAACAAAACCAGTATTACCTCATATTACTACTGCACAAATTACACACATAGAATAATAATAATAAACTATGTCAATACAAAGTTCATATATATAAACTGTGTACATAATACTTGTAATTACATTTGATTGTGATTCCTGGTTCACTGTGTAGTTGAATCAGGATACCCATTATTGAAAGAATTAATACATATATTTTTAAACTTAAACACTTGACTCATTTAAGATAGTCTTATAGAGTGTTATATGTGTGTGAGTGTCACAGTGTTGTAAGTGTTGTGGAATAAATTAAATTGTTTATCTGTCTGTTGTTGTTGTGACTTACACTTCATCATTTTCATAACCCTAGACATTTAACGTAGTCATCACAATATTCCAGAATAATTCTGACTGAGGTATAAATGTGGTAGCAAGTAAGGTCATCTGTAATACACCACACTTATTAGATACAGATACCTTCACAGCTGATCTCAGTCAGTACACTAAGTCCCCTATAATATTTATAACATCCCACTTTACCACATTCGTGAACACGAGAGTTCAAGAGTTATTTCCTGCAGGCAATGTCAGCCTGGAGGTGAGTCAGTATGCTTGCTACGTGTAATTGATTTCCACGATTTATCTGTCAGTCTAATAAATGTCATGGAACTGTACCAGTGGTGTTGGGTTATTTCGTACGAGCCATTATTGATCATCTACATACAACCCACACCCACCATAATTATAGTGTTCCTGACAAGCAGGGTACATCCTTTATATCCTGACAACTAGGAACGTCGTTTAAACAGTTTCTGACAACAATGAAAATATATATCCACAAGGAAAAATATATCCACAAGGAAAATATATCCAACAGAATAAAATACAACTTGTAAACTTAGAAACTTGTCAACTAAAAAATACTTGTCTTGATAATCTCAAAGACGCAGTTCATCTAAACATTACCTAACACAAAATCCTTCTTCTAAATCTAAAAACTATAAACTATCCTCTCTCTAATGATCCTATCGCTCACATCTCTCCTTTTATATGCAGCTCCTTCCTTTTCCCGCCATTTTTCACACGACTCCGTTCTCTTTTTCACACGTTACAATTTTCTACACACGTCTCTCTGTTTTCGACATTTTGCACACGACTTTCTGGTTTTTTTTTTCGACTTTTGTGACATATCTCTTTTCCATCAACAATGGAAAAAAACCAAAATAGCAACTCTCACTTCACGAAATTTTCCACTCAAAAACACGCATTCATTATTATTTTCTGAGACAGCTATACCATGCCTCTCATCGTCGTGACTACCATCTAAACTACAATTTATACTGCGTTTTGTGCAAACACGCCTTATCTGCTTAACGTCTGTTATTCTTATTCTATGTAGTGTTATAACTCGTATAAATGGTAGTGTATGCCAAGCGGTCACAGTTTGTAGTACTTTACCGCTTTTCATTACTTTAGTTAACAGCGGTTTTTGTTTTTAAATATGCGCTGCTTCTTTTGGCTCATGGTGTGTTTGATTTTGGGCATTAAGTATTATAAAGTTTTGACAATTTATTTTGTTTTGCTTGTTAAAAAATAGTATAACTAGTATTATTATTACTAATATTATCATTGTTATTACTTGTTCGCGAAGAGAATTCTCAAAAGGTGAACATGGGGTACTGTGCTACAAGGATATGAGAATTTCAGACTCCTCGAATCCTGTATATTGGAGTTGGGAACTTCCAGATGATGGGCTTTACAAGCACCTGTGATAGGTATGTCAACATGGAGACAGCTAGTTTGTCTAAAACTTGACCCTTGTGTCAGTTTCAGAGCCCGGCACAATGTTTGCAACGTCGACCTTTTCGACACTCAGTGACAGTCCTTCATTTTTACCATTTCGCAATTTTATAATTCCTTTTTTCGTGTTGTTTATTCTGTTGTTGTTGTTGTTTAACTGGGGCTTTTCGCTCATTTGCAGCCAATATCAAGTTGAAGAGTCCTTGGTATTATCTACACTGTAGATCTAGGCTCCTCCTGTGACTTTTCTGCCATTCCTAAACCTGTTGAGTTGAAGTCATGAAGAAGAAGCATGTGGCATACTGCACATCCCCCGCCATCCAAGGGGGCTCTTCAAATATGCAGAACTAAAATATGGTGCTCTGGTACTGAGCTTTCACGAGGAATCGTCACGTTCTACACAGAGCCTTTTTTCAGTTCCCCTGCCTAAGGACGACATGAGATATGCCCCATGCATTTTTTGTATTTTAAGATTACATACGGCTATCAACCCTTCATGCAAAGAATCAAAGAAAGGGGCCGAGATCACACCTATATACACGTAACTAAAGGGGTATATATTAATTCAAATACAAAAATATTTGAGCATCTTGAGAAGTACTCTCAAGAAAACTCTCCATTTATTAATGCAGAAAGCCAGGAATCCTAGGAACCTGAACACTAAGTCAAGTCATAGTAAGATTATATTGTAAAGTAACATCTCAGACCACGTGTAAGAGGCATCTTAATGAAGTTGCCAGAAGTCAGTCTGTATTGCCAAGTATTTGGGGTGAGTTGTACATTTTATAATTCTATAATTTGCATTATTAACATGACATGTGAACATTGCTAGTGGATGTCCAAACCATACGAGCCTGGCAATCTCAGCATATAGAATGATAGCTTCATGAACAACTACTGCATGAGCTGGTGACTCAACTGCTTTATACGGGTTTCTCATAGAGAACCAAAACCAAAGGTAGTCCCAAGTTCGATATGGAGCAGGGTGTCACATAATTGGGTTCGCTCTCTTTTCCTCTCCGGCAGTATTGTTCTTTAGAGTCATTGTTTGCACTTCTTCTCCGTAATAATTTGTCTTGTCTGTTTACCTGACCATCCCTGCAGAGAGAGTAGATAGGTGATGCAATATTGACCGACAGTCATGTTGGTAAAATTCTCGTATACTAAACATTGGGCGCGACGGATTAACACGACGTACGCACAGCAAGTTTATTTAGCGCTAATATGACTATTGTAATTCACCAATTACTGTCGTGAAGAGTCACAGCCCATATGGTTAAACAAGGGTCGGTGTTTGCACAAGGACGGGGAGATAAATTATCCGTTTGCGGACATATTACAGACATGCACTTGAAAGACAGAATGTTGTAATAGCTTCCGGACAGAAGTGTTACGAAGACATTATTTGTGATAATGTAGGGAGTTGTAGTTGCAATCATTACCGCGAATCGACGGATACAGCACTTCCATATTTGGAAAGTGATCTTTTAAATAACACGCCGAATTTTCATATGAAGAAAATTTTTGAGTTAACGCCTTCAAACCACGCATGATTAAAACTATTGGCCGGCATTCGAGATGTAACCATATTAACATTTCTGGCTGGAGCATTATCTAATAGTAAACAAAAACATGCGTAGGACGAAGGTTGCAATATAACCTGACACTTTAATCGGGTGAAAGCACTGTGAAATTCAGCTCATCAAGATAGCAGTCAGAGGAAAGAATAAGATCAGAATTTCATTTATCGGACCGGACTTTGTTTGAACATCTTAAGGACTTATATATATCCTAGGAAAACTCTACCTTTATTAACACGGAAAACCGGAACCCTAGGAATCTGAACACGAAGTCAGAGTGGGAACTTATTGTAAAGTAACACCCCAGACCGCAAGCAATAGGCATCTTAAACAAGTTGCCTTAACTGTTTTTCTGCACCAAGAGTCTGTGATTCCAAAGACAATTTTGGGGTGAGTTGTACATTCATAATTCTATATTTTACATTATTAACACGTGAAATAATATGTATATATTGATATGTGAATATTAATATGGGAAAATTGCTACTGGATGTCCAAGTCATTTGAGGCTGGCAACTTTAGCGTATAGAATGATGATTTCATGAACCAATACTGCAAGGGCTGGTGACTGCTTTATGCAAGTTTCTTATAGAGAACCAAAAGCAGAGGTAATCCGAAGTTCCATATGGAGCAGGGAGTGAATGATGAGAGAAAAGATGTACATACTTACTATACTGTTAACCTTTTCAACCAATGTAGAGGTAAATGTAAACCTATACAATCTAAATGTAATAAAAGTTTTCCGCTCACTGGGATTAAGATTAATTCTCAGAGAGGGTAAGCTCCTGAGGTAGATGGGATGGTGGAATGAAAAGAGGGGGCACATCAGTGTGTGTCAGGAAACCGCAACACTCAAGAGGGTATTTGTTCTCTTCTTTTGTGACACTTGTCGGTGGTACCTATTGAGGGTACTATCTCTGGAACAAGTGAGAGTATAAGTGGCCTGAAGTCGACATTAGACACCATCATAGACGGGTCTTAGAGACGTTGTACCAGCTTTGAGATTACGTCCTGATACTTCTTGGAACGTGTCACAACTTTCAGACTTGACCAGTGACGACTGAACCAGTCATGTATCTGCAAAGAACCAAACATCAGCGGAAGCAGAAACCATCAAACTATTGGCAGCTAAGAACAACCTTAAAAGCTGCCAAGTCAACTGTCCATTCTTCCAAAACCATAACATCACCCTGTGATGAGTACTTTTTTAAAGAATTAACCAATTTTAAACTGTTCAACATAATCGATTATTAAATTTGTAATTTGTTTATATACAAATTTAACGTTGAATTAATCATTTTGAATTTACTGCACCCGTATGTCTCAGTCAATTTCGTAAATACACTTAAACAGGGCTATAAAATAATAATTAAGATTTCACTGAATTAGATCAGCTGGGGGCTTGAACGAGCTAATTATAAGACAATCCTTCACAAAAGTTGACGGCAGATACTAAAGTTAACATTGCTGGGACTCTTTCAGCATTGTTCTTGCTTTCTGAATATCTTGTGAATACTCCCTCGAGGTAGAGGCATCATTATCATTCTATCTACAACTCTGTCAAGAGTAATCTTGTGCGAAGGTAGACACCTTTGAAGACCCACATTAGATACTCTAGGTTTTAACCACTGGTGAACCACTACTGCATAGCAAAGGGAGACAACCCGTGACACAGGGAGTGGATGATAACAAAAGTGATGTACATAAATATTATATTTACATTTTTAACCAGTGCATATGTATATGTAAACATGATCATTATAAATGCAATAGATGTTTTCCGCTCACTGGGATTAATATTAATACTCAGAGAGAGTAAAGTTCTGAGGTAAATGGGATGGTGGAATGATAAGTGGGGGGGGGGGGGGGGGGGGGGGGGGGGGGAAGAGACACCTGATTTTCGTGTCAGGAAACCCAATACTCAGGAGGGTATTTCTCTCTTATTTCATACCAGTCGGTGGTTCTACATGGTGGTACTATCTGTGGAACAAGTGTGTGGTATAAGTGGAAGCTAGACATCAACAGCAGAAGGGTCTTATCAGACGCTAGACCATCTTTGCAATTACCCCATGATACTACGAGGGACGTGTTGCGGCCACCAGACTTGACCAATGACGAGATTGAACCAGTACATAACCTGCAAAGAACAAGCATCGGCTGAAGCAGAAACCAACCGACATCTTACTGGCAGCTAAGTACACAATCAAAGCTGTCAAATGAACTCTTTGCTTTAAGAAAATTGGAAAAAAACACCCTATCCAGATCATTTCCAGTGATGAAATTTTAAAGACTACCTAATTCAATCCACATTTATTTATTTTATATGTTTTAACGATAATTGGCTATTACATTTTGTTATCAGTATCGTATACAAATTTATAGTTGATTTATTCATTTTGAGTGAATTGCACCCGTATGTCTCAGTCATTTTAAATACCTATAACAGAGCTATTCAAATAATCTTTTACTGATTTAAATCAGCTGGGGGCTCATCAAAACGAGCAAAATGCTTACTTCTCATAGAAGGTCAGGGACGATATAAAGTTTACGCCACCTGGATCCCATTAGCCGTAGTACCTGATTTCTTAAATTCCTCCGAAGCTCCCTAGAATTGAAGCACCATTCTTCAATTCACATCTCTGCCAAGAGTAATCTTGTGAGCGAAAGGTAGATACATTTGAAGAACCTCAGTAGGTACTCTGTAGTTTGGCCACTGTTGGACCATCAATGCAGAGCAAAGGGGAGTAAATCCCGTGACACCCCTGAACATTTAAAGACTCAATCACTAATATAACTTTCCTATCAGCAGGTATAAACCAAACAAATTTCGAAATACTCGTGTCTAGTAATGTGCAGAGGAAGATGATCAACACAGGACAGATAGTTAGGTTTAAGTCACGGATTGGTGAACGTGTTATTTATCACATTTTGTTTAGAGCAGTACAATGTTAAATTCTTGTATCATACGCTATCACAACACAAGCCCTCTTTAAAAAAAATAAATAAATAAATACAAAGATCCCCAGTCTGTGACATTTCAAAACGAAATCGGATGTTTCCATTCTGAAAGGAAAGATCTAAAAACGGTAGCTGAAAGCATTGCTGACATATATCAAGTTTAACGTGGTACTGACAGACTTTCAACAAGCCTGAAAAGGGCGAACATAGTTGAAATAGGTCGTCTGGGCATCCTGCTTACTCAAGCACGCGATTGAGTTATTGGTATACTATGTCGGATATCCCGTACCAACAGCACGGCCAGTGGCGTGAGTACAGTGTAGAACCGGAAGTTGTCTGTACTGTGAAACGAAACGTGACTTTAGCCATAAGATCAGTGTTTGAGCTGCACAGATGAAACACGAAGCAGCTCATGTTATTTGTACGCCATGGTGTCCAGATGTCCGCGTAGTGTTCTTGTGACAAACATTGACTATTTATATAGGAAAATAAGAATTTATTTATGCACAGTAGAACATGATCAAGGAACCAATCACATTGTGAGGTACAGTTCCATTCTTTTCTTTTAAAATACAAAATGAGGGTCAAAGTGCAGCTAGAAGAGTTTCATTCAGTCAACAAGTCACGTCACCCGTGTGTTACAGGGGCCCGAAAGGGGAGCAAAGAATAGTAACACTGTTCCCTGCCATGCATGTCGTAGAAAGCGACTAAAGAGGGTTGGTCATGGGGCTGGTTACCCCATCCTGTAAAAAATTTAAACCACAAAAAACTTCAACAAACATGGACAAGTCAATTAAGGAAAATAAAACACAGCCATCCAAGACAGGGGAAGGTCCTCTCGCAGGGAGGCGTATGATGCAACACAGAGAAAGCCGAAAGGAGTTTGTGTTGCTGACTAACCTTCTTTCTTCTAGGAGAACTTCCAGATTTGGCACCTGGAATGTTCGGACATTAAACGAACAAGGGAAAATGGCACAAGTGGTAGCAGAAATGAGGGAATATAAAATCGAGGTTCTGGGAATGTGTGAAACAAAGTGGAAGGGAGTAGACAAGAAGAATCTCATCACAGGTGAATTGGTGCTGTCCTCAGGACATGAAGACGAAAGTTCACACCACAGTGAAGGGGTAGCTCTTATGTTATCTAAAGAAGCACAGAAAGCACTCATTGAATGGGAAGCTGTTGGACCCAGAATAATAACAGCTACTTTTAAAACAGCTAAAAAGTAAATAAATGTAAATGTCATCCAATGTTATGCACCAACTAATGACAAAGAAGAGTCTGTGAAAGGAGCATTTTATACTAGACTACGGGAAATTATAGAAAAAGTAAAAAGAAGAGACATCACAATTTTGATGGGTGACATGAATGCAAAGATAGGTACAGTCAACACCGGCTTTGAAGAAGTCATGGGAAAACATCTTCTTTTCTTCTTTGATCCTTAGCCGCCGACCGCCAAAGCAGTCAGTGGCCATCACGCCTAGTGGCGTCTTGTAGGGCAACAACAAATTGATTCCACTTTGCTCGGTCTGTGGCCATCCTTCGTACAGTGCCCCAACTCTGGTTCATTCTTTGCATCTCAGCGTCCACAGTCCTCCGCCAGGTTGTTTTTGGTCTGCCTCTCTTTCGTTTTCCTTCAGGGGTCCAAAGCATAGCTGTTCTTGTGATGGCATCGGGGTCTCTTCTGAGGACATGACTAACCCAGCTCCAGCGTCTGCCAGCTATGATGGTGTGCATGTCCTCTTGCTTGCTACGAGTAAGCAGATCTTGGTTAGTGATGGTATTCGGCCAAAAGATGCGGTGAATTTTTCTTAGGCATGTTGTGTGAAAAGAGGACAATTTTGACATTTCCTTCTCTGTAACTCTATAGCATTCCGCACCATAGAGAAGCACCGAAAGCATACAGCTCTGATATAATCTTAATTTTGTGCTTGTGCTGTATTGGGAGGACTTCCAGATGTTGTTTAGGCTAAAGAAGGCTGTTCTTGCCTTATTCATTCTGATGTTGATGTCTTTGCCTGCCCCGCCATCTGGTGTTACTATGCTTTCTAGGTATGTGAAGGTATCTGTCTGTACCAATTGCTGATTCCTTACTGATATGGGCTCAGGGTTGCTCACATTGAGCGTCATGACCTCAGACTTCTTTAAATTGATGTTCAAGCCCACCTGCTGGCTATACTTATTAAGTCTATCCGTTTTTTCCTGGATGTGTTGATGTGAATGTGCTAGCAGTGCAATGTCATCTGCATATTCCAGATCTTCCAATGTAGAAAATGTAGTCCATCTTATTCCTCTTGGATTGCCCTCTGTTGTCTGGCGCATCACCCAGTCTATGACTGTTAAAAATAGAGTGGTTGATAAGGGGCATCCCTCTCATACTCCTGCCTTCACTTCAAATGTTAGGTTGCTCTGCCCAACGCTACACGTAAAGTTGGCATAGAGGCTTTTTATGATTGACACTCTGCAGCTTGGAATTCCATAAGCCCTCAGTATTTTCCATAAACTGTCCCTGTGTATGCTGTCAAAAGCCTTTTCAAAATCAACAAAATTAATGTAAAGCTGTCTTTGCCATTCTGAGCACTGCTCTGTAATGTTCCTGAGAGTGAATATATGATCTACACACCTCCTGTTCTTTCTAAATCCTGCTTGTTCTTTCCTCAGTTTGTGGTCTACTGTCTTTGAAATTCTCTGTATAATTATCCATGGGAAAACATGGGCTAGGAATAATGAATGAAAATGGGGAACTATTCTCAAACTTCTGTGCTTCAAATCAACTGGCTATAGGAGGAAGCATATTTCCACACAAGAGAATACACAAGGCAACATGGATATCACCAGACCATAGAACAGAAAATCAGATTGATCATATATGCATAAACAAGAAGTTTAGATCATCATTGCAGAATGTAAAGGTATATAGAGGAGCAGATGTGGCATCAGATCACCACCTTCTGATAGCCAAAGTATAAATGAAACTCAATAGATAAGCAGCAATGCAAAATTATAGAAAACAATTTAATGTAGGACATCTAAGAAATCAAGAAACAAGAGACAAATTTGCGGTCACAATATCCAACAAATTCCAAGTGCTCCAACAGCTAGAAGATGTAGAGAATACAGAAGACTATTGGCAGCAAATCAAAACTGTATGGAATGAGACATGTGAAGAAATACTGGGGAAAAGGGAACGACAACAAAAAGCATGGATAACAACAGAAACCATCAATAAGATAAAAGACAGAAAAAACAAGAAAGCAGATTTAAACACAAGCAAAACCAGAAGTTCCAAAGCCAAGGCTCAAGAAGTGTACACAGAAGCAAACAAAGAAGTAAAAAGAAGTATCAAAAGAGACAAGAGGAAGTATATTGAGGAATTGGCAAGAGAGGCAGAAGATGCTGCAGCCAAAGGAAATATGAGAGAACTGTATAGCAGCACAAAGAAGCTAACAGGGAAATACAAGCAAACAAGTTGCTTCATAAAAGACAAGAATGGAAAACTGCTCAGCAATATACAAGAGCAAATGAAGAGGTGGACAGAATATTTTGAGGACCTTCTCAATAGACCAGCTCCACAAAACCCCCCGGACATCCAGCCAGCAGAAGAAGAGCTACAAATTAACGGTGAAAGACCAACGAAGGAAGAAATAAAGAAAGCCATAAAGCTTCTAAGAGATGGAAAAGCGGCTGGACCTGATGGCATTCCAGCAGAGGCCATCAAAGCAGATATCGACACGGCTACAGAGATGTTATATAAATTACTTGGTAAAGTCTGGGAAAAGGAAGAGATAACTGCAGAATGGAAAGAAGGATATCTGGTTAAGTTGCCTAAGAAGGGAAATTTACAAGAGTGCACAAATTATAGAGGAATAATGTTACTATCTGTGCAAGCAAACGTATTAAACAGGATTATCCTTGAGAGATTAAAAGAGTCCATTGACAAGAAACTGAGAGATGAACAAGCAGGTGTTCGACAAAACAGATCATGTACAGACCAGATAGCCACTTTGAGAATAATAGTTGAACAAAGTCTGGAATGGAATTCATCACTATACATCGGATTTGTGGTCTACGAAAAGGCATTTGACAGTGTAGACAGAGAACCACTTTGGAAATTGATGAGGCATTATGGAGTTCCCCTGAAGATCACTAATTTAATAAAGAAAACATGTGAAGACATGACGTGCAGAGTTCTTCACGAACGACAGCTTACAGAACCGTTTCTGATAAGAACAGGAGTGCGACAGGGATGCCTCTTGTCTCCATTTCTTTTCTTACTAGCAATAGACTGGGTTATGAGATCATCGACAACACACAACAGAAATGGAATCTAGTGGACTCTGACTAAGCAGTTGGAGGATCTGGATTTTGCTGATGACTTGGCTCTTCTGTCCCATAACCGTAATCAGATGCAAGACAAATTGAAAACACTCGATGGGAGGTCACGGCAATTGGGTCTGAAAATACACAGGGAAAAGACAAAAATAATGAGAATAAATGCAGGTAATGATAACAGGGTTGAACTTGAAGAAACACCAATACAAGATGTAGAATCGTACACATATCTTGGCAGCAATATAGACAAAGTTGGAGGGACAGACAGTGATATCAAACTAAGAATACAAAAAGGAAGAGGAGCTTTCATTGCATTGGGAAATATATGGAGATCAAGAGAAATCGGATCCAACACGAAAATAAGAATCTTCAACTCAAATGTGAAGTCAGTCCTATTGTATGGCTCTGAGACATGCAGAACAACAAAGACAACAACCAAAAAGCTACAGACTTTCATAAATGGGTGCTTGCGTAGAATAGAGGGTTTAAAATGGTATGACAAGGTTACCAACGTGGAACTGATGACAAGAACTAGACAAGTGCCAGTGGAACAAGAGATGAAAAGACGATGGCGATGGATAGGACACACACTGAGGAAACCTGTTGATAGCATTACAAGGCAGTCCTTGTTCTGGAACCCCCAGGGCAAGAGAAGCAGAGGTAGACCAAGAAGCTCACGGAGAAGAGAGCTGGAAACAGAGGTGAAAATGATGAGGAGAACGTGGAAAGAACTTGAGATGATGGCACGTGACAGGAGGACTTGGCATGTGTTTGTTGAAGGCCTATGCTCCTTTGGGAGTAGAGGGTTATGAACAAGTCACGTGTCACCATATATAAAGTTGTCTGAGGAAGCAGTGATCCTGTTCCTTCTTTGTCTCCTTAGTTACCCCCGGGAACGACAGGTGACCAAATATTTCATAGCTGCAGTAGGGGTCGTAACAAATTGCATATACAGTAATTTCCCTTGTACCAGAGTAACTCCTGTAACAGCTAGCCTCTTGTAGGAAACCTGCACTAAAATATTTGATATCGTTTTGCAGTAATAGTATGTGTTACAGTTTGTTATACGTGTTGAGACTGCTAACCTGCATGCCCAACAGATTATTATGTGTTACAGTTTGTTATACGTGTTGAGACTGCTAACCTGCATGCCCAACAGATTATGTCAGGGAGGAACACGTGTTCTAGTCTTTATTTTTATCTTCAGAGACGCACAGGTACCGCACAAGGTAGAAAAGAAGAGAAAAATGTTGAGGAAGAAAAGACAAAGAAAGAAATGGGAAGATGGAATGAGAATACATTATCAAGAAGTAACAGATTTTCAAACTCCGATAACATATTTACCACACCCCCCCTCCCTTTTCTCTCTCCCCCCCCCCCCCTTTCCTTTTTCAGTGATGAATATGGGGCTCGGATGTTGAGCCGGAATCGTGCTCTCCTGGCAAAAAATAAAATAAACACAGTCAATTTTCATTAGCTCTAAATTAATTCATCTCTGAAACATAAGACAGCAAACAGACAAACACAGTCGTGGAACACAGAACAGACAACAGATCAAGGTATTGGCTAGGGAAATATCAATATCGTGTTCCATAAATCGATGATAATTCTCATCGAGATGTTAGAACAAGTAGCTCCGCCTGTCATGCCAATAAAGTGGATGTACTTAAACAGCAGCAAGCATGTCGTATAAGGCCAGTAATATGAGCATGTGCGAAGGGGTGGAAATGTCATCATATAAAACAAATTGCAGGAGTAACTACCACTGAAGCAGCATGAAGATACTTGGTGCGGGATTTCTGCACGGGGACCAGCTGTATGGATGGCTCTATATTTTATAAGAAGCAAAAATAAAAATGATGATGATAAATTTAACAGATGAGAAGCTGCTGAGTTGTATAAACATTGTGTGGACATATATGAAGAATGAATTGTATTTTGTTTTATCTCTTTCCTTTAAACCTGTTCAATAACAAATGGCGTGTGACTGCAGTCATTCCACCTTGTTTAATAGCTGGAGGACAATAATCGAAGCTCTTACAGTACGAATGAGCTTTGTCCAGTGCAATGAAAAACGTTTCATCGGAATAAAACAAACAGATAGAGAAGTTGTGAGAAAATGATACTGAAAAGAATTGAGATTTTTATAAATAAAACAGTTTAGTCACATTGTACCGAGCATTGGTCAGCTTTCCATCAGAATAAACACAGAAGTATAACTGACGAGCCTGATTTTGTATTACAGAAACATAAATGTAACAACAATCTATCTTTTTATATTACAGAAACATGATTGTGACAGTAAGATAAATTTTACTATTAAAATATAAATGACATTATCTGATTCTCAACAATTGACACGTTACCGACTGTTCGTTACGTTCTACTCTAGAAAAATAACTGTGATAATATTTCACTTTCCATTATCCAATACCATAATTCCCGCAGTAAGTACTTCGGTCGGTCGGTCAGTCACATTTTGCACACCGTCATTTGCACACTTTTTCTATTTTCGGGAGAGGACATTAACTTTCAACCACAGCTAAGGGGGTGCAACTGTGGTTGAAAGTTAGACAATAATTGTATTGTTTCCCCTTATATGTACTCTCGCGAACTTAGAAAAGTGTGACGGTGTGCATTAAATCAACAGACAATCAAGATACTCTTCTGTCCAGTTTCATTCGGGAAACAGATTTAACTCGTCATTTTTCTTAAAAATAAGCTTAAAATGTAAGTTTTTTTTTTTCTTCACGACAAAATTTTAATTTAAAGTATTGCAGGCTTATTATTTATGGATCAAAATGATAAGATTGCTAAAAGGAAGAGACGATCGCGTCATTCGCAGCGAGCAAGCGAGACTATAGACGAACCAGCAATGTAATACGCGAAACAACACACTATATTTAAAAACCTGCCAATTTTGGCGGGTTGTTGCTAGTAGAGACATAATTGTGATGGTACATTACTTTCTACTACAGAAATATAAATGTGACAGTACGTGACTCTCTACTGTAGAAATATAAATTATGACAGTACGTGACTTTCTACTACAGAAATTTACGAGGGACGGTCAAAAAGTAATGCCTCGTAATTTTTAATTTCATTCATTAGCCAAGAAAACAGATAAAATTCACATTGAAATGTAGCCCCAAGTCTGAACTTCAAAAATTTATTTCTCAATGTAGTCTCCGTTATTTGTTACAGTTTTTGTCCATCTTCTCACAAGGGCATGTATCCCCGCACGGTAAAAATTTGTGTCCTTTTTCCTAAACCACTGGCGTACGGCGCGTTTAAGGGTCTCGGGGTCCTCAAAGTGATGTTCGCGAAGATCTTCTTTCAGTGGTCCGAACAGATGAAGTCAGAAGGTGCAAGATCGGGACTGTAAGGGAGATGTGGTAATAATGTCCAGCCAAATTCTGCAATCGCATCAATGGTGCGTTTAGCGGTGTGTGGCGTGGCATTATCGTGCAACAGTAGTGCAGTTCTCTGATCTTTTAATGCGTAAAGTCGCCGAAGACGACCTCTAAGCTTCTTCAAAGTTTCAATGTAATGGTCTGCATTCACCGTGTTTCCCTGTTCCAAGAAGTCGAGAAGAATCACACCCTTCTCATCCCAAAACACGGAGGCCATAACTTTCCCTACAGATGGTGAACTTTTGAACTTCTTTTTTGTCGGCGATGTTGTGTGATGCCATTCCACTGACTGCCTCTTGGATTCTGGTTAAAAAAAGTGAACCCAAGTCTCATCACCTGTCACAATATTCGATAAAAACTCTTCTCCTTCAGTTTCGTAACGGTGCAGGAGGTTGATGGCTATGGTTTTCCTTGTTTCTTTATGTCTGTCTGTCAACATTCTGGGTACCCACCGTGCACAAACTTTTGAATAACTCAGGTCTTTAATGATGTTCTGGACACTGCCTTTACTAATGGACAACATGGAAGAAAGTTCATCCAGTGTTACCCGACGGTCACCACGAATGATGCCATCAACTCGATGAATGTTGTGTGGAGTCACTGCGGTAGACGGACGGCCAGTCCGCTTTGCGTCAGCCATTGAGGATGTGACCTACTTCAGCTTCGTCACAACGATGTACCCAACTTCGGACAGTGCTAATATCCACTGTTGAATCTCCATAAACATTCTTCAAACGTTCGTAGATGCGAATTGGGGTCTCACCTGCAGCATTGAGGAATGCTATGACATAACGTTGTTTTAACCGAACGTCTTTGGCAGCCATTTTAAAACTGTTATATTGGTGCCACCTGTTACTGAAACAGGTTGGTAATGCTATACAGTGCAGAAGAGCGTTTGAGGAATCCTGCTAAATTTACAAATTGCACACCGATGCAGTATTTACATACATAAAAAATAGAAGGCATTACTGTTTGACCTTCCCTCGTACATAAAACAGAACCCTACTATCTACTACAGAAATGTAATTAAAACAGAACGCGACTGTCTAATTTCTCCACTGCTATGTCACCTAGGTGATCTTCTAAGAAAGTTAGTTTATCTTTATAACTTTTCACTTAGTGACCTTCTGGTGTATCTTGCTAGAAGACTAGCCTACACTGCCAGGGATGTTTATTTTCTACCAGTTTACCCGATCACTACGTCTGTCTCTGTTTTATTTAACAAAATATATATCTTCAATATAAAACTGCAATCATACCTGCTGTCTTGAAAAACACAAAACCTTGACAACTTGATAACATAACTCTTGTTATGGCGTGTCTGTAACCACAGTAACCAAGCACATCAAAAATGGCGTGTTTTCCAGAAACATGAATATCAAGAACCTCGCTCACTAATGAACTTCCAAACTACCATCTCTCTAGCACACACTTGCTAACTTACGCTCAGCGCGTTCAAAATCTAACATTTTCCGTTCACTTCTAAAATGTGTTCATCCTACCACAACTTTCTCGTGCGTATTTTTTTTCTTGCTCACCCACCAAAACTTACAAGGGACGTGTAACTGTACTTTTTCTCTTGTTGAGGTGATCACTGGCCCAAGACAGTATACATGTTGTTAGGGGTGTGGTGCGAGCGTATGATGAACTGAGTGTGGGTGCGAATGAAGGCGCGAATGTGTTTAGGCTCGTATATATGTAGACCCTGCAACCCATACACTCACATGCAGTAGTCAAGGATGCTTGGACACTGCAGGCACGTTTCAAAACATTTATTGACGAGAACACACATGGTATCAACAGGAACAGTCAGTGTAAACAAGGTCATGCTGACCGGAAATCGATAGGTATACATTAGGCATTCAGCAAGCTGGTAAACATTTGAATATTCGTGCATGGTCAATACAATGTTCTTCAATAAGGACAGTTCGTGGCGTCGCCCTGGGATTACTGACTAAACGCGTCAGATACCTTAATCACTTTGACACATAGGTGCAACTTGGCATTCCCCGCCAATTGCACATTATCAGGCTGTAGTATAATGGCCGAAAACACAGGCCTCGTTCTGACGTCGGCTGTGTACTTCTGATAAGCAGGTTACCATCAACCCTGCAGTAATGCTTATTGTAGACATAAATTCCGCCAATCTGCGGTTCCCACAATATATCTTCGTCACTGGATTTCTGGACAATATAAAGACTAATAGTCTTGGATGGCTACCTCGAGCACAAAATATAAGTTCTGCAATGGAGGACCGGTGAGCTGCAGTTCACAGACTAGGCAATCTTCTAACATGTTCTGCTACCGAAAGCATAGTAATGGAAAAAGTCGGTATTACCTGTAACCGAGTCCACAGAACTTAACAAGGAACTCTGCTGTCATTCCAACGCACAGAGATTCACTAGGGAAAACTGCCAGTGCAGTCACTTCGAAGATTCTTCCCGAAAAACACAATGGACTCTCGTCCCTTCAGAAACCAGGACCCTTCCCGGCTTGCCGGAAGTCTAACTCAACTCCCGCTTAAAAAAACCTGCCCATGGGCATACGCCCGAACTGTCTACCTTTGACCCTAAAGGTCAAACACAATGAATGAATAAACAAGGGAAGACAACCCCTAATCAACCTGACATCGCAGGTAAAGACACAATTATTCTTATGATAAAAACATAAGCAAATAACTTGACAGATGACTCCGTCAAAAATGACAGCAACATATTACTACCACCCCCCTGTAAAAAAAAAAATGAAATTTTTTTTTTTTTAATATGTCCATGAGCAAGATTGCACAAGTATCACTTATGTGCTCATGAAAAAATGAACCTAATATCAGGTACAATAGACGCATAAACAAAGTGTCTGAAGAGGATACAAATCATCTCCCAACATAGGAGAAAATATCTCCTTTAAGCCAAACAAACTAAGGGGGTACCATTAAAGAAACCTAAGTTGCTGGCAATACCAATCATATATCAAACATTACTAAATACTATAATTATAGCAATATACAAATGTCATGAATTACAATGCTATATTAGCAACATATCACTGATGGATGGACAAAATGAAATTTGTTAAATTATCTAAACATCATCCAAATACATTTGTATTACAACATATTATGATATTATGGACAGACCTAAGTCCGAAAGTGTATCAGGAAAAACTAGGACACAAGATTTAACTGGAATCATGTGGGCATCTGGACAATATGTCCGCCATCACATTATCCGAACCACGGATAGCTCGCACCGTGAAATGGAAAGGCTGAAGAGCAATAGCATAACGAGTAGATCTCGAGCTCTTCAAATCCTTACTTTGCATAGCCGTAAGAGCTTTTTGGTCGGTTTCCATAAAGAAATGCGCGCCCAGAAGGAACCTTTGTAGCTTAAGAATGGACCAAACCATAGCCAACAATTCACGGTCTAAAACCGAGTAATTCCTTTCTGCCGCATTTAGCTTCCTAGAAATATACATTACAGGATGCAGAGTTCCTGAATATTCCTGCATTAGTGCCGCTCCAATCCCAGTGGAAGAGGCATCACTACGAAGAACAAAAGTCTTATCGATCATTGGTAGTCTTAAGATAGGATGAGATGAGAACAAATTCTTAACCTGATCCAATGAAGATTGGCATTCCTGGGACCAACGCACCATATTAGGAGAACCTTTTTTCAATAACGATGAAAGTGGTGCCATAATGGAGGACAGATTCTCAATGAATCTTCCATAGAATTGTATCAATCCCAAGAGACTACGCACTTGCTTTTTTGTCTTCGGAACCGAGATATTTAATATCTTCGAAATGTTTTGGTCCTCTGTCTTCAACAGACCATGACCAACTCGATGACCTAGGAAGGAAATTTCACTAAACCCAACAAAAGCTTTAGAGGGTTTTGCAGTCAAACTATGCTCACGTAGAGTAGATAGCAATTCCTTTAGACCCAAATAGTGTTCTTCCCAAGTATCGCTGAAAAGACAGATGTCGTCTAAATATGCGATGACATCTGCACGATCTGATAGAATTCGTCGCATCATGCGCACGAAAGTCGCTGGGGCGTTCATAAGCCCGAAAGGCATAAAATTCCATTGAAACAGACCCCTAGGTGTCGAAAAAGCAGTGAGAGGTTTGGCGTGTTCCGTCAGTGGGACTTGCCAATAACCTTTCGACAAGTCTAGTTTAGTAAAGAATTTAGCTTTAGAAAGTCTAATAAGTAGATCATCTAATAATGGCATAGGTTCAGCATCGAACTTCGTAACTTGATTTAATTTGCGATAGTCAACGCAAAGACGTATGTTATTGTCTTTCTTTCGAACAATAACTATCGACGAAGAATAAGCTGAAGTAGATGGTTCAATTATTTGCAGTTGAATCATTTCATCCAATTCTTTCTCGACTTGTGCTTGAAAATGAATAGGTATTGGGTATGGTCTTACTCTGATCGGATTACGATCAGTAAGTATGATGTCATGTTCTATGACATCTGTGTGTCCAGGAATGTCGGTAAGGACATCCTGATATGATTGTAGCGTAGAGGATACTTGACGTTGCTCCTCAAAAGACAAGTTCGAAGAGATTGTAACGTCCCTCCACGATTCCGTTGAATTCAGTGGAATCGCAGGAAGAGGTAAGTTAACGTCAGAAAAAATAGTTTCCTCATCCTGTATGACGGACAGGGATGAGATGTGACCATGTTGGACTGGAGAGTCGTCCATCGCCTGGAAAATAGGCTGCAAATAGTCTGGACGTTCAATAAACTCTGTTAGCATATTTATATGGAAGGTTTTATGCCTTCCATCCACATCGACAATATAGTCGACATCGGAAATTGTGGAGACTATAGTGTATGGACCTTTCCATGAAATGAGAAGTCTATTCTCTCTTGAGGGAAGTAAGACATATGCTTTGTCTCCAGGACAAAGTTGACGTAGGCGTCTTTTCTTGTTAGCAAATCGCCTAGCTTTTTCTTTCGCAAGTTCGGAAGATGAAGTTGCTAACCTGCACGATTCGATAATCTTTTCTCTAAGAGCAATGACATATTCATATGACGATTGTGTATCATCGTCAATATTATCAGAAGTTATCAAATCGTGTAACAAGGACATCGGACCGCGCGGTTGCGCACCAAAGACAAGTTCGAAAGGAGAAAACCCTGTATGCTCGTTGGGAATTTCTCTATAGGCAAAGAGGACTGCAGGTAAAACCCTGTCCCAATCCTCAGGATGATCCTCCGTTATCTTGCCAAGTAAGTTTTTTAGTGTCCTGTTAAGACGTTCTACCAATCCATTGGACATTGGATGATAAATACTACTGAGAGACCTTTTAATGTCTAGCGTAGCCATTACCTGAGACATAACGTCCGAAATTAACTGAGTGCCGTGGTCCGACAGTATTTCTCCGGGGAATCCCAGACGAGAAAATATGAGCCAAAGAGCATCAGCGATATCGACAGTTGATATGCTCTTCAGAGGAATAGCCTCTGGCCAACGCGTGCACATGTCTACGCAAGTGAGGATAAATTGGTGTCCTCTGGCTGACTTAATCTTGAACGGACCAATGATGTCTATAGCCATTTTCTGAAACGGCCGAATCGGAATATCTGCAGCCTGAATAGGAGCAGCATGTCTCGGACCTCTAGACTTGACCTCTTGACAAATTTTGCAAGATCGGCAATAAATTCGGATGTCTTTATTCACGAATGGCCAAAAGAAGGACGCAAGGACTCTAGTTTTAGTTCTGGAAAACCCCATGTGTCCAGCACACTGAGAATCGTGTGCATGCTGAAGAATTAAGGCTCTCATACACTTAGGCACAAGAATTTGCGAGTGCATAGACTTGTCCGAGTGTTGTACCATCCGTACCAATATACCATTCTTCATAGTAATATACGATTTGTGATTAGTATTTTGATTGGGATCCCCTTTCTTTGCAAGAAGGAAGAATTTCTTCAAAGAAGGATCCTCTTCTTGACGTTTAACAAACGAGTCATGGGAAATCACCAAGTGCTCGTCTTGGCTATCAACTTCATTACTATTATCCGATGAAGTTGGGGGATTAAGAGCTTGAGCTCTTGTCACCACTGCATTGACCGTTTGAATGTTTTTTTTTTCCTCCCAACTAGAAATTTGTTGCGGGGTGCATTCCTTAACCCCATGAATACGACCGATTATAAGATCCGCAATAGGATTAGGAAGAAGACATGCATGGACATCTCCTGTGAAGAAGGGAGTGTCAATCCTAATAATAGCAGTAGGATAACTTTCCATAGTACCACAAAATGTAACACATTTGATTGTTTTTCCAGTGGCACAGCAAGGATCTATCAGAGACTCCCTAACCCCGACGGTAGTACATCCCGAATCGAAAAGTACTGAGACTAGCCTATCATTTATTAGACCTTTATGTAAGATGAGAGATCCTCTCCCATCATGCGCAACTGTAGCAGGTAGAGCAGGAAGAGGGTGACCACAACTTAGAGTAGATACAGTCGATGAGTCGAACAATGTTAAGCATTGGGGGCATTCAGTTGCTCTCCCAAAATCGAAAGCACAACCAGTGATAGCCCTAGAGTTACCACTATCATTTACTGTATTACAGGCTCCATCAAACTCTTGTTGTGCAGAGTTTGCCTGTTGGAAAGGTCTTTTTTTGTTAAATCTAGGTCTGCCTCGATTATCATTTCCCCTGTAATTATTTCGACTATCATTTCCCCTGTAATTGTTATCATATTGCCTATTGTAATCATCATTCCGGTTTGAATCCCGGTTTCTAAATTCACCATCGTCATAATCTTGACGTCGAGAATGGTTATCTCGAAAGCTCGAATAGTTATTATTACGATAACCCTTGCGAAAGTGTCTAAGATTATTACCATTAAAATTACGAGAACTACCATCTTGTCTCCAATTCATAGACGAAGAACCATCATGTGTTGGATTACTCCGCTTCTGAGTGTAATTCTGATTACTTCCCCTATTCCAGTTTTGTTGAGCACCCTGAAATTTTTTTTGAAATTAGGGCCATATGGTGTTGCCGAAGCAGCTGGCAACCCTTCTTTCACTTTAGAATTGCTAACTGTAGCATGGGGATGCGCGGTGGCATACTGACAACAGTATTCCTCCATATCTTTTAAGTTTTTAGGCTTACGCTCATGAAGGAATGCAAGAAAAGAATCATTAACAGATGACAAAACCTTATCTCGCAATAATAAGTCCATTAGACCTTCATATGTTTTCTCAGTCTGAGACAACTCAACCCATCGTGTAAATGTACGACGTATTTTTGTAACAAAATCAGAGAAATCTACTCCATTTTCTGGCAACATTGTCCTAAAACGAAGACGATAGTCTTCTTCTTTTAGTTGGTATTTTTTTAGCAATGCTGCTCTGACAACATCATAATTAGTCCTGTCATGTTCGTCTATTGTCATAAGAGTAGTCACTGTGTCACCTGTAAAAAATTCCATCAGTTGTTCAACATATTTTTCCTTTTTTATGTTATGCGTATCGCATAAAAATTGGAATCTATCTAGATAATCTGCTACGTCATCCTTTAAAGGATTGAAATGAGGTAGTTTGATCCTACTTACAAACTCCTTTGTCGTACTCGAAGTTATTTGATGAGCACCTGGACACGCCAATTTCAATTTCTCGAACTCCAAAGTTGCGAGTCTTTCATCAAGTTCCATTTTCTGTTTTCTTTCCTCATGTTCCATTTTTCTAATTTCAGCCTCAGCAGCAGCTTGAAGTTGGAGTTTTTTCTCCTCAGCAGCAGCTTGAGCTTTCCTCTCCTCAGCAGCAGCTTGAGCTTTCCTCTCCTCTGCAGCAGCTTGAGCTTGAAGTTTTTTGTCTTCCATTTCCATCTGGAATTTTCTTTCATCAGCCTGAGCTTTTCTCTCCTCAGCAGCAGCTTGAGCTTTTCTCTCCTCAGCAGCAGCTTCTCTTTGATACCTTTTCTCTTCAAGTTCTAATCTTCTATTCTCAGCATCTAGCTTCTTTAGTTCAGCATCTGCTCTCCTTTGTTCAGCTTCTGCTTTCAATTTAATTTCCTCTTTTTGTTTCTTTTCTTCTGACTTTAATGCAGTGGCGAATAGAGCAGATGAATATTCTTCCAATTCTTTACCAGACTTACCAAGAGTCAACCCTTGCTGGATGAAGAAATCCAATGTAGTCATTCTGTCTAATGAGATCAGTAACCTGAAAAATTCAACAATTACCTTATCCCACTTCAATGGGAGACAAGTCTGAAATGCTAGACTTGTATACTCACTTCACTTTATTTCACTCTCTTAGTCTTAGACAAAGACCTTGTATGGTCCTCTTGTTTACAATGTAACAAAACATCACTTGAGTACCTGTGGAAAATAATTCCTTTATATCCCACTCACTATGGGCACAAGTCTTTTTTTTTTTTTTAAAGAACTTGAATATGTATTTCACCTTGTCTCAATCTTTGAAGATAACAAGTCTTTTATCAAAGAACTTGTATAAATATCTTAGATAATAATATTTTATTAACAATCTCTATATGAAGAGTATACCTTATCAATAATAATAATACATGACCAAGTGTATGTATGTAGACTGTGTATGACAATAATGTAGAACAATCAAAAATACAAAGACAAAGATACAGAACAATGACCGAAAACGTTCGCGGAAGTCAAATAAACAATACAGCAAAAAAAAAAAAAAAAAGTTACACAAATGTGTAATGATAACCGCGAAAAATAAACAAGACCAATGGCAACACTGTTATAAACGAAAAGGTGTAAAGAAATAAACGGAAGGAATGAGAGAAAAACAGATACAAACAAAATTAATCGAAAATCAAAGAACGGAAAAATAACGAAAACAACACTAACTGATGTCGTCACAGCTATAAAAAAAAAAAAAAATAGCAACAAAAGTCGCTAGCAAATTTCAATTAAGAAAATTGCAATCCCTACAGAACGCTTACAGTAACCCTCGATTAAGTGGCATATTTACTGTAAGACCCACCAACCGAAAACCCGCAAAAAACACAAGAAAAATACACAAAAATAGTACAATTAACATAAATAGCAATCAATTCAATGTGTTGCAAAATAAGTTCAGTCACAGCTGAAACTAAAGTAAATTTCTTGCTCCTTGCGAACACAGAAACAAAATGTCAAGCGCGCACTGAATGTCAAATCCACTGTAGCATAAAGTGGTATTCACAAACAAAAGTTACTATGACCTTCTCGACTTAGGACTTGCACATAGAATGTTTACAATTTCCACGTACTGTTTACAAACACTTGACCTCGAACAATATAGCTTGAATGCTCGGGTGTAGAAAAGTCTGTTGTTGACTGAAACGTGTAAACGACCAGCGGTACCGTTTACAAAAAGGGACTCGACTTGCAGTTGTGGTCCACGTAGCAAATGCCTAGATGTTAACTTCAGTACTTGTCCTGTTGTGGTTTATGTAGCATTATAACATAAATGCTAGCACTGTTTATCTGGGTCAACAGTTGATGACCTATTTCTGTCCTGTGTAGACAAAACTTGAAAGCATAGAGTATGTGTTATTCTCAGCTGTCCACTTTGTTCCTCATGACATGTATCAGAAGAGCCCACGTAACTGGTCCACCAAAAATGTAACTGTACTTTTTCTCTTGTTAAGGTGATCACTGGCCCAAGACAGTATACATGTTGTTAGGGGTGTGGTGCGAGCGTATGATGAACTGAGTGTGGGTGCGAATGAAGGCGCGAATGTGTTTAGGCTCGTATATATGTAGACCCTGCAACCCATACACTCACATGCAGTAGTCAAGGATGCTTGGACACTGCAGGCACGTTTCAAAACATTTATTGACGAGAACACACATGGTATCAACAGGAACAGTCAGTGTAAACAAGGTCATGCTGACCGGAAATCGATAGGTATACATTAGGCATTTAGCAAGCTGGTAAACATTTGAATATTCGTGCATGGTCAATACAATGTTCTTCAATAAGGACAGTTCGTGGCGTCGCCCTGGGATTACTGACTAAACGCGTCAGATACCTTAATCACTTTGACACATAGGTGCAACTTGGCATTCCCCGCCAATTGCACATTATCAGGCTGTAGTATAATAGCCGAAAACACAGGCCTCGTTCTGACGTCGGCTGTGTACTTCTGATAAGCAGGTTACCATCAACCCTGCAGTAATGCTTATTGTAGACATAAATTCCGCCAATCTGCGGTTCCCACAATATATCTTCGTCACTGGATTTCTGGACAATATAAAGACTAATAGTCTTGGATGGCTACCTCGAGCACAAAATATAAGTTCTGCAATGGAGGACGGTGAGCTGCAGTTCACAGACTAGGCAATCTTCTAACATGTTCTGCTACCGAAAGCATAGTAATGGAAAAAGTCGGTATTACCTGTAACTGAGTCCACAGAACTTAACAAGGAACTCTGCTGTCATTCCAACGCACAGAGATTCACTAGGGAAAACTGCCAGTGCAGTCACTTCGAAGATTCTTCCCGAAAAACACAATGGACTCTCGTCCCTTCAGAAACCAGGACCCTTCCCGGCTTGCCGGAAGTCTAACTCAACTCCCGCTTTAAAAACCTGCCCATGGGCATACGCCCGAACTGTCTACCTTTGACCCTAAAGGTCAAACACAATGAATGAATAAACAAGGGAAGACAACCCCTAATCAACCTGACATCGCAGGTAAAGACACAATTATTCTTATGATAAAAACATAAGCAAATAACTTGACAGATGACTCCGTCAAAAATGACAGCAACAGGACGTAATTCCAAGTTATCTCCCTTTGATGATTATACTCAAAACCATACACTTCTCTTCAATTCTTATTACAAAAACTTTACATGCAATTTTGGACTCACTTATTATGCTTAACTTTAAACATAACGGAGTTTCCTCCCTTTGCTCAAAGCATTCCTCTATACATATCACTTCCCTTCAACAAAGACGAACAGTCTTTTAACAACTCCATTCATTTTTTCCAAACCATTTATCTACACTCACTTACTTTTCTAAAACCAAACCACCGTTTACAATATAAATAAAACAGAATCCGGCTTTTTACTACAAAAATATAAATAAAACAGAACCCGACTTTTTACTACAGAAATATAAATAAAACAGAACACGACTTTTTGCTACAGAAATATAAATAAAACAGAATTCGATTTTCTACTACAGAAACAAAAATATAACCGTATGCGCCTTTCAATGCAGAAACAAACACGACAGTACCTGACCTTTCATGACAGAGCCGTTGGGTTAGTCTCTCAAATCCATTTACCCTGCCACGACCCCACTAGCCCCCTACACGAAAAACCGACTCTCTCAGGCGAAGTCAAGTTTTCTGACCAAAACTAGCCAGCGGTTACAGGCGGACTGGAAGTCATACACTGAAAATCAATACATGACGTTCGATACGAAAAACAACAGGGGAATCAAGTGCAGTCCAGTCGTTTCCATCATGCAAAGATACATGTAAGCAACAGGATACAGCAGTCACAATATGTTGTTCTCCGTTCGGATTATTTCAACAAGGCAACACAGATAATCGATATGTAAAGGTGACTGAGAAAATGACTTCGATCTTGTTATTTACTATAGTTAAGTCATTCCTTCCCTAGCTTTCACTGTATTTGTAAAAATACGGAGATCAAGATAACCAAGTCCAACATAAAAATAAGAATTTTCAACTTAAATGTCAAGTCAGTCATAGTGTGTGGCTCTAAGAAATGGAGAAAAGAAATAAATTTAAAAATAAATTCGAAACTTTCATAAACAGGTGCTTGCGTAGGTTAGGACTGAAGTGGTATGATACGGTCACTAATGTAGAACTGATGAGATACATAAGAAAAGTGCCAGTGCTTTGCAGTAGTGGTCCACCAGTGGCCAAAACTCAAGAGTATCTAAAATGGATCGTCAAAGGAGTCTACCTTCGCACAATATTACTCATGGCAGAGTTGTAGATAGAAGAGTAAAGACGCTTCTATCTCAAGATAATGTTCATAAGATATTTCCGAAGTCAAGAACAATGCTCTATTGGCTGAACAATTGTTAACTTATTATCGGTCCGCCGCCTTTTATGAAGAATAAAGCAATGGTTATAGTCCGTTCAAGCCGCCAGTTGGTGTAAATCCAGCGAAATTCATTTTTACAAGAAGTAGCTCTATAGAAGTATATATATATATATATATATATATATATATATATATATATATATATATATATATATATATATATATATATATATATATATATATATATATATATATATATATATATATATATATATATATATATATATATATATATATATATATATATATATATATATATATATATATATATATATATATATATATATATATATATATATATATATATATATATATATAAAATATAAATATATATATATATATATATATATATATATATATATATATATATATATATATATATATATATATATATATATATATATATATATATATATATATATATATATATATATATATATATTAGTCTTGCTCATACGTATGCTTTCCCGCTTATAATAACTGAATCAACTAAGATTATTATGTTTTAAAATAACATGTAACACATTTAATAATCAATTAGTTTTAACAGGTTAAAATAGTGATGAAATGCTGGTGAATTTTAGTTAAATAAAATTTCTCTTCAATGAGACGTGGGTTGAGGATTTAAGTTTAAATTTTAATGTCCGTTTGCTGGCGCCTTTTACAAGCACTTAACTG
Organism: Oreohelix idahoensis; assembly: GCA_024509875.1. NCBI lineage: Eukaryota > Metazoa > Mollusca > Gastropoda > Stylommatophora > Oreohelicidae > Oreohelix > Oreohelix idahoensis. Next base: position 726,723 of record JAMPIV010008534.1, on the reverse strand, counting down.
GCATAAGTGAGTCCTGCAGCCTTGGTTTCGTCAATTCTTTTGTGATGATGACACTTCACAGTCTGATAGCTTCGTTCCTCGAACGGTCTGATAGCTTAGTACCACGATCCCAAAGTCACTTTTGGGAACACAATCTCCTTGCACAGTTTAGAATGGACACAGCACTTTATTAGATCCTTTGAATCACTTGGTCTGGGAAATTATAGTAATCCTCTTATGGTGGGTGTTCTGGGAATCACTTGGCCTGGGAAACTTTAGTAATCCTCTTATGACGGGTGTTCTGCGAATTACTTGGTCTGGGAAATTTTAATAATCCTCTTATGACGGATGATCTGATTCCTTAGGTATCCCGACTTCGTATTTGAAATGAAGGTTTACTTGTTTTGTTTCAAAGTTGCCCAAATACTTTTGTCCGGGTCATTTTAATTTTGCAGTCTCTGTATTTAAATATGCGGGTTTACTTTTAAGTTTTAAAGTTGCCCAAATACTTCTGATCTGTCAATTATAAGTTAGGAATCCTTAGTCCGATCCTTCTCTTTCTGGCTCCTGGGAGTTGCTAATTTGACGTTGCGATGCAGTCTGATTTGTGTCTCTGATTTCGCTAGATTTTATTTTCAGTTTCCAGTTCAAATCACAGATTGTGCTTCCGCCGAATTTTCCTATGAAATTCAATGTATATTCCTGCTGTCAAATCAAACCAATGGTTAGCTCTTTGGCACTATCTGGTTCGGGTTGTTTTAATTTATAATTTCCCCCGTGTGCTTTAAAATATTACATTTTAAAATTCCATCGCGTGACCTCTTTCAATATGTCGTAATGCTTCCGCCAACTCACAAACAAATATGTGAACACATTTCCTGGCGTAATACTTTCCGCCAAGATTGTCTACTCTGCCATCTTATATGTAATAATGATACAGGCAGGGGCCAGCGGGTGCGATAATCTAATTATCACCTGTGTGTGTGTGTGAGAGTCCCCCACACTGATTTCTCAAATGGACAATATGGCTTTCTTTATGTCGATCGGGCGAGACCGTCATGGGTAAACAGGCACCATCGCTATAAAAAGGGGGTCAGACTGATTGAATTGATAAGCGGTCTAATTAACCTGGTCATGCGATTCAACTGGTGGGACGTAAATAGTCTGGGAGCAGCTTCAGAGCACAAATAATAGAATGGCAAAATAAGCCAAAAAATAAGCGATGAGTGAGAGAAAAAATGAAGAAAAGAAGTGATACTGCCGGGGTGGATGAAAGAGTGAGAGAGGGGCAAAAAGTACATGTACAAACTACAGAGTCACAACGACATACAACCAGCCGAGCACCAGGATATAATACCCGTAGTGCATATTACAGTCAGCAGAGCACCAGGATCTAATATCAGTAGTGCCAATTGCTTCTCTCACTTTTCTGTTATCAGTTGTCCATATTCTTTTTTCCCCCTAATTTCTTATTACTAGCATTTGCTAATTTTCGTTGGTTTCGTTACAACTGACAGGTCTCGGAATTCCCTCCTTGTTTATTTGTCTTTGGTCTATCCTATTTCTTGTTATTGGAATGTCCCCTTGTTTTAGAGTTATTGTCTCTGTCTTGTTTTGACGAAACACGCCCCCCCCCCCCCCCCCCCTCCCCCCCCCCCCCCCCCCCCCCTTTTTCAAGCTTGTCTTACGATGTTCTACAAACGTTATATACATCGTATGAAAATCAGGTAGTTTCATTCACCAGCACGAACAGGAACAGTCGAGTTGGTACAGCATCTGAATCTACTCCGGTCTTTTATACTTGCGTATGTGCTCTAACATAACCAACAGACCATGCATCTACTTTGAACGGGCCGGGCATCGCCAAAACTCTAATTTAGAACATTAAAAAAAGGTACAGCGTGGCGTAAAATTCTGGAAGTTTCCCTGAAAAACACGAATACGACGTACTCCAGAATGATTCCTCCTCCTAATAGATTGATGGACATATTGAAAGAAAACTACATTAACATATCCCACGACAGACATGATGGCATCCTATACTAGACAGTACGTAAAGTAAGGCACACAGCAGTTCATTCAACGCTAACCGCTGAAGCTCGATTACTCTAGGCAAGTGGGTAAAGATATAAAACATCAACAGTGGTAGATCTTAAGTTAAACTTTTGAGCGTGTACAAGAAAACATAAAATTGAACAGCTGCCATAAGCAGAATAAATAAAGGCTTGTGCGACTAGACCTCGAGTTTGTGAATTCCGGTGCCCGATACTGAAAAGCAAAATATAATAATCTACTACTACTTATGTAATAAATCATGAGCCCATAAAAATAAGGAACAAAAAGCTGGAACAGAAAATACATTTACATATCTAGGAAGCATCGTAACACTAGACGGCAGAACAAGCAAAGACGTCAGTAACAGAATGAATAAAGCCAGAACAGCCTTTGCAAATCTAAACATCTGGAAATCTTCTCAGAAGAGCACAAACACCAAATTAAGATTATACAAGAGTTGCGTAACTTTCTGTACTTTTATATGGCGTGGGGTGCTATAGAGTAACAGAAAAGGAAATGTCCGAACTATCCACACAACCACACAACCACACAATCTGCCTAAGGAACATTCTTAGAATTTTTTGGCCGAATACCTTCTCCAACCAGGCACTGCTTACACGGTGCAGTCAAACTGCATGCACACAATCACTGCGGGCAGACGCTGGAACTGGGTTGGCCATAATATCCTCAGAAGGAACCTTGACATCATCACCAGAACTGCTATGCGATCGACCCCAGAAGGACGGCGAAAGACAGACAGGCAACAGACAACCTGGCGGAGAACAGTGGAGGCTGAGATGCGAAGCATAAACTAGAATTGGGGCACAGCATGAAGGATGGCCACCGACCGTGCAAAGTGGGAACAGTTTGTTGCTGCCCTACAAGACGCCACTAGGCGTGAGGGCCACTGACTGCTTTGTCAGTTAGGGGCTAAGGATCCAAGAAGAAGACTACTTACGTAGTCGTTCCTCTTCTACTCTGGGTGTAGGGGTCTGTCAGAGAGAACGCCATACCGTTCTATAGGCGGACTTCTTCCTCCTGGCCTGGTTCCAATCTAGTCCTCGGTCCTTCAAGGATCGTCTAATGTTGTCCTCCTGGCCTGGTTCCAATCTAGTCCTCGGTCCTTCAAGTATTGTCTAATGTTGTCCTCCTAGCCTGGTTCCAATCTAGTCCTCGGTCCTTCAAGTATTGTCTAATGTTGTCCTCCCAGCGAACTCTTGGTCGTCCTGGGGGTCTGGACCCCCGGCTCTTGGTTTCCCATTTTTGTCGTGGGAGCCGATCTTCTAGTATAATCAATAACATTCTAGTATAATAATCAATAACATTCTAGTATAATAATCAATAACATTCTAGTATAATAATCAATAACATTCTAGTATAATGTCGTAGATTTTTGATAGGAGAATTAAGACTTGGGTTGGTCCCTTCTGAATAGGTTGGAATGAGTGGTAGTCACAGTGTGAGATAGAAACACAAAAATAGATTTCCACGAGTGAGGTGGTAAAATTGTGATAGAGGCGGTCTCTGAGAGCGAGAAATCTTCTCTCTCTCTCTCTCTCTCTCTCTCTCTCTCTCTCTCTCTCTCTCACCTATCTTCTACGACAGATCTAGAGTAGTCAGACAGTCTAACACATATACATTAAATATATATATATTATCCACTCACGTGCACGCACATTCAAGTGACGACAGGTAGACACACAGACGTGGGAAAAACTATAACAAATGATTATATAGATATTTAGAACGAGCTGACCAACATGCTGCTTAATTTATTGTTAAGTTTATTTATCAGAGTAAACTAACGTCACAACATGTAAAATTACATTTAAAAACAGGCATATACACAAAGTCATAAACAAATCAAGGAATGCCACAAGAACTGATAGACCCACAGTTATGATCTTCCCTCGATGGATAGCCCACAGTCCCGTTAGGAGAAAGATGATAGCACAAAGAGTCCCAGATACATGATTGAGTCTAAGAGTTTTTCCCCCTTTAAGGTATGAACAGACCTGATACTATAATCTAGTTTAAGGGAAAATATTGTTAGCAAAAAAACAAACTTGCATGAAGAAAGTTATGACAGCAAATAGGTGCCAAAATACAACGGTAAAATAACACTCAGATCTGCTTTCACTCTATTCATTCAGCCGTGGCCACGTGCGCACATTTATACTTACAGCTTTGATCGCTGCCTCTGGGAACATAATAAATTCTAGGACCTTCACACAGACCCGTAAATGCAGTCTCGAAAAAGAAATCCCCAGTTCCAAAAAGACGTACTGAATTCTCTGTCTCATGGAACGATTCCTTGGGTGTTTACTAGTCAGAACTCTGTGTTACTGATATTTTGCTTGCCATGATCTGGAAGAATTAATTCTGGCGCGAAGGCATTTTACTTCATTTTAACTGTTACAGTTCATGTAATGAAAGTGCTTAAGTTCTTCACAGATAATGTTCACGTACTAGAACGCTGGCAAAGTTTGGGTACCACAGTATTCACTGAATAAAGAAAATACATATGAAATATTTTACATATCATGTACTCAATATAACTTACATTTTTAAACTGCAAGCGTATAGCTTGTCTTATAGTTTAACCCTTCCCGTGGAATAAGTTATACTTAAAAAAAATCATCAATCCTCATGAATTAGGGATACGTGCGTATTCCGTCAACACTCATGAGGCTTCTAGCATTTATAAGTTAGTTTAGAAAAATTCGTCTCTCGTCTGATTATTTAGCAGTAAAATTAAATTCATTATAGCTACATTGTTGTTTAAGCTAGAAATTATAATTTATTCTGCTTTCCACTGAAACACGTCACTAGAAAATAACACAGACTTATGTATTAAGCGCTCAGCACCAAATCTAACTAGTAAAATAAAATAAGCGATTATCACTTTAAACACTTCACGAAATACTAGATAATATATATAATATATTTTACCTCCACACAGAATTTACAGGCGATCGCACAACTTTAGAATTATATGCTTATATTTATTGGTAGTCTAGAAGTTCGGCAACATTTTTGCCAAGAACAAACTAAGACTTCGCTATACAGCTTATTCTCTTAGCACGAAACGTCCTGTCTACTGCGAATTTAGGAGCGAGAATGAAAATCTAGTTTCAAACTCTGGTTATATTTATTAACAGACAAAGAGGTAAACTTTTATTTCGCCAAACCGAAATAATCCCCCTTTCCGTCTATAACACTACGTTTAACACCTAAACGCATGCCGCAACTGTCACCTACTGACCGAGAGGGCGCGTGTCAGTTGCGAATCTCAGACAACCCGTCTCCAGTGCAGAAACAGTTATTCACACCTCCCCGAGAAACTCATCCTGAGAACCATAACTGACACTTTGCTTTCTCGCACCTTACGCCAAAATTGGCCCTGAAGCGTGAGTGTCATATCACCTGACACTGAGAATCTACCTTGGAAACTACATGTCAGATGCGAACTCCCAGACAAATGTCTGAAACTGCGCCGGGGAGGTGTCAGTTATCGCGCTTTTCCTGAGCGCTCACCGAGAAACTACGATTTGACCGATGAGAATGCAGACTATAGGTCGGCCCTATATCTGAGACTAGCCAAATATTCACAGTTATTTCGTCAAACTGCTGCGATTGACCGAATGCCTTCTCACGCCAAATCGTCTGGTGAGGGACTGACGCGTTACGTAAGAAGTTTCTCTTTTAATCAGCCATGAAATGCGTTTCTAAATGAGAAACGAAACTGGCGAAAGTGAGAATGGGAAAATAGTAATGTATATAGTCGCAAACGAACGAATGCGAAAAACACAGGAAAAAGGTAAAGAGCGACAATAATTAGAGAACACGGGTGGAAGAAAGGAAGAGGAAAATATAGAAAATTCAATGAACATAACTCTCCGTGACAGAACGTCCCCCCTTTAAGATATGGAAGCACTTCATGTCTACGTTATGGAATTAATTTCCTATATCCGTAGCTTCAGGGTGTCTGTCTTCTTCCATCTCATCTCCCCCCTCCATCTCTCTTCAATTCCTACTCAAGTCTACTCCCAAAGTTTCCTTTCTCTGGAATGTCTCCCATGCGCGCTTGAAAGAGCGTCGCCGCTTCTGACATTTTTCAAAGATTTCCTGTGATTGCAGTGGAGTTTCCCTGCCACTATCGTCATCTTCGTCAGTTTTGGCGATCGTCAGGAGATGGTCGGAGGGTGGCACTGGTTTTTCCAAGTATCTCTTTAAGAGATTTAAATGGAAAACCTTCTCCTTTCCTTGAATAGAGATCTGGTAGTTAGCCTTAGAAATCTTTTTAAGGACGGTAAACAGCCCTTGCCATCCGATCCTCAGTTGGTTGTTCTCGGTAGGGAGTAACACCAAAACTTTCTCTCCTGCTTCTAATTCTCTCTCTTTCGCGACTTTCCTGTATCGGTTAGCGTGCTTTGTGCGTGCTCGCTTAAAGTTAGTCGTTGCAAGGTCCCATCCTAGTTTCAACCTTCCTTTTAAATCCGACACATATTTACTTGCTGAGACAACTGTCTCATCAGCCTTCTGGTCTGTCAGCGACCAAAGTAAGGCTTCAAGCGGGCCCTTAATGGGTCTGCCGAATAAAAGCGTAGCTGGCGGAAATCCTGTGGAAGTATGTGGAGATTCTCTGTAGCCAAATAAAGCAGCAGGAATACAAAGATCCCAATCTTCAGGTTTCACTTGTGCCAGTTTACTTAACATCATGTTGAGGTTTCCATTAACACAATCCACGAGCCCATTTCCGGCCGGAGTATAAGGCTTTGTGTAGATGTGTTGGGTCCTCAAGATCTTCACGATCTCATCCCTCAACAGGTTTCGGAATGGAGATCCGTTATCCGTCAACACTTGTTGAGGGAATCCCAACCGAGTGAAAATCTGCACGAGGGCTTCTGCGACATGCTTGGCATCTGCGCATGTTAGCGGGATAGCTTCTGCCCATAAAGTGCATGTATCGACTAAGGTCAGGATAAACCTGTTCCTTCTTTTAGTCCTTTCTAAGGGTCCTAAAATGTCGATCACAACCCGTTCGAATGGTGTTCCTACTATTGGCATTTCACCCAAAGAGACTGGGGGTGCCCGTTGCTTGGGTGGCACACGTTGGCACTGGGCACAGCATTTGACATACCTGATAATCTCAGTATTTACTCCTGGCCACCAATAATGAGTGGTTATCCGTTGGTTTGTGGCGTTCTGTCCCATATGTCCGCTGAAGGGAAGAGAGTGCCCCATTTCTAGGATTTGGCTTCTGTACTGTTTCGGTACTAGGAGCTGGTTGTAACCTTGGTCAGGCTTGTCCGTTCTGCGATAAAGTACGCCATCCTTAGAGAAAATGTCCCCGTGCTGTCTGGATTCCTTAGCCATGGGCAATTTCCTAAAGCAGGGTGCCAAAGTAGGGTCCTTGTTTTGCGCTTCTTTAAGTTCCATGGGTAACAAATTAGGCGCAGGCTCCCGTTCCTTCTTGGTTTGCCCTCTTGTAGTTACTGCTGCCACAATCGGCTCTTCCGGTTTCCCAATACACACGTATCTACCGCCAAGTATGACTGGGTAGATTGGATCATCCATAACAGCCGCTTTGATCACGCCTCTGACAAAGTCAGAGTGTATCTCCACCAATGCGATGGGAAGCGCTGTAGGTGCATCACTCTTAGAAACTCCACAAAATTGGACGGTCTCTCCTGTCTCTTGACCGGGTTTAACCAGGTGTCTGGCAACAATGCAATCATAAGAAAGCCCCGTGTCAAATAAACAAAGACTTTGAGAACCGTTCATAATAACAGTACCTCGCGTTGAGGGTGTATCCCCAACAGGTTGGGAATCACTGTCAATAATTCCGCCTTGCGAGACTGTTAGTAAGCATCCGATTCGTTCAGGCTCGGTGTGCTCACTCTGATCATTAGTCCCGTGCTCAGGGGTTCTCCCTTTGCCACCTTGACCTTTCTGGCCACGCTGCCATGAAGGGCGGTCGGGTTGATCAGACTGTTTACTGTGGTTGGGGTACTTGTTTTGTAGAACTTGGATTTTTCAGGAGGGGGGTTTTGAGGTCCAGTTTCTCGGTGGTTATTCGAGTTGGAAGCGTGAGAAGCATGAGAAGACTGGTCTAGATTATTTTTCCGAAAATGCTCCTCTGTCGGTTTACGTTTTGTGGCCGGCAGTTCAGCCAGCGCATTTTGATAACGCTCAGACTTTTCTAAGATGTCTTCAAGCTTTTCTGCCCCTTGCTCGGCTAGGAATCTCCGGGTATCCGCAGACAAAGTGTTCTTTATTCTGTAATAACAAATTCCTCCAGACCTTCGTAGGTAGAGGGGAGCTGTGAAAGCTCAAGGCACTTTGTTAGGTATCCCTTCAAACGAGACGAGAACTGTTGAAAACTTTCAGAGCTCTCTTTCCTGCTGTTGCGAAACAGTTGCAGAAATATGCGAGCATTCATTTCAAAGCGCTCCAGTAACGCTTTCTTCAACACATCATAGTTGTCTTGTTGGCTGCTTTCCAGTTTGGTGTAAACATCATACGCACTGCTTTTCAGCGCCTGAGAAAGCTTCCTGTTCCAACGCGACCTCTCTAAACCGTACAGAGTTGCTATTTTCTCAAATTTCTCTAGCCAAGTGTCAATCTTCTCATTAGGACAAGGGAAAGATTCAAGCGTAAAAGACATCGCAGTGAGGGGAGAAGATTGAGTATTAGAAGGATCAGTTAAGGAAGAATGAGGAGAAGACTCTCCATTGCTGGAAGTGGAGGCAGCACCACGACTTTGGAACTCTAGAGTTTTAAGCACCAACTCGTGCTGTCTCTCCTTCTCTCTTTCCTCCCTCTCCTTCTCTTGCTGTCTCTCCCTGCGGATTTCCATTTCCTCATCCAACTTCCTCTGCTGTAACAGCCGGTCTTCCGCTTCTTTCCTCTCCGCTGTTTTTTCCCTCTGCTCCGCATCATATTTCTCCAGTTCGTCCCAGACGAAAGCTTTCGCTTCGTCGACGTCCAGTCCCTCTTCCATTGCTTCCTGTCTGAGCATCTGTCTCAGTTTCGCCCTTTCTGCCATAGTAAATAGGTGACTGAGACTTAGACGAGAAAGAAATTAAAAAAAGGATACACTGGTTCCTACCAGAAAATACCAAACTAAAAAGATGATATACTTAAACCTGGGATACCTCCTCCAAAAGTATATAGTATCTAACTATCGCTGCTATTAATTGGCAATAAAGCACCTAATGCAAACGACTACGCCAGCTAAACAGTTAGGTAGTTAAGACAAATAGTCCGAAACACACTACTACAGAAAAAAAACCCTAAATGTTATACATTCACAAAAACTTTACCAGCGCTTAGTATTACAAAATCAGTAATAACATATATTCCGACAAAATCATTTTTATAGGAAAATTAAGACTTGGGTTGGTCCCTTCTGAATAGGTTGGAATGAGTGGTAGTCACAGTGTGAGATAGAAACACAAAAATAGATTTCCACGAGTGAGGAGGTAAAATGGTGATAGAGGCGGTCTCTGAGAGCGAGACATCTTCTCTCTCTCGCCTATCTTCTATAACAGATCTAGAGTAGTCAGACAGTCTAACACATATACATTAAATATATATATATATATTATCCACTCACGTGCACGCACATTCAAGTGACGACAGGTAGACACACAGACGTGGGAAAAACTATAACAAATGATTATATAGATATTTAGAACGAGCTGACCAACATGCTGCTTAATTCCCACAGTCCCGTTAGGAGAAAGATGATAGCACAAAGAGTCCCAGATACATATGATTGAGTCTAAGAGTTTTTCCCCCTTTAAGGTATGAACAGACCTGATACTATAATCTAGTTTAAGGGAAAATATTGTTAGCAAAAAAAAAAAACAACTTGCATGAAGAAAGTTATGACAGCAAATAGGTGCCAAGATACAACGGTAAAATAACACTCAGATCTGCTTTCACTCTATTCATTCAGCCGTGGCCACGTGCGCACATTTATACTTACAGCTTTGATCGCTGCCTCTGGGAACATAATAAATTCTAGGACCTTCACACAGACCCGTAAATGCAGTCTCGACCAAGAAATCCCCAGTTCCAAAAAGACGTACTGAATTCTCTGTCTCGGGGAACGATTCCTTGGGTGTTCTTATTTTTCGGATGTCTGTTAAGTCACATAAAAAGTGTCCAGGCACGAAAGTTAGCAGAGCAGTGTCACTAGCTTAGGTTTCTAGAATTGAGGAATGTCAGATCGGTGTCTACTTTCAGGAAAGTACTATATTTGGTCACCACACTACTAGTCAGAACTCTGTCGGGATGTACTGATATTTTGCTTGCCACAGCGGGCTGATCTGTACTTAAGTGTTATTCTGGAAGAATTAATTCTGGCGCGAAGGCCTTTTACTTCATTTTAACTTTTACTGTTCATGTAATGAAAGTGCTTAAGTTCTTCACAGATAATGTTCACGTACTAGAACGCTGGCAAAGTTTGGGTACCACAGTATTCACTGAATAAAGAAAAATACATATAAAATATTTTACATATCATGTACTCAATATAACTTACATTTTTAAACTGCAAGCGTATAGCTTGTCTTATAGTTTAACCCTTCCCGTGGAATAAGTTATATTTTAAAAAAATCATCAATCCCAATGAATTAGGGATACGTGCGTATTCCGTCAACACTCATGAGGCTTCTAGCATTTATAAGTTAGTTTAGAAAAAAATTTTCTCTCGTCTGATTATTTAGCAGTAAAATTAAATTCATTATAGCTACATTGTTGTTTAAGCTAGAAATTATAATTTATTCTGCTTTCCACTGAAACACGTCACTAGAAAATAACACAGACTTATGTATTAAGCGCTCAGCACCAAATCTAACTAGTAAAATAAAATAAGCGATTATCACTTTAAACACTTCACGAAATACTAGATAATATATATAATATATTTTACCTCCACACAGAATTTACAGGCGATCGCACAACTTTAGAATTATATGCTTATATTTATTGGTAGTCTAGAAGTTCGGCAACATTTTTGCCAAGAACAAACTAAGACTTCGCTATACAGCTTATTCTCTTAGCACGAAACGTCCTGTCTACTGCGAATTTAGGAGCGAGAATGAAAATCTAGTTTCAAACTCTGGTTATATCTATTAACAAAGAGGTAAACTTTTATTTCGCCAAACCGAAATAATCCCCCTTTCCGTCTATAACACTACGTTTAACGCCTAAACGCATGCCGTAACTGCCACCTACTGACCGAGAGGGCGCGTGTCAGTTGCGAATCTCAGACAACCCGTCTCCAGTGCAGAAACAGTTATTCATACCTCCCCGAGAAACTCATCCTGAGAACCATAACTGACACTTTGCTTTCTCGCACCTTACGCCAAAAATGGCCCTGGAGCGTGAGTGTCATATCACCTGACACTGAGAATCTACCTTGGAAACTACATGTCAGATGCGAACTCCCAGACAAATGTCTGAAACTGCGCCGGGGAGGTGTCAGTTATCGCGCTTTTCCTGAGCGCTCACCGAGAAACTACGATTTGACCGGTGAGAATGCAGACTATAGGTCGGCCCTATGTCTGAGACTAGCCAAATATTCACAGTCATTTCGTCAATCTGCTGCGATTGACCGAATGCCTTCTCACGCCAAATCGTCTGGTGAGGGACTGACGCGTTACGTAAGAAGTTTCTCTTTTAATCAGCCATGAAATGCGTTTCTAAATGAGAAACGAAACTGGCGAAAGTGAGAATGGGAAAATAGTAATGTATATAGTCGCAAACGAACGAAAGCGAAAAACACAGGAAAAAGGTAAAGAGCGACAATAATTAGAGAACACGGGTGGAAGAAAGGAAGAGGAAAATATAGAAAATTCAATGAACATAACTCTCCGTGACATATAATAATCAATAACATTCTAGTGTAATAATCAATAACATTCTAGTATAATAATCAATAACATTCTAGTATAATAATCAATAACATTCTAGTATAATAATCAATAACATTCTAGTATAATAATCAATAACATTCTAGTATAATAATCAATAACATTCTAGTATAATAATCAATAACATTCTAGTGTAATAATCAATAACATTCTAGTATGATAATCAATAACATTCTAGTATAATAATCAATAACATTCTAGTATTATAATCAATAACATTCTAGTATAATAATCAATAACATTCTAGTATAATAATCAATAACATTCTAGTATAATAATCAATAACATGCTAGTATAATAATCAATACAATTCTAGTATCATAATCAATAAAATTCTAGTATAATCAATAAAATAAAACATAAATAAAAAGTTACCAAAAAAAACTGCTTTGCCTTGCCAGCATGACGTATACGGCGACTAAGGAAGGTTGTATTTAGGGAAACAATCTCATCATGTCAAACAAGTTGAAACAGGGACAACCGGAAGAGCACACGAAGAGTTTTGGTGCATGATTCATGTAAGAGTGACATCTACTTTACTAGCGCCCTGCTATGCTCCAGAAGGAGCAAATAAAACCGACCAGAAGAAGACAGATAACACTGGAAGATGCTAACTATCAACTTCTTTCTTCCTCGCCACACATCGTAGTGACATCTGCTTTCTCTGCCCAGCCAATCAAGCTGTTTTCTGACGAAAAAGTACAAAACAATCACAGCATTAAATAAAATATTTCGTACCATAGTTTTTGTACACATATCAAGATCACTTTACACTGGAGAACTGCGGTTAATCCCTAACATACAGACCGGTCGATAAATCCATATATGGGCATTCATTCTGGCAGGGTAACTTGGACACCAGAACTTTTCTCATCCCTGCACTCGTGTCATGTGCTTCCGTTATTTCTCTGTCTAGTTTCTTCTCACAAGAATTGTTAGTGTAATTCTTCACTTCTATTTCACTGTACCTGCCCAACTTATTCGTGTGAGATAGATTAACACATCTATCAAACATATACGATTGTCCGCATTTTAAAAATTTACTTTGATTTTTATTTAACTGTCACAAGATCTCTGTTTTTGTTTTCTCATTCCATTCATCAATCAATACCCTTTAGCTCCCCAAGGAGCATAGGCCTTCAACAAACACATGCCAAGTCTTCCTGTCCTGTGCCATCCGCTCAAGTTCTTTCCATGTTTTCCTCATCATTTTCACCTGTTTCCATTTCTCTTCTCCATGTGTTTTTTGGTCTACCTCTGTCTCTCTTTCCCTGTGGATTCCAGAACAAGGACTGCCTTGTAATGCTATCAACAGGTTTCCTCAATGTGTGTCCTATCCATAGCCAGCGTCTTCTTCTCAACTCTTGATCCACTGGCACTTGTCTGGTTCTTGTCATCAATTCCACATTTGTGACTTTATCATACCATTTCAGTCCTTCTATTCTACGCAAGCACCCGTTTATAAAAGTCTCTAGCTTTTTAGCTGTTGTTTTTGTTTCTCTCCGTAACTCAGAGCCATACAATAGTGTCGCGAGGTGTTTTGAGGAGATAGGTCAGCTTGGATGGAATGGAAGAATAAAGATAATAATGTCTTATTGATAGCTTCCGAGTTTGAAGAAACTGCCTCTCCTCGGGAAATAGTGTACTAGAAATTTACTTAAAAGAGAATTCTGGTACCTAAACAAGATATTTACTGGACGATAAATTCTTCCTCAGGGATCCTACAAAAGGACTGTGTAAAGCACATAAGGTTGAGAAAGAGATTTGGTGTCCAGCCACATTTAAAATATCCCGACCCAATAGAAGTTAATTGAATTATGGCTGAGCCCCCAGGGTGTAGATTATATTTAAAACAAAATACAACCCAAATAAAGTTAACAAGAAAAATAACAACAGACTCTGTTATGTAAAGTTGGATAAAAGGGTATGGAATCTTACATTTTTTTTTTATACATATAAATATGAAAAAAAGGTTTAGCTCTACTGTTTATAAAAAAAAAAATCAACTAGTGTGGTCATCACTTGGACCAGAGATCTTTTCTATGGTAGTGTTGCTGGTAGGTGTTAATACTCATCTCCTCAAGGACTGTAGTAGCTGCGGAGATGATTTTGGTTCGAACTCTCTTGGTTTGGTCTGCCCCAGTAGGTTGGTCTTATAACAGTTAATGGGTTCAGAGGGTGTCAGAGTCTGCTTCCCTGGACTCAGTGCACATCACAGATAAGGATGGGGTAAGTCACCTCTGCTGAATGCCTCTTCTGTTTATGGGATGTGTGGGATGGTTACTGGGTGATAGGATAAGGTTGGGTAAGGGTAATCTTGGTACCATGGACTTGTACCCTGGACCTGGTTTAGGTATCTGGTAACCACAACCTGGTTTAGTACTGGGTAACCGCAACCTGAGTTTTTTTCTTTGTAACCGCAACCTGGGTTAGTATCTCGTAACCGCAACCTGGGTGGATTCGCTCAACGAATTCACTAAGGATATTTTGCAACAAGTGCAAAGTAGCCTCGACAGAGGCCCATACAATCACATCTGCTTCCCACGATGGTTACAAGAAGAATGCAGAAAATTCCCTCCAATATTCCAGGATCTGTTCCGGGCAGGGGTGGGTTGTGTGCAAATTCTGTTCTGGTCCCAGGGGTATAAAGTTACCTTCATTTCAACTCGCACTAGCGTCCATCGTTTCCGGCTGTTTTTTTTTTACATGAGTTCCCTTCGTGAACCCAACACAGGTCACTTCCGGTCGTTCGTAGGACTGATTTTCACCTTCGACTTTCGCTGGCGAAGTGAATAATTTATTACCTTGGACCGAGAATCCTGAGCTAGTAAAATACTGTTAAATCTAAGACTAGTGAGAGAGAGAGACTTTAGGTTTCTTGTCAAATGATAGGAGAAATTTGTAGAGGGAAAAAAAATAATAGACAGAAGAAAAGAAGTCGGGGAGAGTCGTTTCACGACATAAGCCCCCTTTTGAAAGTTCGGCCAACGGCCAACTAAGTTCGAGCCGACTCTTCTCTTATGTCGGACACTACATTCATGTATCGTGTCCTCCGTTCCTTCAATCCAAATATTTCCTCTTTTTCCTCTGTCGAATGGTATGCCTGTAATCCATACATGGCTATCCTTTTCCTCTTCAATAAGTAGTTGAGGTGGGTTGAGCAAGCCTGCTCGCATAAATATCCCCCTCTTTTTTTCTCCCTTATGGATCCTCCATTGAAGCTTGCCTCCTGGCAAAGAGCTTGCCTTAAAGCCTACACTCTGCTTACAATAGGATCTATAGCACATAGTTTTGCGTGATGAGGTTGCCAGCCTCATACACAACCTTATTTTAGTCATATTGCTTGACCTGCCTAAGGACACATACCTATCTACCCAGGTATGAGAGCGTGTATGATCTTCTATCCCTGTTTCTCCAGTGACAGAGAAGGATAAGTCTACCAGTTGTTCCTGCCCACCAGGTACCAAGGAAATTTGGACCTTCTTCACTTTCTGATCCCAGAGAGTGGGTGAGGTTATCGGAATTGACTGAAGACTAAGTGCTTGAGGCTCATGTTCCTCTTTAGCCATTTCTCCCGTGTTAAGGGAAGATATTCCTGAAACATGTTCCATCCCACCAGGTACCAAAGAAATTTTGACCCGCTTCACTTTCTGATCCCAGAGAGTGGGTGAGGTTATCGGAACTGAGTGAAGTCTTAGTGCTTGAGGGTCCTGTTCCTCTACAGCCGCTTCTCCCATGTTAAAGGAAGGTATTTCTGAAACATGTTTCATCCCACCAGGTACCAAGGAAATTTGGACCGGCTTCACTTTCTGCACGCAGATAGTGGGTGAGACTATCAAAACTTGTTCAGAATTAAGTGCACTGGGGTGGTCAATCCCTTTGCACTCTTCCAACTTTTCAGTGAAAATGTTGGAAGATGAGTTAGGCATTGGAGTCTCCATAGCCTGTTCAGTCAGTCACGCCATCTCTGGATCGTGCTGAGTCTCCTAAGATGATATATTTCCTCCTTGAGGTATCGGGTAAATTCGTTCATCTAATATTGCGGCCTTTACTTTGCCGTTTACAAAGTTCGACCTAACTTTTTACATAAGCTAAAGGCAAAATCATCCTTCGGTTTGATTATCATGGGTGCTGTTACCTCAACATCCTCTTCGGTGACTTGATCAAGGTCGATGACAGAGACAGAGGCTGAGACAAGGGCATCACACACCCAAGACCTTGATAATACAAAACAGGTGATTTGTTCTCGATTTACTGTGGCAGTCTCCACATTTTGAGAATCCCTGTATCGACTCCGGGCCTTCGTCAAGTTGCCATCCATGGTGGGGACCTTGGCTTGGTGTGTGTCTGTGGGATTGGGTCTGGGCGCGTCCTGTCTAACTGATGTGAGTTGGCCGACAGGTGAGGTTCAAGAGCATCCCTTCCCTTCCCATAGGGTTGCGTAATCCTTTTCCGTTGAGTGATCCTATTTGGGTTGAGCGATCTTATTTTACCAGGTTGTTGGTGGTTTGCGGTTGTTGTTGGTATGCCCTGTTGTGAGTTTTTGCTGAGGATGAGGAAGGTCTCTTCAGATTATCAGCACTCTTGTGCTTAATTCTTGTTTTCAGGATGGTCTAGATGTTCCGTTTAGATATCCATACCTCGGCTATGTTTGGGCCTGAATTCTGAGACATAGACTTGGCTTCATGTGGTGCAGTAATATTTACCACAGAAGATGGTGATGCAACTGGCAAAGGAGTGGCATGATGAGTCATTCCTAGATTCAAGTTTATCCCTAACTGGATTTCCATATTTGTAGGTTGAAACTGAGTTTTCCAGTTTTCTTCCTTACACTGGAGGGATTTCTCTTGTCTTTGTCTCTCATGTTCCACATTCTCTTTCCACGTGTATTTTGCTCTCCATTTCTTCCCTTTCCGCTTCTCTCATCCTGCATTTTTTACATCTTTTGTGAAACAAAAGTATCCAGTTCTTCTCCGGAGAGTTCACACTCAATGGCTAACTCTGTCCAGAATGTTCTCCACTCATTCAACTCTACAGATTCTTCCATTATATCCGTAGTGGTTCGTTGAGCGAGTATGAGATCTCTAACTCACAAACAATACTAAACCCACAAATACTCTCCATCGTCTTAACTATAACAAATTATTACAAAACCATATATTACATCAAACCAGCCTTATATAACCATCAAATTAAAATTTAGTTAACAATAGGTAAAACTAATTTCCAGCAGTAACCACCAAGAAGAGAGTTCTCATAACACAAACTTAAAATCTGTGTTTCTTGCAAAAAATTTATATGTATTTTAGTTCTAGGGTAATTTATATGTCCCCTCTTTAATCTAATCCTAGACCTGGACACCATTAAGTGACAAGTAGCGACAGCAGTAGTGATCTAGGAAAGATAAAGAGTTTTCATATCTCAGACAAGTGTCTAAATATGAAATAAGAGTTAATCCCGGACACGAGCGTCCCACTTGTCGCGAGGTGTTTTGAGGAGATAGGTCAGCTTGGATGGAATGGAAGAATAAAGATTAATAATGTCTTATTTGATAGCTTCCGAGTTTGAAGAAAAACTGCCTCTCCTCGGGAAATAGTGTACTAGAAATTTACTTAAAAGAGAATTCTGGTACCTAAACAAGATATTTACTGGACGATAAATCTTCCTCTCAGGGATCCTACAAAAGGACTGTGTAAAGCACATAAGGTTGAGAAAGAGATTTGGTGTCCAGCCACATTTAAAATATCCCGACCCAATAGAAGTTAATTGAATTATGGCTGAGCCCCCAGGTGTAGATTATATATTTAAAACAAAATACAACCCAAATAAAGTTAACAAGAAAAAATAACAACAGACTCTGTTATGTAAAGTTGGATAAAAGGGTATGGAATCTTACATTTTTATATACACATATAAATATGAAAAAAAGTTTAGCTCTACTGTTTATAAAAAAAAAAAATCAACTAGTGTGGTCATCACTCTTGGACCAGAGATCTTTTCTATGGTAGTGTTGCTGGTAGGTGTTAATACTCATCTCCTCAAGGACTGTAGTAGCTGCGGAGATGATTTTGGTTCGAACTCTCTTGGTTTGGTCTGCCCCAGTAGGTTGGTCTTATAACAGTTAATGGGTTCAGAGGGTGTCAGAGTCTGCTTCCCTGGACTCAGTGCACATCACAGATAAGGATGGGGTAAGTCACCTCTGCTGAATGCCTCTTCTGTTTATGGGATGTGTGGGATGGTTACTGGGTGATAGGATAAGGTTGGGTAAGGGTAATCTTGGTACCATGGACTTGTACCCTGGACCTGGTTTAGGTATCTGGTAACCACAACCTGGTTTAGTACTGGGTAACCGCAACCTGAGTTTTTTTCTTTGTAACCGCAACCTGGGTTAGTATCTCGTAACCGCAACCTGGGTGGATTCGCTCAACGAATTCACTAAGGATATTTTGCAACAAGTGCAAAGTAGCCTCGACAGAGGCCCATACAATCACATCTGCTTCCCACGATGGGTTTTTGTCAAAATGATAGGAGAAATTTGTAGAGGGAAAAAAAATAATAGACAGAAGAAAAGAAGTCGGGGAGAGTCGTTTCACGACAAATAGGACTGACTTGACATTTGAGTTGAAGATTCTTATTTTCGTGTTGGACTTGATTTCTCTTGTTCTCCATGTTTCCCAATGCAATGAAAGCTCCTCTTGCTTTTTGTATTCTTATTTTGATATCATTGTCTGTCCCTCCAACTTTGTCTATATTACTACCAAGATATGTGTACGATTCTACATCATTTAGTGGTGTTTCTTCAAGTTCAATCTTGTTATCATCTCTTGCATTTATTCTCATAATCTTTGTCTTTTCCCTGTGTATTTTCAGGCCTACTTGTTGTGACCTCTCATAGAGAATTTTCATTTTCTCTTGCATCTGATTATGGTTATAGGACAGAAGAGCCAGGTCATCTGCAAAATCCAGATCATCAAGCTGTTTAGTCAGATTCCACTGAATTCCATTTCTGTTGTATGATGTCGATGTTTTAATAACCCAATCTATTGCTAGTAAGACAAGAAATGGAGATAAGAGGCATCCCTGTCTCACTCCCGTTCTTATCTTGTCACAAGACCTCAATGTTTTTGTTTTCTCATTCCATTCATGGGTTGCTGTTTTATTTGCCTGCCTGACACTACAGGAAATGTGAAAATTAGATGAAATATAGGCGGGCTTTAGGCAGTGTTACTCTACCGAAGATCAGACAACTTACCTTTCCCAAGAGATTGAGGATGCGTTCCAAGATAAGAAACTGGTACTAGCAGCATGGATAGATCTAAGGATAGCATTTGACAAGGTTTGGAAAGAAGGGCTTCTGAAGAAACTGAGAAACTGTAGAGTGAATGGTAGGATGTACAAATGGGTGAAAGCATACTTGCATAACAGAAGAGCCCCAGTACAACTAGATGGCCTCAAGAGTAAGAAAATTCTACTGCGTCATGGCGTCCCTCAGGAAAGGTAGGGGGGGGGGGTTGTCTGTCCCCCACAATTTTCCTAGTCTACATCAACGACCTGGTTGCTGAACTACCACATGGAATGAAAGTGGCAATGTACGCTGATGAACTGGTAATATGGTGCACAGATGAGCATGCAACAGTGGCCACCAAACTGCTACAAGAGCTATAGATGCCTTAACCTCATGGGCAAATAGATCGTGTGTCAGCATCAACATAGACAAGTGCAGCACTACGCTCTTCACCTTCTCTCCCAAACCAAAAGCTGGTGTCATCAAGATAAATGAAGAGCTCCTGAGAGAAGATAAACAACCCACCTATCTCGGAGTTACATTCGATGATAGGCTGGCATGGAAGCAGCACATCAACAAGGCAGCAACAAAGGCCAGGAGGAAGTTAGCCATCTTGAGAAAACTAAGTGGAACCACATGGGGAGCCAGCGGGACAATACTTTACACTTAGTAAAGTTTACCAGCAGGGCATACGACCACACCTGGAATATGGGTCAGCTGCGTGGTGTCCAGCATCAAACACCACATTACAAGAGCTAGATAAGGTGCAAAACCAGGCGCTTAGGGTCATCACGGGGGCAATGAAATCAACGCCTATAGTGGAGATGGAGAAAATGGGGAGGATACAAGCACTGAGAGAACGCAGAGACACGAAAGTGCTAACACAGGCAGAAAAGTTCCTCTGTTTGCAGAGCCATCCAATGAAGGACAGATTCTAAAACCTAGCAATGGGGCGATTGAAAAGAAGCAGCTTTATCCACCAGGCCAAACGATTTCGTAGACACACCTCAGACCTGACTGAAGACAGCCCCCTAAAGTCTGTGCCAGAACAAACCCCTTGGAGAGAGGAGCCTGGACTACAGTACACATCCAGACAAAAGTGAAAGGAATATTCGACAGGGATGAACAGAACAGCGTGCAACGTAGGACAGTCACTCTCAGTTTCCTGGATGATGAATACCCACAGGACCTCTGGGTCCGCACAGAATGCAGTCAGGAATGGAGGAGCAGGAGTGTACATAGAATATCCAAACAACACTAGGGATACGGTCAGAGTACCAACGGGGAAATTCTGTAACAACTATGATGCAGACATCCAGGCAATCAAGGTGGCAACTGAGAAACTGTTGAACACCAATCAAACAGCCTGTAGTATTCCTGACAGATGCAAGATCAGCACTCCAAGCACTTGCGCAGTCCAGAAAATTGACAGGTATACAGGCCCTACTTTCTGAACTGTGTAACCAGCGCAGGGTCGCCATGCAGTGGATACCGTCTCATTGTGGAATATCAGGAAACGAGAGAGCGGACCGACTGGCTAAAGAAGGTGCTGCAGACGAGCAACCGGATGTACCAGTTACGTACCATCAGAAGAAAAAGATGATCAAATCAATGAAAGCCACCAACACCAACACAGGATGACTACCATGCTTTGAACAGATCAGAACAAATTGTCATTCTGCACCTCAGAACAGGACACAACCGACTCCGCAGCCACATGTATAAAAAATTCAAGATTGGCAATTCAGCCATGTGTACAGGCACCCCAGACTGCGGAGCACTTCAAGATTGCCCCGAATATGATATATTGAGGCAAACCCACTGGCCCAGAGAAACAACACTGGAAGCAAAACTATACGGACCTTTGTATGAACTACAAAAGACAGTGAAGTTTATACAAGAAACAACATTGCAGATATAGACAATATATTTCAAGCGAACGAAAGAAGAAGATGAAATATAAGTATACAAAAGTAAGAATGAACGACAGTGTGTGTGTGTGTGAGAGAGAGAGAGATATAAAGTTAAGCTAAACCCAGTTCGGTGCTGGTATTGACAAAGGAACGACATGAACAAATATAATTCTTTTCTGCCCCCAACTGTGGTCGTTACTCCATTCTCTCGTGTTTTATTTACATCTATTTTTAAAATCACTAAACAAGATCAGATCAAATACCTTCTTCACATAGACAGTCAGTTGTACTGGATCTCAATGCTTTCTGTGTCTGTCCTTGATTGTGCTCTCTGATAGGAATATCTATGTTCATCTGCTATCATAATCTTCCTCAATAGCCACCTGTCGACCTCTTGCCATCTACTATTCCTTTTACTGTGGTTTTCAACAAAAATATCTCTTTATCATCATCATTACCTGTTAGCTCCAGGTGGAGCACATGACTTTGACAAATACAATCCAATCCATTGTCCTGTGCCATCCCTTCAAAGTCTTTCAACAACTTTTATAACAACCACGTGGTCCAGTTCACTTCTGCGACTGTTTGGTGGACTTAGAAAAGTGACCTCTCTGCAATGCTATCACACGGCTCTCCCAATATTTGTCCAATTCAACCAAGGTTCCTCTCTCCCTATCCCCCTCGACCGGCACTTATCCAGCTCTTTAAATCAGGTCAAACTATCCATCTCATCATACCATTTCAATCCGTTCATTCTGACAAAGCACCCACCCAGGAAAGTCAGTATCAATGTGGTTGTCATTTTTACTGTTCCCCAAGCCCCTGGGGCCCACATAGCAGGGCTAACCTGACATATGAGTTCAGGATTCTTATTTCTGCGTTGGACTAGACCTCTCTCCATTTTTATACATTTCCCACCGCAATGAAAACTAGCCCCCGCCTGTTGAATTCCCATCTATGTATCATATTCATATGTTCTAACACTGAGTTTAGTGCATATACATGCTATCAATTAGCTCGATGATCGAGCCCGGAAAACAGTCCAAGAACCCTTGGTTCTGCTGCAGAAGCAAAATATCCCAAAACTGAATTTTCAGCTCGGAAACAAAACAAAACACAGCGTTATCTCATATAAGTAGTATTCTTGAACTTAACTCAAATGTTCACCCTTGTCTATGTGGCTGGTAAGGAACATGCATAACCCCACGTCCTGTAGGATGTATCTCCTCCCACTACAATATGGCTATCATCATCTCATCTCAGCCCGTAACCCGTCATGGGTGGTAGGGGTGCCATGGTGGAAGCATCAGCAGACAGGGTCCTCCACTGCTCTCTATCCTCAGCAATGCGTACAAGTGTGGAAAAACCGTGTCCTGCCCATTCTTTGATGTTATCAGCCCAGGATTTTCTCTGCCTTCCTCTTCTCCGTTTACCTTCGACTGTTCCCTGAAGGATCGTTTTCGAAAGGGAGTCATGACGAGTTACATGCCCAAACCAGACAAGCTTTCGACGTTTCACTGTTGACAAAAGTGGTTCTTGGTGGCCTGCATAGGTGTTTATCTTCTCTCTAACATAGACATTTGTTTTGTGCTCTTTATAGCAAATGCGCAAAATTCTTCTATAACATTTATGCTCGAAAGCCTGAATCCTTCGCTCCGTATCTGCAGTGAGTGTCCAGCTCTCACATCCATACAAGAGAATAGATAATACAAGTGATTTGTATAATTTGATCTTCACAGGAAAACTGATGTTACTTTTCCAGATCACATTCAACCTTGTCATGGCAGCTGAGGCCATCTCAAGTCTTGTCTTGATTTCTTTAATTGATCTTCCATCACTGCATATAGTGGACCCGAGATATTTAAAGGTGTTAACTTCTTCTAACGTTTGCCCATTTAACGTAATGTTGGTCGCAACATGTTTCTTATGGCTATTCACCAATATCTTGCTTTTTTCTATATTAATTTCCATCCCATACGTTCTTGTTACTTTCTCCAGTCTAGAGGTAAGGTCTTGAAGTTCTGATTCTGATCCAGCTATCAGATCAATATCATCAGCAAAACGTAGGTTGCACAGAGGTCGGCCTCCAATCGATATGGTTGATTTATAATCGTAGAGAGCCTCTTGCATAATATGTTCTAGATAAATATTAAAGAGCACTGGGGACAGGATACATCCCTGCCGAACTCCTACAGTTGTTTTGAAAAATTCTCCAATGTCGTTGCTTGCAAAAACAGCACTGCTTGCGTCCTTGTATAGTGCTTCAATGATATCTATGATGTTGGTATCAAAATTGAATTTTCTCATTACTTGCCATAAGCCTTCATGCCAGACTCGATCGAAGGCTTTTGTGAAATCGATGAAGTTATGGTATAAATCGTGTTGATGTTGGAGATGTTTTTCGATAAGTAATCTAATATTGAAGATTTGTTCTGAGGTACTTCTTTTTGGTCTAAAGCCAGCCTGTTCCTCTGACAAGATTTCTTCTGATTTCTGTTTTATTCTGTTCAAAAGTATCCTTAACATCACCTTACTTGGATGACTAATAAGGCTAATGGTTCTGTAGTTCTTGCACATTTTTAGATTTCCTTTCTTTGGAAGCGGTATTACTAATGACTGCGTCCATTCTTTTGGCCATTTTTTTGTACTCCATATCTTCTGGCAAATTGTTGTCATGATTTTTACTATATCTGGTCCTCCATATTTCAAGAGCTCTGCTGGGATATTATCCACACCCGGTGACTTCCCTCCTTTCATCGAACATATAGCCTCTTCCACTTCTTCCCGTAATATTGCTGCATTTCCGAGTTCCCTGTTTTCGCACTTAATGTTGTTTAATATGCCTAAGTTAGTGTCAAGTTTACAGTTATATAATTCTTTACAAAATTCTGTCCATCTTCTCATTACAGCTGTTTTTTCATTGAGCAGAGCCCCATTGCTATCTTCTATGACAGTTACCCTGGGCTGTTGGGGTTTTGATAGTTTTCTTAATGTGTCAAAAGCTGCCTTGCTGTTACCTTTTATTAGCCCCGTATTAATGGACTCACATTGATCAGCTACCCATTTTTCTTTGGCCTGTTTCATTTTCTTCCTAATATATTTATTCACCATACTGTATTGCCATGCTGCTTCAGGAACCTCTTTCTTAACCTTTTTCATTTCTCGCCGTGTATCACATAACTTCAGAATGTCATCTGTAACCCATGGTTTGTTTATTTTCTTTCTTTTACCAAGTATTTCTGTTGCTGATTCAATGAGCACGTCTTTCATGTTCTCTGTGATTGAGTTGATATCATCCTCCAAAAAGTTGAGAGCTGCGAATTTTCCTCCAACAGTTGCCTCAAAGATTCCCGCGATTTCTGGATCTTTCAGTTTGTCTAAATTGAATCTTAACTGAGAACATCTGTTTTGATTATAGTTCTTTTTAAGTTTAAGCTTGAGCGTCATCAATACCATGTCGTGATCACTACCAATGTCGGCGCCAGGAAAAGTCCTAGTCTTGGCTTTATTAATACTGGACTTGAATCTTTTGGATACAAGAATAAAATCAATTTGGCCATAGTCAGTTGCAATCACTCTCCCATTCTCGTTCTGTTATTTCCAAACCCAACTAGGTTTGTGTTACGGTCTCACTGTATCTTTTCTGGCTAGTTGTTATTAAAAGATGCAGTACCGTTGGACGTGAGTTTATTGGGTTGCTTGTCAATATTTCAGATATTATGATTCATCTATTCTAATTCCAGCTTTATAGTTCGATTGCAGTTTTAAGCCATTATTGTGTGATTAAATTATTATTATATTCAGTGTCGTCGTTGTATATTAATTCTTCCGCAGTGTTGGTTAGATTATAGTTAGTCTTATGAATACCTGTGACAATCTGGACTGACCTTGCAAGGATTAACGACAGTCACAGCACAGAGTGAGAACTTGAGTAATTCAGGCAATCAACAAGTTCCATGGACGACTGAACAATTTAATATATACTTTTGCACAATGAGCGTAACACATTTCTCACACATTTAACTTGGCTTTAACATAGTCCTAAGCTCTACACAATGTTCCTCTCACAGACTTAGCTCGTCTGGGTTAACCGTTAAGTTTATAGCGTAATAGAGTGTGCAACCAACTCCTACTGAATCCGATCCTTAGAATTATTATCCCTTCACAATGCTAGTGAGTACATTATCCGTAAATCTATTGATCCTGTCTATGTGTCATTATTCAACATCTTTGGCTTGCATCGCCCCGGCTTTAACTGCCATGTATATAAGTTCAAGGTGAACGTAATCTTCGTTGTTCGCGATTCTAATCTGGACTCTACCTGGTCCTATCTTAAATTTGATACGGATCCTTACGCTATTTTACACTTTCCAGTGGATCTGCCGTTCCACATATATATTTAGTCAGTGGCTATGCCACATATTAAAACACAATCCTTAAGTGGGTTTACCACACATTCCAACACTGCCATTCGGCTCAATGGCCACACATAGACTAAATGTAACTAGGCTTGACGCGTCATATCTTGATCTGCGCGATTTCTGGTCTTAATTCAATTGAGGAGTTCCGTGATGCAGGCATGCGAATGTTGCAATCATTCACATGTCTGCAAGCCGCGAAACAGTCCTCAACATCATCCCCCCGCTCCCAAACGTGACACTCGTGGCACGTGAGAGTGGTGGCGAAGATGTGACCGACTATAATCTATGCATGTTATCTATCGTCAAAATGATATGATGAAATTAATATTCATAATTAGAAATAATAATTATAAAATTATGTCCATTGTCAACATCAAGACAAGAAAGTTATCTCAATCCTGTGACGTAAAATTTCTCGATAACAAGTCAGCGAGGTTATTATCAGTTCCTGAAATCGGTATGATATTAAATGCGAATTCTTGTAGTAAAAGAAACCATCTGTGAATTCTTGCGTTTTTCATAGTTCTCGAAGTGATAAACGTGAGCGGACTGTGGTCTGTGTAGATAAAGAACTTTCTACCTATCAAGTACTTAGACAGTTTTTCTAAGCACCACACCACCGCGAGCAATTCGCGCTCTCCTGTTGCGTATTTTTGTTCTGTAGGAGTAAGCTTGCGTGAGACAAACAAGCATGGATGGAGTATCCCTTCATAGCATTGAAGTAAACAACCTGCAATTCCGGAACTGGATGCATCTGTTTGAATCAAGAATGGTAAATGTATGTTTGGCAATAACAGGATAGGAGGATTCTTAAATAAATTCTTTATCATAATCAGAGCCTCTTCGCACTGCGGTGTCCATAATATTTTTTTTGGACTACCTTTGGCCAACAATCCGGACAAAGGAGCAGATATCTGTGCGAAGCGTGGTATAAATTTATGGTAATAGTTAACCAGCCCAAGTAAACTTCTTACTTGTTTCTTAGATGATGGAATAGCAATCTCCAGTATATGCTTGACTGTATTGTCATCAGGGTGTAATCTATGGTTACCTATGCGGTGACTCAGAAAAGTAATCTCCTGGCAACCTATCTGGACCTTAGAAGGTCTTACAGTCAAACCATGTTGTCGTAGTGTAAAGAGAAGAGAAGACAAACCAGTAATATGGTCTTCCCATGAGTTGTGAAATAGACAGATGTCATTGATGTATGTGATGACATCTTTTCTATCGCCCAGAAGGCGGCGCATCATGCGCACAAATGTCGCAGGCGCGTTTACAAGGCCGAAGCACATGTAATTCCATTGGAATAATCCAAATGGAGTAGTGAAGGCAGTGAAAGGCTTGGCATGTTCAGTAAGTGGTATTTGCCAATAGCCTTTAGACAGATCTAGTTTACTAAAATAAGTGGCCTGTGAAACTTGCGAAAGTAGGTCGTCCAACAAATGCATTGGTTCAGCGTCAGTAATTGTGATACGGTTAAGACGTCTGAAGTCAATACAAATACCCATCCTTCTTTTTCACAATAACCATCGGAAAAGCATAAGGAGATTCTGATGGAGATATGACTCCCAATTTTATCATATCCTTTAGCTCCCTTTCAACCCTGTCTTTATGATGTAACGAAATAGGGTAAGGTCTTAACTTAATAGGATGATCATCCGTTAGAATGATGTCATGAGATATTAAAGACGTACGACCTGGAAGGTCAGTAAGTACATCGTTAAAAGAAAGAAGAATTTCCCTAACTTGACTTTGTTGTGACGATGACAAAGTCGAAGAAATTGTGACATCCTTCCAAGATTCGGAAGCTTGTAAAGATGGTAAAGCAAACTGTAAAGGAATTGAAGACGTAGTGTCTTCCTCATTTACTAATGCAAAAGAAGAAATATGAGGTGAAGACTCAGACACAGAGTTAATAATAGGAATTAACTCTTGTGGTCTTTCCACTGCCAATTTCAACATATTGACATGGAACGTTTTAATTTTTCCTCTTACGTTTATAGCATAGTCAACATCTGTGACTCGTTTAATAATCACAAATGGACCCTGCCATGAAACCAACAGTTTATTATCCTCATGAGGTAGAAGTAACCAGACTTTTTCCCCAGGATTAAAATATCGCAATCTTCTCCCTAGATTGTGGAATAATCTAGATTTTTGTGTCGCTGATTTAATGCTCTCGGATGCATATGTACACGCATCAATGATTCTTTGTCTAAGGTCGACCACCAGCTCGTAACTAGTACGAGTGGATTCATCCACTGATGATCCGACCAGTAAATTTTTCAAGATCATCATTGGGCCACGAGGATTAGAGCCATAGACGAGCTCGAATGGACTAAATCCAGTGCTTTCGTGGGGGACCTCTCGATATGCGAATAAAGCGGCACAAAGTAGCCTGTCCCAGTCCCGAGGACATCCCTCAGTGATCTTGTGAAGAATCTGTTTGAGTGAACCGTTAAGACGTTCACAAACTCCGTTCGTTTGGGCATGATATGCACTTGAAAACGAATGGTGAATGGAGAGCATCGACTCCACTTCTTTCATAATATTTGAGGTGAATTGTGAACCTCTGTCTGATAAAATTTCCTCCGGAAAACCAATGCGACAAAAAATTGAAAATAATGCATCTGATACCGACGCAGTATTGATGGTTTTCAGAGGTATGGCCTCAGGCCACCGTGTACAAAGATCTACACAGGTTAAGATATATCGGAACCCATTATTAGATGGAATTGATAATGGACCAATAATATCTATGGCTACCTTCTTAAATGGTCTTTCTGGTACATCAGTGATCTGTAAGGGTGCCGTGTGGAATCTGCCCTTACGTGATATGCTTTGACATGTCGTACATGACCTACAATATAATTTTGTGTCCTTATTGACACCAGGCCAATAGAATTGCGACGTGACTCTAAATAATGTTCTTTTAATACCCATATGCCCTGCCATGGGAGAGTCATGCCCTGTTTGTAACACCAAAGGTCTAAATTCTTTTGGAACGACTATCTGATGAATAATTGACATACCATTGTCATAGTATCTTGTAAGTATGGATTTCTTAATTTGAAACCAATGTTGTGCTGATTTCGTATGTTTACTAACTTTTTTTTCTGCTAGCGCAAATAAACGCTGTAAACTTGGATCATTTTTTTGTTTTTCCGCAAATGCCGCTGGTGCTTCAGCAACGACGTCGGGAGACATAATTGTATCTATTATAGGTGTAGGTGGGGTGGCCGTATCTGTAGCCAACTGTTGTGCTCTCGTGACAACAGCATTTGCCACCGACGGGTGAGATTCAACCCATTTCGTAATCTCATGTGGAGTGCAATTTCTAACTCCAGGTATGTTACCTAAGATTATCTCAGCCACGGGAGCTCTTAACCCGCAAGCATACACCATACCTGTATAAAACGGTGTATCGATATAGACATGTGCTATTGGATATTCTTCTATATTCCCATCAAATGTGATACATTTAACAGTTTTACCCGTAAATGCAGAGGGCTCGATAAGCGAGTGTTGTATGCCGACAGTAGAAGAGCCGGTGTCACGTAAAACTCTTACTTCCTTTCCGTATAAGTATGCCTTGTGGTATGTGAGACGTCCCAAATTCTCACAAGCAGACATAGAAGACATTGTATGACCACAGCGAAGTGTATTTTTCCTCTCTGATATTGGATGTGATTGACAAACATAACAAGAGTCATCTAAAATGCTGCATGAATTAGCATGTTTGTTATCATCATTCTCATGATCTCTTTTGGTAGTACATGCATTAGCATGACCATGTTTGTCATTATTCTTTGAAGATGATCTGAAATGATTTGTTTTCTTTTTGCCTGATTTTGTCTTATAATAAAAATCTGATGAATCATCATTATCATTATTCCTTTTATATGATGATCCATGCTTACTGTAATCCCTGTAATAGTCTTTGTGATAATCATCACGACCCCTGCCTTTGTGGCCTCCACGATCATGAGGTGAATAACCTCGATAACTCCGACGATAGGATCTTGACGGTGAACGATACCGAGGGAAGTTGTAAGACCCCCGATATTCATGACGAAACTGTGTACGATATCGACCGTCCGTGCTCTGTGATCTAGGTCGGTGATCATAAGATCTAAGATCATGGAGTGCTGCACACGTAGGCATAGGATCTCGAGGACAAGATCGATGGACATCCTTATTCGGATGTGCCGTGACGAACTGTCTACAGAATTTTTCATATTCTGCAATAGAGTTAGGGTGTCTCTCTTGTAAGAAGGATTCTAAATCATGACTACATGAGGAGAGCACTTTATCACGTAGCATGAGATCCATTAACCCCTCATGTGATTTGGTAATACCTGATAAATCTATCCATCTATTGAAATAATGTTTAATGGAAGCAATAAATTCCCCAAAGTCAGCGTCCTTACTAGGCTTAGCCATATGGAAACGTTCTCGGAATCCAGATTCAGTTAACTGGAACCGTCTAAGAAGTACTTCTTTTACGACATCAAAATCGTTTCTGCTTTTCTCATCTAGATTGATGAAAACCTTGAGTGAGTCCCCGGTCAAAAAATCAACCAAAAGACTACTCCATCTTTCATTAGGTATGTTCAAACCTGTAACTTTCATAATAAATCTTGATAAAAATGAATCGATGCAATCTCTAGATTGATCGAAATGTGGCATCTTCAATTTTGGATAAAATACATTTGAATTAGCTGAAGGTCGGGACTGTTCTGATTGCACCCTAGCCAATTCAATAGCCTTTTCCTTCTCAGCATTTAATCTTAAAGTCTCAAGCTCAATAGCATGTTTATGTTCTTGGTCTAATTGAAGTAGTTCCATTCTTCTTATTTGCATTTTCTCCCTATCTAATTCTCTTTCCATTTCTTGTTGAGCTATTTCCTTCTCCTTAAGTTCTTTCTGTAATTCTCTATCTTTTTCTTGTTGAGCCATTTCTTTATCTTTTTGAGCCATTTCTTTATCTTTTTGCGCCAGTTCCAACTTTTTAAGTTCGCGTTGCTCAATTCTTTCCTGTTGCGATAAATGCTTTTCATATCTCGTTTCAGCATAAGTCTGTAGATCAGAACCTGATTTACCTAGACTTTGTCCCAATTTAATAAAATCTTCTAACGTAGACATGGTGCTTCGTTTCTCAGTAACTTATATAAGTATATTATTTGTCAATAAATATACTCTGAACATATGAGCTTAATTAATTCAAAGTAACTATGATATTTACTATAGCCAGAGACAAGAACAGGTGACGATAAACAATGGATGGAACAAGCAAATGAAATGATATATTCACTTATACGATGCTATGAAACAGATAAAAAGAAAATAATTAGGTACTAGACATATTAATTAGAGAAATAAAATGTTTAAAGTAACATTACAAAAATTTTACGATACAAGTTGTCCTAAACTAACAATGAGACAGAGAGATTTTTAGATCACAAACGAATAAAATCGAACAATACTTATTTATGCAAATAAAATGACGCAAGCACGTGACGTCACAACTAGCACAAGCAAAGTGATTATATTGCTAACTGAAGAAACATTTATATCCTAACTCAAAAGAAAAATTAATAATCAGTTAGATCCTCAGTCAGCGAATATAAGCAATTATCCCTAAAAGTCGTTAAAATTGCTTAAATCTTCCAAAGGAATATACAAGCAATGATAAGCCCTATCCAACCGTCCCGCGAAGTTACATAAAGAACATCGATAGTAAACACATAATGATAGGTACTAGAACTGCAAAATAGGACAGAAAAGTGACAGTGGAGGTAAAATTGAAGGCCAAAGCTGGCCAACTGGACAACACACACTAGTGGAAAGCTCTAATTTAGACAAGAACTTATCTTCATGTGGTCATGCCATTGTGATCCCAAAAAAAAAAACCACAACCAGATGCTCCCAGCTGTTTGACTTGTTTCCATTGAGAAGCAAACTTGACCGGTTGATTGAAGATTTTCGAAGTTGATATTGAACGAAATTCTGTTGAAATACTTCCCCGGTTGCTCTGGAGGTTTAACAAGTGTATGGATTGTCTTTCTGGTTCTATGTGATGGTTCAGGATAAAAAATTGAATGACATACGATCGATTTGATTCAGCGAACTCAGCGACCGTTGATCGGAGTAATGACTCGACCTTGACCTTCGTAACTTGATGTGTAAATTTGAGTTGCCAGATTGGACCTGCGCCTTGAATGAGACTTTCTTGAACTGTTCAATTTCCACTGTTACTTTGTCTGTGACGAACTGAATTGATCTTGAAGTTGTTTCCACTAGAATCTTCCCAACTTGAAGCCTGATTCATGAACATTAGTTCGTTCAATTGGGTAACGGAAAAGATGAATTCTGAAAATTGTCCGAACACTTTCTGACACCAGTATGTTACGGTCTCACTGTATCTTTTCTGGCTAGTTGTTATTAAAAGATGCAGTACCGTTGGACGTGAGTTTATTGGGTTGCTTGTCAATATTTCAGATATTATGATTCATCTATTCTAATTCCAGCTTTATAGTTCGATTGCAGTTTTAAGCCATTATTGTGTGATTAAATTATTATTATATTCAGTGTCGTCGTTGTATATTAATTCTTCCGCAGTGTTGGTTAGATTATAGTTAGTCTTATGAATACCTGTGACAATCTGGACTGACCTTGCAAGGATTAACGACAGTCACAGCACAGAGTGAGAACTTGAGTAATTCAGGCAATCAACAAGTTCCATGGACGACTGAACAATTTAATATATACTTTTGCACAATGAGCGTAACACATTTCTCACACATTTAACTTGGCTTTAACATAGTCCTAAGCTCTACACAATGTTCCTCTCACAGACTTAGCTCATCTGGGTTAACCGTTAAGTTTATAGCGTAATAGAGTGTGCAACCAACTCCTACTGAATCCGATCCTTAGAATTATTATCCCTTCACAATGCTAGTGAGTACATTATCCGTAAATCTATTGATCCTGTCTATGTGTCATTATTCAACATCTTTGGCTTGCATCGCCCCGGCTTTAACTGCCATGTATATAAGTTCAAGGTGAACGTAATCTTCGTTGTTCGCGATTCTAATCTGGACTCTACCTGGTCCTATCTTAAATTTGATACGGATCCTTACGCTATTTTACACTTTCCAGTGGATCTGCCGTTCCACATATATATTTAGTCAGTGGCTATGCCACATATTAAAACACGATCCTTAAGTGGGTTTACCACACATTCCAACACTGCCATTCGGCTCAATGGCCACACATAGACTAAATGTAACTAGGCTTGACGCGTCATATCTTGATCTGCGCGATTTCTGGTCTTAATTCAATTGAGGAGTTCCGTGGTGCAGGCATGCGAATGTTGCAATCATTCACATGTCTGCAAGCCGCGAAACAGTCCTCAACAGTTTGAACAGATCATTATGCTATGTATGCATATTTATTAAAGGCTTACCAATGATCTGTTAAAATCCACGTTCAAAGACATGCAACTGCGCGTTATGTGCGGAAAAGTTTTATTGCTTTAATTAAAGCAGTGTTTTTCAAACTTACATTAATCGAGTACCTATTGTCAGAGTTTATATATATATATATATGCAAATCCTGTCAAGTGCCAGTGGCTCAAGTTCTTTCATTGTTTTCCTCATCATTTTCACTTATGTATCCAGTTCTCTTCTTCATGTGTTTTTGGTCTACCTCTGCCTCTCTTTCCCTGGGTATTCCAGATAATGGGCTGTCTTGTAATGCTATCAACAGGTTTCCACAATGTGTGTCCTATCTATTGCCAGCATCTTCTTCTCATCTCTTGTCTCACTGGCATTTGTCTGGTTCTTGTCATCAGTTCCAATATTTCAGGAGTTCCGATTCTATACTACCCCAATGTGATCATACTCGAATTATTGTCTGATTTACTGTAAAGATGTTTTGGATTTGTTTGTTTGGGTTTTTTTTCCCCATACATTCTTGTTTGCTTAAACAAATACTTTATTTTGATTATGATTGGGTAATGTCATTGTAAGCTATTATATAACCGTTATGTTTTATGCCTTTAATTTAATGCTTAAAGTAACATGTGGGAATGAAAGGGTATAGTATGCAAGATAAGTGAGAACGGAAGGGCAGAATGTTAGACAGGCCTGCGCACCCAATACTTAACCCTTTGAAAATAAAGTTTGTTCGTTCATTCCATATTTTTGACTTTGTTATACCATTTCAATCCTTCCATTCTACACATGCACCCATTTATGAAAGTCTGTAGATTGATTGAAAGCATTTACTCACTCACTCAGTCAGTCATTCTTTCTCTCTCTAGCACTCATGCACACACACAACTTTTTTTTTTTTTTTAATGTAAAACTTTTGCCTCGTTTTGGCGAGGCGCGTCCCATTCAACCTAGTCGGTTATATTAGGGCGCATGTCCAAATATAAAAGACCCTTAGGTCTGCGGTAAGTTGATACACACACAACTATCTGGTTAGCTCACTTTAATATCCAATATTACTAGCAAAAGGAATTACACACACAACAAAACATGCTAAATTGCCTACAACAATGTTTCCAGTACAAGGGTTATATTGTTCATATACAATAATATAGAAATGGCAGTCAAATTCCTAAACTTTGCTTAAGCTATAAGCACATCACAATAAGTGAATCATTTCTTTAAATTCCAACAATAGATCACAAATCGTGAGTAACCACCCTTGGATATGACAAAATTCCATGCAGATAATAAAACTAATGGAAGTAAAGTACTGCAATAATGTTTTTGAAATGGTAGAAGTTATCAAAATGTCCAGCACTGGATACACCAAACACACAAAATGGCAGACTGTTGTCAATGAAGTCTGATGGACAGTTAGTAGCTTTCTATGGCTAAGATGAAGTCTATATTGATAAAGCCTGACTATGCTGGAATACCAGGTCAGTCTACACTAAGAGAATTTGACAATGTTGGAGTTACTTATCTGGCTAGGCTATGAAGTATCTATATTTCTGTCCCCCTCCCACAGGTTCCCCCCATATTACCAACGAAACATAACTGATATATGAATTTTGTAAAAAGATATCACTGATAGAACAGTTTTATTTAGAGATGTGGGGATTGGGGGTGGGAAGCCTCCTCACAAATGATGGACATGCATTTTTAAGGATGCAGTAGAAGCAATGAATCTGACCTTATGACAATTTAGACATGGATGTTCTTTAAAAACTTTCTGGATCAGGCCTTGACATTGTGTGTGAACCCAAATGGCAATACGTTCTGGCAAATAACATCTAACCACTGCTGATGTGTGTCTTGGAGGACTAATGACTGCATAATTTTGCTATGTTAGGAAAAAACACCTACTTATACAGGTGAGAAAAACTTGTATGTAAAAATGACAGCAACTGTTTAAGTTGAAATGATAATCTAAAGTCTCTCACTAGGTTAGAACACACACACACACAATACACTGACATGCATACTAGCTAATCTATACCATGGAATACAGTTCCACTACAAAAAATAAAAAGTGATAGATCCTTGCAGTAAGTAAGACAACCTGGCTACAAACTGCCACCTTGTGATTAGCATGATCTGTACTAATCAACATATGACATATAATACAAGATCCACACCACGGTCTCCGTTATTTTCTCATGTTCTAGACTACGTCAGCATGCCATTACATCAGCAAAACTAGATTGTATATAATGTATCATTACGGGGTATACATATGTCCCTTACAACATAAAGTACTTCTCTTCTTTGTCCATTTCTAGTGTATACATCTATTTGAAGTCCAAATATAATACCAATAATACAAGTTTCATACATGGATAACAGGTAACATAGGACAAACAGTCTTGACAAACACATTACTCCTGCTCAACAAACACAATGTATCAAACAAGATAGTATAACCAACAGCTGATTATTATCAAACACAGTGCTGTAGAAACTTTAAAGTCAATACTGTTGTACTGCTAGCACAGCAGGGCTATGAGATTTGCTTACTATACCTCTCGTAAATGATGTCACATTTAACTGTATGAACACAATTTTATTTTCCAAATCAACTTTCTCTTCATCATGCTTTTCTCTTCTGTATACCAACTATCAATGACATATGACATCTATTCTTCACTTGGACCAGGTCATCAAGAATATTCTTCGTAGTTTTATGCTATTCATATTTCTTTATTATTAAATTTTTGTGTGAAATCATATCCTTTACTCATTATTTCCTTCTGGCATGAATTGTTGAAAAAAATATTTGTAGATGTTCTCACTGCTCAAGGACACATCTTTCCATTATACTCGTCATGCCCATTTTTCTATTAATGCCTGTCATTTTGTGTTCATGTCCAACATGACTGAAATCTTGAGCATCACAATGTCAAGTCTATATCTACTAAACTGACCTCTTATTCTGTATTAATTATCATGTATAAAATGGCCATTGAGCAGAGGCAGATTTACTATTAAGCTTGAGCTTTAGGGTCCCCAAGTCCAGCTTTCTCTATAATACATTTCTTTCCCATCCCCTAATACTTTTTTTTATTTAATAAAAGGAGCCCCTCCAAGAGTTCAAGCTTCAAGGCCCCCAAAATGTAGAGCTGCCTCTACCCTTGAGTGCTCAGAAATGTATTTTCACATGTTATAAAGGGAGTCACTGTTTACCTTATTTGGTTAAATTACTAACAGCAAATATTAAATGACAACATATTATAAGAATGTGCATATCAAAACATCATTAATGTGTTTACATGTAGAAATAACATTTTTCAAAGGTAAAAAAAACCTAGTACCCCATATGCACAGTGAAATGTCTCTCTCACTAGGCCTAATCTGTTTCAAAGGATACAACAACAAAAAAGTGAAAGGCAAGAAACAAAAATAAGTATCAGTGTTTTGACCAACAAGCAGATGTACAATTTATTTCATGTTGCCTCAGTGCTACTATAGTCTGCATGAAGCACTGAGTATGCAAGTGGTTTTATGAAACACTACATAAAAATTATGCTATAATATATACTTCTAATCAAACTGTCAGTTACACACATAAATTAACCTCCATGTAAACAAAAAATTGCCACATACACCACTGCTTCAAGAGCATGTGACAGCCTTAAGAGCATGTGACGGCTTCAAGAGCAAAGACAGCTTCAAGAGCATGTGACAGCTTCAAGAGCATGTGACAGCTTCAAGAGCATGTGACAGCTTCAAAAGCATGTGACAGCTTCAAGAGTATGTGATGGCTAAGAATATGATGACATATATAATTATACTATCATTTACACTTCTAATCAAACTGTCAGGTCCACCCATCACAGAAGACAAATGTTCACAGGAAGTGGACAGTAATGCTCATCTGTAGCCTATTTCTCTTCAGTACAGCCTTGACTGACAGGATCTTACCTGTTCCTTCTCAGGGCTAGCCCTTCGATCATCATGCAAGCTGATAATTACCAGCAGTCCCTTTTCAGGGCTTGCTGTGTCAAATATCATACGACAGTGTTAGGAATAGAATTTCAATTTTCGTGACTGGCAACTGCACTTCGATGTAACCAATGGCCTGGGTTAAAAGAAGCATGTCTCAGTACAGGACAGCAAACACTTCAAGGACACAATTTTTAAAATCTATAGCAAAACATAACGCAGCATAGACATCTCAGTGAAGTAGGTTACAAACCAAGGGAACTAAATCTTTTGAAAATGACAAGGAGAAGACAAATCTTGTTGACACCAAACATTTACAAAACAGGTAAGTACTGTACCTGCAGTTAAGTAAATAAAAAACAGTTAAGGAACCCAATAACGTAATTTAAAAACAATATTGCTGTGAATTTTAAAACAATTTTACTGTAATTTTTAAACCAATTTTACTGTTCATTTTAAAACAATTTTTCTTCTTTTTGTCATAATTGAACACTTTCATATTTTAAAAAAACTGTATAAAAGTGAAAATCTGTCACATCTCAATATTTATGAGGATAATAGCATCACAAGGCAGCCCTTCTTCTGGAACCCACCAGAGTATGAGAAAAAGGCAGAAAGAAAAGTTGTTCTGCTGTTGTTGGTAACTACTATTTAATTTCACATGTCTGTACTTCCAAGACAAATATGTTAAGAAGCTACAAATCTGTTAAAACAATTTAAAAAAACATGACCCAAAAAAAAAAAAAATCTGAAAGGGGGGTTGGAGAACAAGCAAATCCCCAATTAGCATTTCATGAGTGTGAAAACTGAAACACTAGAAGGAAAATAAAACATTAAAAAAAGATGCAAGGGGGAAAAGCACTAGTCGAAAACATCACACATAGCAAATGCCACCATGTCATTGAACCACAGAGATTAAAAAACCCAGGGATTGGCGGCTCCTGAGCCGACCCAGCTGCAATGGGTACCTCCGAAATCGGAGAGTATTTGCCTGAATGGCGAGGGACACCTGTCTCTGTACAAGTAAAAAGGGATACTCACGTAAAATCAATGTCAGGTTAGACATAGCAATAACCTGAGATTTCGCTTCGAGTATTAGCGGGCGTACGCAAAAAAAAAAAAAAAAAAAAACCCCCAAATAAGTACTTCAGCCCAGCATTTAGCTAAATTAATTACAGTTAATTTACTCTCTCTACACGACCATGTTAAACTGTCCCTTGACAAAATGAAAACAATATTACATTTGTGAAAGTCATCAGTTTCTGTAACCATACACTGCCTGTTGTCTGTTTCCAGAAATGTTTATTTACGCTAATGCTTATGTAAAGAGTTTATGTGACAGAAAAGTCAAGTAAATCTACAGGGCTCCAGGAAACAATACATAATGCTTATGGTGTAACTACATTCACATTTAGAATACTGTAAAACAACATGTATTGCATCCAAAATGTTAAACAATTACTTAATTAAAGTAGATTGTGTGTCTCTGTAGTTCTGAAATGAACATGTAAATGCCATTAATTTCTTCTTCTTCACCATTCAGTCAACAA
The DNA here is from genome assembly GCA_024509875.1 of Oreohelix idahoensis. Lineage (NCBI taxonomy): Eukaryota > Metazoa > Mollusca > Gastropoda > Stylommatophora > Oreohelicidae > Oreohelix > Oreohelix idahoensis. Next base: position 688,132 of record JAMPIV010008534.1, on the reverse strand, counting down.
GCATATGAGAGGTCTTCCTGTCCTGAACCATCAGCTAAATGTCTGTCCATGTCTTCTCCATCCCCTTCACGTACGTCTCCAGTACTTTTCTCTGTCTTCCTCTACCTCTACCATTAATTTGATCTGTTGATAATTTGTGCTTGTTGTCGCTTTGTACGCAGTCAACTGGTAGAGTGGCTTCACAAGGCAAATTTACCGAGTTCAAAACCATGTAGCGTAACACTCTGGTCTACCCAGCTGTAAATGGGTACCTGACTCTACTCTAAAGTTAGGCAAGACAAAGGCAGTGAGGAAGGGAATTTGTCATCCCACCTTATTAAACTGAGACCTGGTACAGTGCAAGTCTCCAATACTTTCACTCCCCTTTGGCAGTATCTGCTATGGGATTACCATGACCTTTGACACGTTTGAGAAATACACAGTGAGAGAACTGACAGAACAAGGATGCACATAAGAGAGAGATATATTCATTATCAATCAATACCCTTTAGCTCCCCGAGGAGCATAGGCCTTCAACAAACACATGCCAAGTCTTCCTGTTCCATTCCATCCGCTCAAGTTCTTTCCACGTTTTCCTCATCATTTTCACCTCTGTATCCAGCTCTCTTCTCCATGTGTTTTTTGGTCTACCTCTGCCTCTCTTTCCCTGTGGATTCCAGAACAAGGACTGCCTTGTAATGCTATCAACAGGTTTCCTCAATGTGTGTCCTATCCATCACCAGCGTCTTCTTCTCAGCTCTTGTTCCACTGGGACTTGTCTGGTTCTTGTCATATTAATTATGATCTGTCATAAATAGTGAAGCCATTACCTGACAACTGTTACATTTGATATTATGTTCCATGTAAAGAACCTCTTGTAAATGTACTGTCAATAAATCTCAGATGTAAAAAGAACTGACTTTCTCTTAATCTTAGAAAATGCACCGTAATTTGAATTAGTTTTACATCTCTATATAAACTAACTAACTTCTTGATGTCTAATTTGAATTAGTTTTACATCTCTATATAAACTAACTAACTTCTCAATGTCTAATTTGAATTAGTTTTACATCTCCATATAAACTAACTAACTTCTTGATGTCTAATTTGAATTAGTTTTACATCTCTATATAAACTAACTAACTTCTTGATGTCTAATTTGAATTAGTTTGACATCTCTATATATAAACTAACTAACTTCTTGATGTCTAATTTGAATTAGTTTTACATCTCTATATAAACTAACTAACTTCTCGATGTCTAATTTGAATTAGTTTTACATCTCTATATAAACTAACTAACTTCTTGATGTCTAATTTGAAATAGTTTTACATCTCTATATATAAACTAACTAACTTCTTGATGTCTAATTTGAATTAGTTTTACATCTCTATATAAACTAACTAACTTCTTGATGTCTAATTTGAAATAGTTTTACATCTCTATATAAACTAACTAACTTCTTGATGTCTAATTTGAATTAGTTTTACATCTCTATATATACTTACTTACTTACTTAGTCGTTCCCCTTCTACCGTGAGGTGTAGAGGTTTGGAAGAGAGAGCGCCAGACCATTCTATCAGCTGTCTTCTTCCTGGCCTGGTTCCATTCTAGTCCTCGGTCCTTCAAAGATTGTCTAATGTTGTCCTCCCAGCGAACTCTGGGTCGTCCTGGAGGTCTGGATCCCTGGCTCTTTGTTTCCCATGCTTGTCGTGGTAGCCGATCTTCTCCCATTCTGCAGACATGGCCAAACCATCTTAGTTGGGACTGTTCTATTTGGGTCTGCAGCGGATGGGATTTCAGGCCTTGACGTATCGTCTGGTTGCGGACCATGTCTCTTCTTGTTACTTCAACCACTTTCCTCAGATACCTCATTTCTGAGGTTTGGATCTGGCTTTTGTGGGTTGTAGTCATTGCCCACGACTCGCATCCATATGTCAAAACTGGGACATAGGTGGAGCGGTATACAGCCATCTTCGTTTTCTTACCAACCTCTTTCTTGCTGAGGAATCCACGATTTATGGCCTGAAAAAGTCTCCCAGCCGCTGCTTTTCGAGTGGCCAACTCTTCTTTGATACCTCCCTTTCGGTCTATAATAGCTCCGAGATATTTAAAGTGGTCGACCTGCTCCAGGACCTGTTCTCCCAACTTAATCTGATGTTTTCTTTCTTCTCGTGATATCACCATGGATTTTGTTTTAGAGCTGCTTATGACCATCCCTCTCTTCTCCAGCTCTTCCTTCCAGACTTGCAAGTTGGATTGGAGATGTGCCTCTGATTTAGCAATCAGGGCAACATCATCAGCAAATGCCAGCTCCGAAATATAGACCTGTCTCATCTTCCAGTACCCCACTGAATACTTTCTTGTTCTCTCCTTACATGCCTTGATGACATCGTCCATGAGGAGTATGAAAAGATAAGGTGACAGGATATCACCTTGTCTTACACCAGTGGTGGTCCTGAACTCTTCTGACTTATGGTTTGCTGTCCTCACATAATTTCTGCAAGACTTGTAGAAGCTCTGTATAGCATGAATCAGAGGTGCTGGAATATTCTTCCTTGCCAAACAGTCCCAAAGTTTCATCTCTATATATAAACTAACTAACTTCTTGATGTCTAATTTAAATGAGCATAAATGAGACCACAGTTTTATTGTCAACTTAAAAAAAAAGTTATTCCATTGTTGGTTCAGCTCTTAAAAAAATAAAAAAGTTAAAATTAAAAAAAGGGAGGAGGTGGGACAGAGAAGGGATATTAAAATGAAATATTTTCATGCACAAATTATTGAAAATTTCTGGAAAGAATCATAAAAATCCCAACATAAAATTGTTTTTTTTTTCAACTGAGGAACACAAATGGCATTAAACTATGCTTGACATGAGTTCACTTCAATCAAAACCAGATTAAAAAAAAAAAAAAATTGGCTTCTTTAGCCCCTGGAGAATAAAACTTTTGTAATAATTTCAAACCTGCAAGTAAGCCAATATGAAGGTACATTAAACTTAAAATTAGAATTTCATAGTTTGCTTTGGTGTGCAAAATACAAATTTAATTCATTTGAACAAATTATGACCCAATTAATTTCTTCTTAATCTTACCACACTATATATGCAACATACAAACTGTTACATAAGAATGGTCAAATCTGCTGACTTAACATTGTAAAGTCACTTAAAGAAAAAGTTAACTTCTAAACACTATTAAAAATAATTTGTGCATATGTCCAGGATTTGAATATGCCGTAGACCGAAAATGTTACATATTGGATGATGGCCAAGCAACAACATCATGGTAAACCTGTTTTGTCTACTTGCTTTCTGGTTAATACACATAGCTATGATAGAGGCAGAAACATGTCCAACTGAACACAGTTCAAAGTTAAAACTTCAAATTACATTCTGGAACCAAAGCAAAATTTGAAATAAATTTAAAAAATACAATAATAAAATATTAAAGAATAAGCAAAACACAAGAGATTACAAAAATAGTTTAAATATATTGGAAAATGTAGTCAAACAGATATTTCTAAGAATTTTCCAATTTCTCTTCACACAAAAACCCTGTCTAAAGTTCATAGTCTATTAACATGTCATGCAAAAAGTAATCATGGTATATGAAGTGTAACGAAATCTGTTTGCCTACTTGTACAAAAGCATACAAAATGAACTAGAAAAAGCAGTAAAAATGACAGTATATGAAATATTTTTCTTGAAACTGGTGCTTTGTTAGGAAAAGGGCACAACTTTGTGATGCTTATTTGATATTAGACACTCTATTTCACAGATCCTATCTTTAAAAGGCAAATGGCCAACTTCACTCAGACCAAATTATTAGTCAAATATGTCTCCATGTCCAAAATCCTATCAACTATTTTCAGTCTACATTCCAAGATTTTAAAGGAAAGCTCTGATGGTGACCATTCTACTTCACAAACGTATACATAAATATAACACTGTCCTGGAAATATCCTAATCACTGTGTCGTGTGTCAAGTTTGAAATAAAGACAGAATCAACATATCATAATGCTAAATTTGAAATAACAATAGAATCCAACATAAGACCATGAAGCAATACAAATACATCCCACCCTCACAGATAATCATGGCACTTTAAACCATGCTAGAAAATTGATAACACTGTCAATTAAATAAAGGTGCTAATATCCAGGGAGAACTTAAGGCTCTTTAGCAGAACCCTTGTCTGCAGGATTTGGCAGTTTGACAAGTGAAGGCTCTACACCCCAGATCTCCCTGGCGTACTCTTGAATGGTTCTGTCACTGGAGAATTTTCCAGATGAAGCCACATTCAGAGTTGCCTTCACAGCCCACTTCATGGGATCCTGAAAATAAGGTGATTAAAAAGCATTATTAAACAATATAATAAATGTGATTGGAAATACAGCTAATGTTGTGCTATCATGTGGGCCAAAATCTGAATCACATGATATCCTACATACCTTGTTACATGGAGTATTTTCACACATTAAAGAAAGTTTGAGATGAATAATGATCCATCTAAAACCAAATGATATGCATTAATTATAAATGATGTGACCACTGCTGAGAATGACAAACAGATTCAGTATTAAGAAGAAGCTACAGGGGGCACATCTCCAAGATCTGATCACATTTTAGGAATGGTAAAGCAATGACAAATGTTTCTTAATCATTACATAAAAAAAAAAAAAAAGCATTCAAAATTTATTTTTTTAAAAACAATCAAATTATTAAGTTTAACAGGAGATTAGCATCTTCTGAAACTTAAGAGCACATTCAGGTTGTTTAAAATGTACATGTCCGACAGAAAATGAACATTAAATACGAGGGTAGCTCAGAAAATAATACCCCCACAATTTTTTTCTCATCCCAGAATAAAGATAGCAAAGTGAAAATTTACACGTAGCAGCACTGATGTTTCCCGCGTACATGTGCATAAGTGCATGGTCGTCCGACAGATAGTCTGTGAAAATGGCGTCTGTGTACAACACGCGTTACAAACAACGAGCTGTAACTGAATTCTTGGTGGTGGAGAAAGAAAGTGTAGGGAACATTCACAAACATTTGTGTGCTGTGTATAGAAGTTGTGCAGTTGATAGGAGCACCGTTGGACGCTGGGTTCAGAGAGTTAAGGCTTCAGGAAGTGGAGAGACGGAGCTGCATGATCGGCCGTGGTCTGGGCGTCCTGCAACAGCCACCAGCCCAGACATGTTGCAGCGCACGGATGCCATTATTCGTGAGGATCATCACATCACAAGTCGACAATTGGCCCTACAGCTTTCAGTCAGCAATGGAAGTGTATCATGTTGCTGCAACCATAACACGAAAGCCAACAAAAAACCTCCAACAACCACCAATGACAGTGCCCTATGCCAACACGCACAGTCAAGCACACAAGCCCTTAAGAGGACTAATATATCCTGTACTAACAAAAGAAACAACCAGAACCTGACCTGTCCACCCTGCAAGCACTAGAGTCACCTGCTCTGCCTGGAGCACACACTTTCTCACCTCGACCTGCGAAATCTACGTTCCAATATGTCTAACAACACAGCTTATTACCCTCTACATTACTGTGTTGAACATACCAGCAACCAATAACTCGAATACAAGTAATGTAAACAAACTCTTTATCTGCCGACACCAGCCACACTACACAGATTAAATCCACAAATCTGAAAAAATATGCTGATCTACCGCTTACAAAAGCCAGTGACCTACTTCCACTCCAGGTCAAATAGCTCAGGCAAATTCTGACTCTCCACTGACTTTTTCCCCGCGCACAAAACTTGCGCGCCCGTTTTTCCCCGCTGGTCACATGACTCAGCTTGGGTGGCTATTTCGAAGGCTTCCGATCGTCTTACAATCTAGAACTACAGCCTAAAAATACGCTGTGACAAAGTGCGATGGCAATTATCGACGCTCTCGGATATTCTACAGTATGCACAAGATGGGTTCCTCGAAGTCTCACAACTGACCACAAACGTCAAAGGAAAACCATCTGTTCTGAATTGTTGGAGCGTTTTGATGCTGAGGGAGAGGCCTTTTTGTCCCGGATCGTCATAGGTGACGAAATCTGGGCGCACCATTTTGAGCCGGAGACGAAAGGGCAGTCAATAGAGTGGCATCATCCGCAATCACCATGAAAAAAAGAAATTCAAGGACAACTCCCTCTGATGACGAGAGCATGATTCGTGCAGTGAGGACATGGCTGCGTGAACAGGAAACGAGCTGGTACAGGGAAAGCATGCATGCCTTTGTTTCGCGCTGGCGTAAGGCCATAGAAGTGGACGGAGATTATGTGGAAAAATAGCATGTGTAAAGGATACATCCAGTTATACTGTGCGTGAATTTCATATTGTGAATAAATAGTTTCTCAGCAAAAAAAAAAAAAAAATGTGGGGCATTACTTTCTGAGCAACCCTCGTAATATACTCTCTCTACAGCACGGGTTCCAAACTGTTTTACTGGTTCCCATACCCACATAGCTTTTAGTAGACCTTCCCGTGCCCCTTATTCAATACGAGAGGAAATAATTTCTAGAGTTTGCCATGCATACTTACATAAGAAAATATATTAATTGTTTTTTAACGAAGAAAACTGTATTTGATACATAACAACATTTTTAGTATAATAAAGTTGGTAAATATTTATTAAAAGTAAATGTATTAGTGAGATGCTTGATTCTGTTTCTTGTCAACCAAAATTTTTATTCTTGATACTTCCCTAACATAAACTATAGTAATCATAATCTTTTTAGTAAGCCTGACAAGTGACTTACCTTGAACAGCTCAGACACCTGCTCTTGACAATCAACATATGCTCTGAAGTCAGCACACAGAGCAAACCTGCATTACAAAAAGAGGTAAGAAAATTGTGAAACATTTTGTAATAATAAAATCCATAACAGGTGGGACACAAAGAAATGACAAGAACAGAAAACTTGTAAATATGTTATAATTTACCTAGTAACCAGCCTGTCCTCAACTCTGAATATGAAATCTCTCACCCAGAAATGTCAGTATTTTTTGTTTTATTTTTTAATTTAAAAAAAAAATAAAAAAAATTTTTGGCCTCGTTTCTGTGAGGGACGTCTCTTCTTTCAACCTAGTCGGTTATATTAGGGCGCATGTCCAAATATAAAAGACCTTTAGGTCTGATAACATTAGAAATGTCAGTACCAAACTATACTTTTAGATTGTTACAGTATCATTTGGCACATATAGCTTTTACAATCAGAGTGATTTTACCAATTAAATGATGCTTCCATTGACAAGCTCAACTGAAACATTTATACTTCTTGCACATAACAGATACAATAGCTGTATTAAAACAGAAACCCAAAAGAACAGGACACCAAACATAGAACCGTAGTAACATGGATGCTCTTTAGGTAGAACATATGACTGTCAAAAACACAGTTTATCAAGGCATAAAATCTAGAGTTACAAAGATACATTCACAAATTATGTTACTGATAACTTTTAATAATCCACAAGCACAAAATTTGTGTACACAGCTTACACATTTCCCTTAGTTTAGGTTTTAATAACTTGAGCATACCATTTAAGGTTTTCTATGCCAATCCCTTACCTGTCATTACTGAGAAGACCAGTGTAAAGGTCACTGAAAAGTGTGGGCTCTTCAGGTGAGAAGTAGCCACCATTCACCTGGTCTAAAGCTTGTTTCAGTTCTGCATCATTCTCATAGAAGGTGCGGGGGTTGTAACTAGGGCAAAACAAATGTGAAAAATAAGTATCTTGAAACAGTCAATGAATTTCTTTACCCTGATAAGGATTTTCATTCAAGTGTTCCAATCCATAAACAGAGAAATCATGCCTAACAAAAAAAAACACCAGAATCTTCAGTTCAAATGTCAAGTCAGTTCAAATGTCATCATCATCATCATCATCATGTGACATATTCTTTCCAGAACGTTGTCTCCATTACAGCTGCTCTGAACGCATCACGATTCTGGGCAAGTCGACCTGCATCAAATGTCAAGTCAGTTCAAATGTCAAGTCAGTTCTATTGTATGGCTCTGAAACATGGAGAATAACTAAAACAACCATTAGGAAGTAACAGACTTTCAAAAATAGGTGCCTGTGTAGAATATTGTTATTGTTAATCAGAATCAACCTCACTGCACTCTCGGCAAACCCATAGGTGCTCAGTCTCCCTCAGCAAATGTCGAAGAGTATGAATGCTAACTGTACATGTTGCACGCTGATTGTACATACGACGAATGCATCCTCTCTCACGTCCACCTCTGCTAGTCCCACGTTTGATGTCAAACTCCAACAGTCTCAGCCTTGTTGATTCATCCTTTGCAGTGTCATTATCTAGTAGGTGATCATTAATTGCCCTTAGTATCTCTCCCTTATCCATGTCCAGTGTCCCCACTATGGGTGCTCTCGAGGCCAGTCTGTCAGCTCTCTCATTGCCACGTACCCCTGCATGACCAGGACAGTAGATCCACACCAGTTCCTGGAGACTTGAGGATTCTATTGATGTTTTCCATTCCTGCCGCGGCCATCCGTTCTGAACTTTCCGAAGCATGGCTTGAGAGTCTGACAATATACATGCCCTGGTTAATAGAGTTTCAGACAGCCACCTCAGTGCTGCAGTAACTGCTTCTACTTCCATTCTCATACTGGAGGTTGTTGTCATGTAGGCTCCACTCTGTTCAGTGACGACCCTGCCCTTTATTCTCGCAGAGAAGCCCCATCCTGATTTCTTATCAGTGTACACAGTGGCGTCATCATCCCCAGCATGATCACTAATCAGCTGATAAATCTCCAGCTCTGCTTTTCCACTGCCCCAAGATCTGCACTCTCTGCCAAGGCTAATGATGACCTGCTGGTAGTTTATCCAGTTCTCCTCTGACTTACTCCACTCTTCCCCTTTGGATATATTTTCACCCCTTGTCCCCTGAGCAATCGTAGCCTCTGCCTGTGCCATCCATTACATCCCCTTCTTTATTCTTGCTCCTTTGATGTCTGCAGAGAATAGAAGGATTGAAATGGTATGACAAGATTACTAATGTGGAACTGATGATGAGAAGAAGACAAGTGCTATTGGAACAAGAGATGAGAAGAAAGCACTGGCTACTGATAGCCTTACAAGCCAGTTCTTGTTGTAGAATCCCCAGGGTAAGAGAGGTAAAGGGATATCAAAGAACTAGAGACAGACAAGTGGGGGGGATGAGGAAGTCATAGAAAGACCTTGACCTGATGGCACAGGGCATGAAGACTTGGTATAAGTTTCTTGAAGGCCTATGCTCCTTGGGGAGCTGATGGGTGATGATTATGATCTATAAATAGATATGGAATATGCCAGTAGTTTATGTAGTTGACTAGGCTGAATCTATGTCCATAGTAAATCTTCTTGTCCAGCTTTTAGCCCCTGAGGAGATTAGGCCTTCAACCAAATCTTCATTCATCTCTTACTGAGTTTGGGATAAGGAGTGGGTCTAGCCTGGTTCTTGTTCTTCTTGTAAGTAAATATGAACAATGATGTAGATAAAGTATATTTAAGTGTGACATTCAGATGTGAAATGCTAAGCTTCAACAGTATGCATACAATCGTATAAAAGTGTGAAAATATATATATAAATGTGAAACTGTATATAAAAATGTGAAAATATATATAAAAATGTGAAAATGTATATAAAAATGTGAAACTATATAAGTATGATACCATTTAGCAAGTGTGAAGGTCATAAATGTAACTGTAAAACTATAACTAAGCATGAAACAGGGTACCAATAATAAAATGTGTGTATATCTGAAACTTAGCACTACAAGGTTGTCCTTGTTCTAGAACACCCAGAGTAAGATAGGTAGAAATAGAATGAAAAAACACACGAAGAAGGGAAGTGAAATGGAGAAAGACATGAAAGAAATAAAAAAAGACATGAAAAGATCTTGTATGGATGGCACAATACAAGAAGGCTTGATAAGAATTTATTGAAGACATGTGCTCCTTAAAGAGTTAAAAAATAATGACAGTGATGATGATGTCTACAACTATAAGTAAGTACTACCAACCCTTTGCGGAAGAGCTCCTCCACTTCTTCAACTGTCATGCCAAAGATGAAGATGTTCTCCTTGCCCATTTCCTCCATCATCTCAACGTTGGCACCGTCAAGAGTTCCAATGGTCAGAGCTCCATTCAACTGTAGGTCAAATACATTTTCAAATGAGCAGTTATTTCATATGATGAACATATCTACAACAACAACCAACATCATTTACTGCAGCAGGTTACTCTCCTTACACCACAAGACTTGGACACATATATATTTTCTATACATCAAAAAATGACACGTATCTATATATTATTTATTTATCTCCCTTGATGCTCTTGACCCCCCCACTGCTACTGGTCCTCTTGCAAGAAGCCAGAATTGAAGCATGTGCTCCTGCAGCAGTGGGTTCTGTAAACATTTGTTGTATATGATGAGGCTACCAGTCCATACTATTTTGTATTTCAACCCAGTTTTATTTCTCTGGTCTAATATTTTTTTGTTTAAAATAAAATTTGGCCTCGTTTTGGCGAGGCGCGTCCCGTTCAACCTAGCCAGTTATATTAGGGTGCATGTCCAAATATAAAAGACCTTTAAGTCTCGAGAATTGTTAACTGATGTCTAATCAGCTTTTTGTCCTGACGGTATCTCCTCCTAGAGTTATGTGGAGAATGTCCCCATGACTCTTAATTTGGAAAAGTCAAAGAAGAGAGACCAGATCAAGAAACAAACCCACCTGCTGCATCACAAGCTGTTTGGGCACTGTCAAAGACTAAGGTAGAAACAAATGCCTCTTAAAATCATCTTTTTCCCATTCACTCCTAAAAGAACATAGTGCTGCCATCTAGCAGGAAGGCTGCACTAATCATTCACATGTTATTGTAGTGGTAGTTTTTGTAGCAAAGTTTCAATTGATAAGGTTGCCAGCCTCATGAACTAGCTCATTATAGTTGCCTCATACGACATGGCTGAGGTAGCAGTAGACCTAATGTTTTTGTTTTGTGTGGTCTCATCAGAAACATTCAGGATCTACTTGGTCTCATCACAAACATTCAGGATCTACTTGGTCTCATCACAAACATTCAGGATCTACTTGGTCTCATCAGAAACATTCAGGATCTACCTGGTCTCATCAGAAACATTCAGGATCTACTTGGGGCCTTTTGAAATAGGATGTATAAAAAAAAAATGACAAATAAAATAGAGTGATGAACACATTGTAATTGTGATATATCTATCACCTTAAGCTTCACTCACCATGAATTTCATGTTTCCTGTGCCAGAGGCTTCCGTTCCAGCCAGTGAAATCTGCTCACTGAGATCAGCAGCAGGAATGATCTTCTCTGCTAGCGACACGCGATAGTTCTCCAAGAACACTACCTTCAGACGGTCTCCGATGATCGGGTCATTGTTGACCACACGAGCCACATTGTTGATAAGTTTAATGATCATCTTCGCAATGTGGTAACCAGGAGCAGCCTGCAAGAATAATCATTTGTAAACAGATGTTAACAGTGCAATACCCGCTGGAGGGGCATGAAGTGTTAGAGACTTCAATATACTAGGTCTCAGCTTTGAGAGCTGCGGTGACCAGTTCCCTTCCTAGCGACCTTTGCTTTCCCTAACTCAAGAGCAGAGTCAATCACCCATTTACAACTGTGTAGATTAGAGCATGAATGACACCACCAGGTTTTGATCCTGGAAACTTTGTCTTGGGAAGCAAGCACTCTAACTTTTTTTTGCCACTTTACATTCAGTACAATCCTTGCAATGTAATTGTCAAGGACTGTTTTTCGAGTGTTTGCTTAAATGAATGGTCCTCTGCTCTGGTCGGAGCTATAATTGGTATGTGTGAATTTTTGTGAGTCAGTGGGTATGTTTGATTTTGTGATTTTACAAAAAGGTGTTGTGGGCTGGTGTTTAGCCAAACGGTAAATTATGTGGCAGTAAATTATGTTCAGTGAGGTGTGTGTATGGAATTCACAGGTTTTTGTGAACGTTCGTGGCAAGGAATGAATGGGCAGTTGACAGCGAGTAGCGAGAGGGAAGAGAAGTGTCATTAAGAAGGCCCATAATTTTTGTGAAACGTTTTGTTCATAAAGAAGATTGTTAAAGTTTTTTGCTGATAGCCGATGTGCAGAATGAGAGATATCGTGATTTGTTTATCACTATGACTTTTACATGGCCCTACATTCATTGTTACTAGATTTATTATATAAACATGAAGATGAAACTGGATCAACAAACAGCATGAGGATATAATCTCAAAGTGAAAGCTAACAGGAATGGAGGATGATCCAGGAGAGGATGGACAAAGGGGAAAAGGCATGACAGACCACAACACAGTCAGTTGTTGTTGTTTAACTAGGGCTGCTGAGCTTCCTGCTCTTTTGCAGCCAATATCAAGTTGAAGACTCCTTGGTATTATCTACACTGTAGATCTAGGCTTTTCCTGTGGCTTTTCTGATATTCCGAAACGAGTTAAGTCATAAGCTCCGGTTTCTCCAGCTTGGCTTGCATTTAAAGGATCGTCACATCTGGTCCCAAGCTAAGAGTAAGAAGTGCATGGCATACTGTGCATTCCCCGTCATCCAAGGGGGCTTTCCAACTATGCAGAGCTAAAATACTGTACTCTGGTTCTGGGCTCTCCCAAGGCATAGTCACATCCTGCACAGAGCCACTTTTCAGCTTCTCCCGCCTATCACTGGGTCAACAGTGAGATCCTTTGGCATCCAGTCAACCAAGTCAAAGAATTATGCCTGGGGCTCAAATGACTTCGCCAAGCTTAGTGTGCAATGCTGGGATCTCAACAAGTTTCACCACAGGTGGAATCCCTGGAATTGTGTGGATGATTTCAACAGTCAATGAGGATGTAATTAGCCTCACAGACATAGGTTCAGTTCCACGTACGTATATTGCAGCATTGTGCATAGCTGGTGGTCATATAAGGATGACTCCAGATATGCCTCCATGCATGCACAGGCAGTAAATCAGGAATTATCAACAAGACCTGCAACACTTCACTGCTGAAGCAGATTAAATCAAAAGAAAAATGAAAGAAACAAATAAATTTTGTGACTCTTGACATTACAAAACATTTTCTGCTATAAAGGTGTTAAGGTCACTAGCATCAATGATCTTATATGTACATGACATGTTCCTGAAAGTAGTGATTATTTTCAGACATCACAAAACTTTGAAACCTTAGGTTTGATTTCCTTAGAATTTGAAATAAAAATATCTTCAAAAGGATTTTACTTTTCATTAAATAATCAGATTTTTAATGGTTTTTCACTAACGTGACCATCTTTACAAAATATACCATAAAATTAAGAAGAGAAAGTTGAGATAGACAGGACAAACCCTCAGGAAACAACCAACCAGTTATACATGGACATATCCTTGACTGGAACCTAATGGGGCAGAAAAGTGGGAGCTGCCAGAGAAACCCTGGAGAACAGCAGAGTAGAAAATCAAAGCAAATACAGTCTTAAGATGGAAGTGCAGAAGGCAGCCAGAAGTAGATCTGATGGTGCAATTGTGCTGGAACCTTAAGATCCATTGGGGAATGAAAATGACAAGTGATAAGGTATGGACTGGTTTTGGATTTAAGGAACATCTGTATTGCACACAGACAACTCCATAGGTGCTCAGATCTCCTTTCTTGGATTACACAAGGAGGTTCTCAGCTTAGTGCACAAACTCTGTAGCACCAGCAAGGATCCCAATGTGTGTATACAGGAATCACTCTTTCTTTCTTTGATCCCTAGCCGCCGACCGTCAAAGCAGTCAGTGGCCATCACGCCTAGTGGCGTCTTGTAGGGCAACAACAAATTGATTCCACTTTGCTCGGTCGGTGGCCATCCTTCGTACAGTGCCCCAACTCTGGTTCATTCTTTGCATCTCAGCCTCCACAGTCCTCCGCCAGGTTGTTTTCCTTCAGGGGTCCAAAACATAGCTGTTCTTGTGATGGCATCTGGGTCTCTTCTGAGGACATGACCAACCCAGCTCCAGCGTCTGCCAGCTATGATGGTGTGCATGTCCTCTTGCTTGCTACGAGTAAGCAGATCTTGGTTAGTGATGGTATTCGGCCAAAAGATTGGGTGAATTTTTCTTAGGCATGTTGTGTGAAAAGAGGACAATTTTGACATTTCCTTCTCTGTAACTCTCCAGCATTCCGCACCATAGAGAAGCACAGAAAGCACACAGCTCTGATATAATCTTAATTTTGTGCTTGTGCTGTATTGGAAGGACTTCCAGATGTTGTTTAAGCTAAAGAAGGCTGTTCTTGCCTTATTCATTCTGATGTTGATGTCTTTGCCTGCCCCGCCATCTGGTGTTACTATGCTTCCTAGTTATGTGAAGGTATCTGTCTGTACCAATTGCTGATTCCTTACTGATATGGGCTCAGGGTTGCTCACATTGAGCGTCATGACCTCAGACTATTTTAAATTGATGTTCAAGCCCACCTGCTGGCTAAACTTATTGAGTCTATCCGTTTTTTCCTGGATATGTTGATGTGAATGTGCTAGTAGTGCAATGTCATCTGCATATTCCAGATCTTCCAATGTAGAAAATGTTGTCCATCTTATTCCTCTTGGACTGCCCTCTGTTGTCAGTCTATGATTGTTAAAAATAGAGTGGTTGATAAGGGGCATCCCTGTCGTACTCCTGTCTTCACCTCAAAGGTTAGGTTGCTCTGCCCAACACTACACGTAAAGTTGGCATAGAGGCTTTTTATGATTGACACTATGCAGCTTGAATTCCATAAGCCCTCAGTATTTTCCATAAACTGTCCCTATGTATGCTGTCAAAAGCCTTTTCAAAATCAACAAAATTAATGTAAAGCTGTCTTTGCCATTCTAAGCGCTGCTCTATAATGTTCCTGAGAGTGAATATATGATCTACACATCTCCTGTTCTTTCTAAATCCTGCTTGTTCTTTCCTCAGTTTGTGGTCTACTGCCTTTGAAATTCTCTGTATAATTATCCTGCCTAGTATTTTGCTGGGAACTGAGAGAAGAGTGATTCCTCACCAATTATACAGGAATCACACATTCTATAAATATTTTTGTTGCGGGCAGGTGTCCTAATTTTTAAATTTTGCCAGGGCAGCGGCCGTCTGGCCTTCTCTTTATGATTTTCAACATGCACATGGGACCTATTTTATTGAGAAGGCTTGGCATCTGATCTCATTAGCCAGGAGAAGAGGGAGAGTATGACATCATTAGGAATCATTGGCTCTGAAAAAAAAATTTCCATCAATTATATTCTTTAGAATCAGCGGCCACTCCAACCCTCAAAGTGATAAGGATGATGAAAGATCTTCAGCGTGACCTTCCTTGAGTTTTAAATATACCAGTAGCTCAACACAGCAGCATAAGTCTCACTGTTGGGACCTTTTAAATATAACTAACTACAAACCTTTCCTCCAATCATGACTGTCCTTGGAACAAATGGAGCCTGGGGATTCTTCTTCAGCCTGTTGTAAAGAGTTATGATGTGGAGGCAGTTCATCAGCTGTCTCTTGTACTCATGGATTCTTTTGACTTGCATGTCATACATTGAAGCAGGATTGACCTTGATGTGGTAGTCTGCCTGCAGCAGCTGAGCAAGTTTCATTTTGTTCTCCTGTACAATAAAAAAAATATTTTTAAAAATCCAAATATTTAAATATTAACCATACTCACTACAGCACTGCTAAATGTCTTAAACACAAAAACACATTGAAATAAAACAATTTACCTGGATAAGAGAAACATTTAAAAAAAAATTAAATCATTTTACATTGTGAGTAATCAGAGACATTTGAAAATAACAGACATATACACACATACTAATTTATAAACAATATTTGATTTATTTTAAAATAAAATAAGACAATAACATGGAA
The DNA here is from genome assembly GCA_024509875.1 of Oreohelix idahoensis. Taxonomy (NCBI): domain Eukaryota; kingdom Metazoa; phylum Mollusca; class Gastropoda; order Stylommatophora; family Oreohelicidae; genus Oreohelix; species Oreohelix idahoensis. The sequence goes on along the minus strand of JAMPIV010008534.1, from coordinate 672,238 downwards.
TAAAATAAGAGCACTCAGCTTGCACAGAAATCTGACCACTCTTTTAAACCAACTGTTCAACAATGGACTACAGCAATTAGCTACATTGACAGAATTAAACTTGTGACAATTCCATGTCTTGTTATAGACAATTTAAAAAAAAAAAAAATTTTCAGAAAACTGAAATGGTAGATTCTACTGTTTGTATTTTATTTAGATAAGATGTATGTCATAAATAGGATTGTGTGATTTACTGATGTTACTCATAATGTTATGACATAAAGCAGGTTTTATGTGACACTGTTGCGTTCTTTTTGCGCGCGTAATTTTAAATGTTTAGCACAGCTAAGAATATATATATTATTATTTAGCTACGCGCGATTTGACACGAGGTTGAACACAGAAGCGCAACGGGTGCGCTCAGGGGGAATAAGATGGACGTTATGAAACGGGGATGCCTAATGCCTATGGCCTGAGACGGTTGTCTCTAGACGGAGCCGATTTGTAAGTCTTGCCGGATTGAGGGAAGCAGTCATGTAGAGATTATAAACCTCCTGGTTGGGAGTATCTATGTTAGCCAGTGCAGGGCTCGTTGCATATTCTTAATATGCTAATTTCGTCATTTTTATTATAATCTGGCTGTACTTCAACACATACGCCATGTTGTGTTGCTAGTGGGATCCAGATCCTGACCGCATATTATCGGGATTATTCTTCGTACATATTTGAGGGTTATTCAATAAAACCCTTGGCGTTGTAGGCAAGCTCCGTATTGAAAGGCATGATAGAATTATTGGCCGTGAAGTTCACCGCCGTCCTTGAGAGGTCGGCCGTTATAAGATTTCAATCAAGTTCATGATTGAAATGCAATGAATTGTGATGCCCCGATGCTATAACCTATACTATTGATGTTGATGCCTACTTCTACATGATTGATCAGAATACCTAACGTTTATGCCATGCCATTATAATGATGCTACGTCGTCTGACTTTGTGATGTCAATGTACATGTCAGTGCACAATAAATTATGTCTTCAACTTTAATACTTGGCTCCAATCTAATTGACGTGCCAGTCGTCACTGTACCGTGTTGACATTATCTTCGTTGGCCATAGAGTTACACGGCTCACTATATATATTTTGCGTTGAACATTCGTAAGTCGGCAATAGAGACTTTAAGCCCGACATTTTCTGGAATCGCCCTTGCCAGTAGTGCCAATCAAGAACACCAACAGATCTATATATTCATTCACCCCTGCAACAAACGAAGCGTCCTACATCTAGGAAGAGTACAACATCTGGTGTGCCAGTCAAAGGGGATAAGAATTTTTTCTGTAATCAAGAACTCATGCTTCGAGAACTGATACAGCAAATTTATAACTTCAAGGACACGACTTGTCTCTTAACGGTCAACCTCCTTGACCTTTAATGATCCGGTGTTCAAACTATAGCAAAGATCAACGTTGGACTGCATCACGTCCTATATTCAAGCACCTACATGCAACACCCGAGAACCATCATCGCTAGCTTTGCGAGGGCCGGGAATTTTTTCTTCTTAAAAAGATAAGTGGTCAATGATTGTTTGTACTCTGTACCACTGTTGCATGTTATTGATGAGCCTTTCTTAATATGTCCATTCTAATATTATTTGTATTGCATGTTCTATGTTTAATGTTTCACGTGGGCGGTAGGGAGGCCGATCTGACAAACGAGGTTCATCTCGAAGCTAATTCGGGCTCTTGTCAGACGTTCTATAGGATTTAGTTTGTAAGTTTCAATTGAGCGATAATTCCAGTTCAAGGCTAAAAACCTTACTGAAGTTCTGATCGCTACTTGTTTCTTATAATAGTAATTGTTTAGCTGTTACGTCAAGTCTTTATTGTTGTTTTCGTAGTAATTTCTAACATGTACCTTATTTTTATGATGTATTTTGTTCGTAAACGTCACCCTCAACCTCACTATTGTTTATTTTTATACACTTTATGTTTATACCTTGTATTGTTACTTGTCTTGTCATTTTGATCGCAGTATCATTGCGCTCTTTGCAAAATTGTCCTTTTTAGTTCTACTTTATTGTTCAGTTGATTCTGCGAATGTTTTCATTTGTTCCTTAGTATCTTGTCTTTGTAACTATTATTCTCATTGTCTACATCTTGTATTTTCTACTTATATGATTTTAATGCATGAATAATTAATGGCTAGGTAATATTTTAACATATTTCTGACATTGATGATAATTGGTATACGAGTTCTCTGGACAGGAACTTGTCACATGCTAATTACAGGATACATTGTTACCCTCAGTAAGTGATATTTGATTAGGTAAGTGGACCTCATATAAATTAGACAAAAATGTCTACGGATGACATGATACCTGTATTGGAGATGCTGCTCCAGAATGGTAGGGATCATGGATTTCAAGGCCCAGAACTTGAGGAATATGTGATGGATCGTTTTTTAGGCCAGGCAGCATCAGATTTGGAGGACTTTGCGAGTTGGCATTTTCGTTCTATTCCACATATAAATATTGCCACGGACTTGGCACAACTACTGCGTAGGGATCTGCGTTTGTTTTTAGTGAAATGCCTCCATGAACCACATGGTAATATAGTGAAAAAAATAAACCGCGCTATACGCGACGACAGTGTTCATGAGGAACAAATAACACACGACAAACAGTGTCGTCAGGAAAAGATACAATCCAAACTTGAAAGTGATCTGCGAAAATTGAAAGTGGAGCTTACCAATTCTAAGGCCTCACTAGAATCTACCATGGATAAAAATAAAGATTTGGAGTCTGAGGTTAAGGAACTCACATTGAGAATTTCACAAGATAATGCTGTAGCCTACCAAAGAAAACTTCAGGACCAGTGTGTTAGAATTCAAGAGCTTACATCAGAAGTAGCTCGATTGCAACCACATATGTTGGTGGAGCAAACAAGGAAATTAAAGAAATTGGCACGACAAAGGATAGCAAGAAAAGAAAAGGATGAGAAAAAGAGAGTAGAAGAATTAACTATGGAGAAAGATAAGTTGGCCAAATGTGAGACATTACTCATCGAGGAGAGGAGTAAAATTGTAAACCTTAATATAGTAATTAAGAGGCAGAGTGAAGAGATTTCACTCGGAGATTTGGAAATAATGAAATTGAGAACTAGGGTTGATGATTTACTCGATGTGGTGTTACATAAAAATATATTGTCAAATCTTAATAATGGAAATACTACTGTACAACATGCCGGTAGTCCCAAGTGTGATACAAACAGGTCTGTACAACCTGCCAAAGTAAAGATATCATACAGAGGTAGTTACAACTTTCCTCGACATCACCCTGATGCCAGTGTATCTGGTCATAACTATACTGCTTCCTCTGGGAGTACGTCATGGCGACATGTCGATAACAGTAAAAAGGGGGTGACAAACAGTTTATCGTATCATCCTAAGCCCCCAAATAAAATTGTTTCCCATGATCAACAAAATCATGTCACTTCGTTACATGAGAAACCTAAAAAGTTTGTTAAGAACATTCCAAACTTGCGGAATCTGAGACGTACAGGGACAGACAAGTTTGTTCCATTTGATGATAGTGTGACCGATATCGTTCACACTGGTTCTATTTATTTCGATGAGAATCGTTATATACAGCATGCTCAGGGGACTTATACTCCCAATAGTGTGAATGATGTTGTCAAAGGTGACACAAAATTCACTTGTAAGAGTCGTGACATTATTCGGCGCGTTGATGATATTAATATTCATCATGATAATCGCAAGTACAACCGTGATTTTCCAACTATTACGACATGCAAGAATCTACATGTCCGTACAAATTCCTCTTCGCGCTCACTACGCGCTAAACATAATAATTTAAATGATACTCGGGCTCAGTTGCGATCTGGCCGAGATCATATTACATTGAATCGCACTGTTCTGGTGCGCAACATTCCGTCTCATACCACTTGGTATGCACTCCGAAAATTTTTTCAGAGAGTCGGTAATGTTAAATTTGTTCGCATGTTTGAACTACAAAAATCTTTTAATCAGCTAGCTTTTGTTCGTTTTGAAAACTTTCATGACGCTCACAGAGCTGTGCATTTCAAACATGGTTCGATATTTGCGCACCATCTTCTAGATGTACAACTTGTGCAAAATTCTGCACCACGCACTTAATAGTTGTTTTGTGTGTGCGTGCTTCTTCTTTCTTTCTGGTATATTTTTGGAACTTGTCTCTTCCGTTATTGCTAATTGCTAATTCTTCCTGTTTACTTGATTTCCTCTTGCATATTGACAGTTCTTGAGTTTTATGATGTCTTGGCTGTTTCACATTTCTTCACTTGTAGTATCTATATTTACTTTTTTTATTTAATGGGCCGGTTAACTCAGTCTTGTCTTTGTAATATGCGATGTCTCTGATATCCAGTTGTCATTACACACTTATTTTTATTTTTCCTATTGGCTTCGATATCATTTTTTATATTTATATCTACTCTTTACATCATTGCGTACACTCAAGTTTGCTCTTGTTTTATCTTGGGCCAATTTTTTCTGCAGCACATTATTCACAGAGCGACTTCCATTTCACGCTGGTATTTTTGTTCTTCCTATATCGGTAATACATTCATTACTGTTTTGACTGCTGTCACTACTACCTTTTCTTGTCTCCTAAAGAGAGGATCAACGGTCAAGGAAGTACCAGACCACATGCGGTAAGATTTATTAAAATTCTTGCGTTAAAAATATCATACTTTTACCAAAAAGAACGTTTCGTTTCTTTATTCACAGGAACGTATTTATGATGGGACTCGGAGTTGTGCATGTGCATAACTTTTATCGTCAATGGATTGAAACTACACGACTCAAATCTATGATAAACTTCACATGTTAACGGTTTTCGCTACTCAAGCCATCCGCAATACTGACACCTCAATGGATGAATTTTTCTATCGAAACCATCTTGACTCTACCGAGCCTCTGCTCCCCTCAAGTTGTGACGCCACTACGTGACCAAGTCAGCACTATGAATGATTGCTTACAAACTATGCCGACACGTACAACTATGGGTTTTCCATTAATAACCTAACCTTTGAATATATCATTACATTCTTCGCACCATTTTTTTAAATACATTATTTTGGTGCTTTTCCATTTCAAATAACTAGAAGTAATTGTGTTGGTGCAAAACTAACTGTGGTGTAAGTTTACTTCTATTCCACTGGAAACATAAATTGACATAAATCGAACTTATTTGATACATAAATGATTACATGACATTTAACTTTCATAGAGTTTCATGATTTTAATTCACTTCGATACGAGCTGAAGACAATCTTCATTGCTTACGTGATGATTTCTTGACATTTTAATTAATTTAAGTTACTTTCATAATAGATTACTTGGTAACATTTTAAATTTCCATAACTTTGGATGACATCTATGACATTCATATTAACTTAATTTATTTTCAGTACTCGAAATACGCTATTCCATAACACCCTAATTATTTTATAACCGCGCATTATCCGCGCTTAATAATTTTTGGCACATAGACATAATTCATGTGACCATTGTAGCGTACTTGCTGTGTGGCTAATCTTGCCTACACACCCTTAGATTGTGTTATTTTCTTTGAGTATGTTGTGTTTCGTGTTGATTTTATTTAATTATTTCTTCCTCTTACAGATATTCGCATACATACACTACTTAATTTAATTGCGTTCACTGATTGAGATTTTCTCTTTTATCATCCTATTTGATTACTGTCTCCATTTATCACCATTTCTTTCCATTCTTCTCTACTTTATTTCAGTATCTCATTTCATTTGCGACTTCTTAACTTGTTGTTTTGTACCATTTTGATACATTATGTGTCATTTCTTTTGTTTGAGTTTTGAAGTTGGAATCTATTTTCTTTTTTCCAAACTTTACCTCTCATAGTAATATTCACACATACCTTCACATTTAAATGCTATTATATTAATTGTGAAAATGAACTTGATCGATGTCGTGGGTATAAATTAAATCAAAAAAAAAAAAGCTTCGCTTTTTTTTTTGTCTCATGGGTGGAAGGTATCTGTTGCGTTCTTTTTTGCGCGCGTAATTTTAAATGTTTAGCACAGCTAAGAATATATATATATATTATTATTTAGCTACGCGCGATTTGACACGAGGTTGAACACAGAAGCGCAACGGGTGCGCTCAGGGGGAATAAGATGGACGTTATGAAACGGGGATGCCTAATGCCTATGGCCTGAGACGGTTGTCTCTAGACGGAGCCGATTTGTAAGTCTTGCCGGATTGAGGGAAGCAGTCATGTAGAGATTATAAACCTCCTGGTTGGGAGTATCTATGTTAGCCAGTGCAGGGGCTCGTTGCATATTCTTAATATGCTAATTTCGTCATTTTTATTATAATCTGGCTGTACTTCAACACATACGCCATGTTGTGTTGCTAGTGGGATCCAGATCCTGACCGCCTATTATCGGGATTATTCTTCGTACATATTTGAGGGTTATTCAATAAAACCCTTGGCGTTGTAGGCAAGCTCCGTATTGAAAGGCATGATAGAATTATTGGCCGTGAAGTTCACCGCCGTCCTTGAGAGGTCGGCCGTTATAAGATTTCAATCAAGTTCATGATTGAAATGCAATGAATTGTGATGCCCCGATGCTATAACCTATACTATTGATGTTGATGCCTACTTCTACATGATTGATCAGAATACCTAACGTTTATGCCATGCCATTATAATGATGCTACGTCGTCTGACTTTGTGATGTCAAATGTACATGTCAGTGCACAATAAATTATGTCTTCAACTTTAATACTTGGCTCCAATCTAATTGACGTGCCAGTCGTCACTGTACCGTGTTGACATTATCTTCGTTGGCCATAGAGTTACACGGCTCACTATATATATTTTGCGTTGAACATTCGTAAGTCGGCAGTAGAGACTTTAAGCCCGACATTTTCTGGAATCGCCCTTGCCAGTAGTGCCAATCAAGAACACCAACAGATCTATATATTCATTCACCCCTGCAACAAACGAAGCGTCCTACATCTAGGAAGAGTACAACATCTGGTGTGCCAGTCAAAGGGGATAAGAATTTTTTCTGTAATCAAGAACTCATGCTTCGAGAACTGATACAGCAAATTTATAACTTCAAGGACACGACTTGTCTCTTAACGGTCAACCTCCTTGACCTTTAATGATCCGGTGTTCAAACTATAGCAAAGATCAACGTTGGACTGCATCACGTCCTATATTCAAGCACCTACATGCAACACCCGAGAACCATCATCGCTAGCTTTGCGAGGGCGGGAATTTTTTTCTTCTTAAAAAGATAAGTGGTCAATGATTGTTTGTACTCTGTACCACTGTTGCATGTTATTGATGAGCCTTTCTTAATATGTCCATTCTAATATTATTTGTATTGCATGTTCTATGTTTAATGTTTCACGTGGGCGGTAGGGAGGCCGATCTGACAAACGAGGTTCATCTCGAAGCTAATTCGGGCTCTTGTCAGACGTTTCTATAGGATTTAGTTTGTAAGTTTCAATTGAGCGATAATTCCAGTTCAAGGCTAAAAACCTTACTGAAGTTCTGATCGCTACTTGTTTCTTATAATAGTAATTGTTTAGCTGTTACGTTCAAGTCTTTATTGTTGTTTTCGTAGTAATTTCTAACATGTACCTTATTTTATGATGTATTTTGTTCGTAAACGTCACCCTCAACCTCACTATTGTTTATTTTTTATACACTTTATGTTTATACCCACTGTAAGGAAGAGTGGTGTGTTGTTGAGATCAGGCATGCTCCAGTCTACCCAGCTGTAAATGGGTAACTCACCCTAGTCCTGAGTTAGGGAAGGCAAAGGCTCCAGGGGAAGCAGGCCCTAAACTTGGTCACTCCAACCGACGCAGGATGGTGTATGTATGAAGTAGAAGTGTAGAGTGTGATTACCGCGAATGGTGTACTGTTCGTGTGCTGACCAATATCAATGTCATGATATATTATGGCCGCATCCCCCTATCTGACTAAACGCGTCAGGGAAGGCAGATCGGTAAATAACTAAGGTTACTTGACGTCCATAGTTTGTAGCATATATTATGAAACCACGAAAGAGGGGGTTTCTAGCAAGATTGAGATCTCCCTGTCACTGTCCGATAATAGGATAAATAATCTGTTCTCTTGGCAGTGATCAAAACATATGATGACCGAAATCTAACATGGCCGCCTCCCTGAGTTGTCGTTCACTCATTCATAGGAAGGAGAATATAAGCCAGAGTTAATTTATAATGGGTATATAAATGATTTCATAAATGTTCCCATACAGCTCTACGATGATCAGGTTAATTCACGTAGCCATAACCGCTGTAGGAAAGTCTGTCATCTTTGTCGATACAAAACACGACCCTAGCGATACGAAGCACAATGTTCCATCTAGGTCGAATCGACATGAGATCATCAAAATAGGGTCTGGCAATACATGGAGTCCGAATTATACATTGTACCGTACCTTAGGAGAGTCTCTAACATAAACTATAGTAGAGATACCATCTCCTTTAGAAGAAAACCACTTCCTGAATTATATTTCCTTAACAATCTACCAGCCCTTTGAAAAGTGCGTACCAGCCATTATCACGGTACATCGGAACTCATCACGACTTGTCAAGACAACTCATACTTCCGCTAGACCGGAATAATAAGAATCTAGTCCCGCCTACCCATCCAAAATATACAATATAGGACTGATTCTACTTGTACTAATAATATGTAATACATATGAATTCAGGCCATAAACATAATAAGCAAATTAATATATTTTCTGGCCCTAAAAAATAAGTACAAACGTAAGAGCAATCCATGCGCCGGATCAATATCAAGAACGATTACTCCTATAATCAAAAGTGTGAATCAAACATGGATTCTCTCGCTTTTACCATAGACAGCATTTTCATACACAAATGAATGAATGTCTATATTTTTTTCCATATTAAATAGCCATATCGATTTTTGTAATATGTGCGTCAAAATATGCACGCAACAGATTAACACACCCCTCGGGGAAAAAAAAATGGTACATTTTTTTTTTTTTTTGAAACACATCTAGGAGCAACATACAATAGGCTCACAACGCACCAATAACAATGCGCAGATGATAAGCATAAGTTTTATGACCTTAGAGAAGGTACTTCTCTAAGTATTAATATTTCCAGAGAGGTGTCACCAACGCATACTACAATATTAGCAATGACCCAATTTCCACATTAGTTTATACATAAATTTCATCTAAGATATCTTAACATCATGATCATCAAAGACGAAAAACATTGAAAGATCAGCGGTGAATAAATATCAATGAACCGCTAAGTAGTGTTACAATCAATATATGATATATATATTACATATGTGTACACATTTCAACATAGAAACAACTGTATCAAAGTTGTATAACAGTTATGAATCATGTGGGCATCTAGACAAAATATCTGCCATCACATTTTCTGACCCACGGATAGCTCGCACCGAAAAATGAAATGGCTGTAGAGCAATCGCGTATCGCGTTGATCTCGCGCTCTTCAGATTTTTACTCTGAATAGCCGTAAGAGCTTTCTGGTCAGTTTCCACAATGAAATGCGCGCCCAGAAGAAATCTTTGCAGTTTAAGGATTGACCAAACCATAGCCAATAATTCACGGTCTAGGACCGAGTAATTCTTCTCTGCGGCATTTAATTTCCGAGAAATATACATCACAGGATGCAGAGTTCCAGAGTACTCTTGCATTAGTGCAGCTCCAATCCCGGTGGATGAAGCGTCACTACGAAGAATAAATGTCTTATCCTTAGAAGGCAATACTAGGATAGGTGAAGTAGAAAACATAGTTTTAACCTTATCCAAAGAGGATTGACATTCTTGAGTCCAATGGACTACATTAGGAGACCCTTTCTTTAGCAAGGAAGAAAGAGGTGACATAATGGAGGACAGATTCGGGATGAATCGTCCATAAAATTGTATTAGACCTAAGAGACTTCGTACTTGCTTTTTAGTCTTAGGAATAGAAATGTTAAGTATCTTACTTGTATTATGGTCTTCTGTTTTTAGGAACCCATGACCAACACGGTGTCCTAAGAAAGATATTTCGCTAAAACCAATACATGCTTTCGATGGTTTCGCTGTCAGGTTATGCTCGCGTAAGATAGACAATAGTTCATTTATACCATTATAGTGATCGTTCCAAGTATCACTGAAAAGACAGATGTCATCAAGATACGCAATGACATCTGAGCGATGAGATAGGATTCGACGCATCATGCGTACAAATGTTGCAGGGGCGTTCATAAGACCGAAAGGCATGAAATTCCATTGGAATAGACCCCTAGGCGTCGAAAAAGCAGTAAACGGTTTGGCGTGTTCGGATAGTGGAACTTGCCAATATCCCTTAGACAAATCGAGTTTAGTAAAGAAGTGAGAATTCGATAGTCTCGTAAGTAGCTCTTCTAGTAAAGGCATAGGTTCAGCATCGAATTTAGTCACTTGATTCAATTTGCGATAATCCACGCAAAGACGTATGTTATTGTCTTTTTTCCGTACTATAACCATCGGCGAAGAATATGCTGATGTGGATGGTTCAATAATTTTTAACTCTATCCTCTCATCTCATCTAACTCTTTCTCTACCTGTGCTTGAAAATGTATCGGGATAGGATACGGTCTGACTCTTATAGGACTATGGTCAGTAAGAATAATGTCATGTTGAATGACATCAGTTTGACCAGGAATGTCAGTAAGGACATCCTGAAATTGTTCTAACATAGTAGAAACTTGTTTCTGCTCTCCTGGAGATAATTCTGGAGAAATTGCAACATCCTTCCATGATTCATTAGAGTGAAGAGGAATCATTGGAAAAGGTAAATTTACATCCGAGAAACTCGTTTCCTCATCCTGTATTACTGACAGAGATGAGTACTGTCCATGTTGGACTGGAAAATCGTCCGTTGCCTGGAAAACAGGTTGTAAATAATCAGGACGTTCATGGAATTCCGTGAGCATGTTGATGTGGAAGGTTTTACGCTTCCCGTCAATATCGACGATATAGTCAACATCGGAAACTTTTGATATTATATCGTACGGACCTTTCCAAGAAATGAGAAGTCTATTTTCCCTACAAGGTAGCAAGACAAATGCTTTGTCACCTGGACAAAGTTGACGCAAACATCTCTTTTATTGGCAAATTCCCTTGCCTTCTGTTTCGCAAATTCAGAAGAAGCAGTTGCCAATTTGCATGCTTCAATAATCTTGTGTCTAAGTGCGATGACATATTCATAAGAGGATTTTGTGTCATCGACAATATTATCAGCAGTTATAAGATCATGAAGTAAGGACATAGGACCTCGCGGTTTCGCGCCAAAGACAAGTTCAAAGGGAGAAAATCCTGTATGTTCGTTGGCGACCTCTCTATATGCAAAGAGAGCCGCGGGTAAAACCCTATCCCAATCCTGAGGATGATCTTCTGTTATCTTACCTAGTAGGTTTTTCAGAGTTCTATTCAAACGTTGCACCATCCCACTGGACATAGGATGATAAATACTACTCAGCGATCTCTCTATCTTCAGAGTCGACATTACTTGAGACATGGTATCCGATATGAGTTGGGTACCATGGTCGGATAATATTTCTGCTGGAAACCCCAGACGAGAAAATATTAACCAAAGAGCATCTGCGACATCAGCAGTAGTTATGCTCTTTAGAGGAACAGCCTCCGGCCAACGTGTGCACATATCAACACACGTCAAAATAAATTGGTGTCCTCTAGCAGACTTTATCTTAAATGGACCAATGATGTCTATCGCCATTTTTTGAAATGGCCGAATGGGAATGTCTGCAGCCTGAATAGGTGCATCATGGCGTGGACCTCTGGATTTAATCTCTTGACATACTTTACAAGATCGACAATAGATTCGTATGTCCTTATTCACACAGCAGGCCAAAAGAAAGATTGAAGAACTCTAGCTTTAGTACGGGAAAAACCCATATGTCCAGCACACTGCGAATCATGAGCGTGCTGTAAGATTTTAACTCTCATATTTTTTAGGCACAAGGATTTGAGAATGAATGGACTTAGCGGAGTCTTGTACCATACGTACAAGTACGCCATTCTTCATCGTAATCCAAGATTTACGATTTGTATCCTTATTCGGATCACCTTTTGTTGCCAGAGTAAAGAATTTCTTTAGAGTAGGATCATCTTCCTGCTGTTTGATAAAGGAATCGTGGGAAATCTCCAAGGGATCATCTTGGATCTGCGCATCATTATCTTCAGAATGTGAAGATTGTGGCATATTAAGAGCTTGAGCCCTAGTGATTACTGCATTAGCAGATTGCATATTAACATTTTCCCAATTAGAAATTTGCTGTGGAGTGCATTCTTTCACTCCATGAATGCGACCGATGATAAGATCAGCGATCGGATTCGGCAAGAGACATGCTTGCACCTCTCCTGTAAAGAAAGGCGTAGCAATATTGATAATGGCAGTGGAGTACTTCTCCAATGTGCCACCAAATGTTACACATTTGACTATATTGCCTGTAGCTCGAGAAGGATTTACGAGTGATTGCCTCACTCCAATGGTAGTGCACCCCGAATCGAAAAGAATTGATACCGGAGTACCATCTATTAGGCCCCTATTAAGACAAGAGCACCCCTTCCATTATGCGCAATTGACGCATGGAGAGCGGGAAGCGGGTGACCGCAGCTTAAAGTAGACACTGTGGTTGGATCGAATAATGTTTTGCATTGCGAACACTCAGATGCTCTAGCAAAATCGAAAGCGGAATTTGCTACACTGTTGGAGTCTTTTTTATCATTATTCTGATTATCGGTGTCGTGGAACTCCTGTTGTGCAGAGTTAGCCTGGTAATAAGATTTACCATGTCTTTTGTGTTGTGATCTACCTCGGTTATAATTGTCTCTATAATTATTATTGCCTCTGTTATAACCCCTATTTGGGTTTGAATCATAATATTCATGATCATAATCATCACGCTCGTTATATTGAGTATCCCTGTAATATTGTTTCTTTTGTCTCCATGAAGCACTTGGGTAGTCCCTATAGCTACTCCCTTTCCGAGAATTTCTAACATTATGGGTACCCCTCGCGTGTCGAGGACTATCAGCCCGATTCCAGTTCTTCGAAGAAGAACCCTGATTTGAGTGGTTATCTTGGTTTTGATACTTATTCCAATTAACCTTTTTATCAAATTTATTTTTAGCTCCTTGGAATTTGTGTGAGTAATTCTGATTATATTCTGTTGCCGAAGCAACTGGCATACTCTCTTTAATGTTAGAGTTACTAAGAATCATGTCAGGGTGTGCCGTGGCATACTGGTCACAATATTCTTCCATTTGCTTTATTGTACCAGGTTTACGCTCATGTAAGAACTCTAGGAATGATTTATTTACAGAAGACATGACCTTGTCTCTTAGCAATAAATCCGTAAGACCATCAAATGTTTTCTCTGTTTTGGATAATTCAATCCATCGTGAAAGTGTAATTCGTGCTTTTGAGATGAAATCTGAGAATTCTACACCTACCTCAGGTCTCATTGTTTTAAACAAAAGACGATAACCTTCTCAGACAGCTGATATCTCTTTATCAAAGCTGCCCTAACAGCATCATAATTATCTTTGTCGGCCTCTTCAACAAAATATAACTTACTCAGAGACTCCCCTTTTAGATTTTCAGACAACTGATTCACATACTGTGATTTGTCAACATTATGAGATCGACAAGCCCGTTCAAATCTAGAAAGCCAAAATGTTATGTCATCACTGGTAGGGTTAAACGCTGGTACCTTGACCTTGTACACAAAGGGTTTACCATTACCACCAGATGCCTGATTAACATTACTCATACATGTCAATTTTAATTTCTCTAATTCAAACTCATGTTCTCTTATTGCTTTTCTCTCTTCAGCTTCTCTATCTAATTTTTTTTGTTCTGCAGCAGCAGCAGCAACTTCTAATTTTTTCTGTTCTGCAGCAGCAGCAACTTCTAATTTTTTCTGTTCTGCAGCAGCAGCAACTTCTAATTTTTTCTGTTCTGCAGCAGCTTCTAATTTTTTCTGTTCTGCATCAGCTTCTAATTTCTTCTGTTCTGCCTCAAATCTCCTTTCCTCCACTTGCATCTGCAATTTCTTAAGTTCAGCAGCAGTATCAGCTTCTTTTTCTAATCTTTTTTCCTCAGCTAGAGCTTTCCTTTCTTCTGCAGCAGCTTTTTTTTTCTTCTATTTGAAGTTTTCTCTCCTCAGCCGCAGCTTTTTTTTCCTCAGCAGCAGCTTTTCTTTCTTCAACAGCAGCAGCAATTTTTTTCTCTTCTGCAGCTAATGCTTTGTCATATTGAGCAACAGCCCATTGTTCTAAGTCTTTTCCAGTCTTATCAAGAGATTTTTCCTTGTGCAATGAAATAATCTAATGTAGACATATTGTCTTCTTAAATCAGAAACCTGAAAAAGTAAATAAATTACCCTCTTTCACGTTAATGAGAGACAAGTCTATACCATAGACTTAGTCTTAGTCCAAACTTGTATGGTTTATAATAACCAATGATAACTTGAGTACCTATGGACACAATAACTGTATCTCAAATACTGTGGGAGACAAGCCTTACAAAGGTCTTGTATACCTCAATGTAATCAAAGATCACTTGAGTACCTGTGGAAAAAATATTTCCCTTTACCAATCACTTTGGGAGACAAGCCTTACAAAGGTCTTGTACATTTTGTTTTATAACAATAACAATCATAAAGTACTGATCTGTACTATACTATCAGTGTATACCACTATACGTCATATGTCAACTAAAGACATTACAAAGGACAAACAAGAAAAGACAATATGAACACATTTGCAGAGATCAAATTAAATTAAATAGGAGAAATGAAAAAAATGATCACAGAAACCGTGATGATAACTGCAATAATTAAATGACAAGACAAATAACGCCACAGTGTATAAACATAAGGGTGTAAAAAACTGAAATGAAAGGAAAGATGAGACCTACAATTATACAAACAAATCAAACAAAAATAAAGAACAGAAAAAATGTGACAAATACAAATATGAAACAGTCGTCACAACTAACCAAATATTTGCAAACTATGTTGCATGCAAATTTCAATTAAGAAATTGCTCCCTATCGAACGCCAGAACAAGACCAATATCACTCGGTATTTCCTGTTCTAGTCACCTCCCATCCAGGCCCGCAACATATAAACACCTACACATATAAACAAATAACATGTAAGCATAAATAGCATATAGCATACAATATAATTTATGTCATGAATGGAATGTGTTGCAGGTATAGTGTTGTAAAGCAGGCACAGTTTATTTTAATACTAATAACTTGCCACTTTATTGAGTAATAGATTTAATTCTAAACTATTACACTGTCAATTTTTTCTCTTTTGAGCATATGAAGATCCAACGATGAACTATGCACTTTATGTTCAACAACACTGTGATTCTTCTGTACGTTGAGAAATGTCAACAATACTGCTCCAGATATTTTCTACACTTGATACCACTGTCCTGTGTAATACTGTCTGTACAGCGAAAAACTGTCAACAAGCGCTGACCTAGATACAGCATCCTATCGGTAATACAGGTCAAGCTGACATCGACTGTATAGCTGTCCTACTGGTGTTGATGTGTTCAAACAAATGTTCTTTCAGCTGTAAACTGTGATTCTCAACACAAAACTGCGTAAGCTGGACCCAGGAATCTGGCTCGCCACTGTAAAGTTTCTTTTCTTCTTTCCACTCTAATGAAGTGTCAGTCTGTATGCTCTGTAAGGAAGAGTGGTGTGTTGTTGAGATCAGGCATGCTCCAGTCTACCCAGCTGTAAATGGGTAACTCACCCTAGTCCTGAGTTAGGGAAGGCAAAGGCTCCAGGGGAAGCAGGCCCTAAACTTGGTCACTCCAACCGACGCAGGATGGTGTATGTATGAAGTAGAAGTGTAGAGTGTGATTACCGCGAATGGTGTACTGTTCGTGTGCTGACCAATATAACCACTCATACACTTGTGTCTACAAGGCACCAATGCAGACTGCTGGAATCTTTGTTTACTCAATTTATTCAGACGTACACACTGGGACATACGAGTACATCATGGTATGTTGACATATCAATTTGTAGGTATACATAGCAGATCTGAAGTCATGACACATTCAGAAATAATGGGCAGTACATCAAAAGTTCAATGTCATGATATATTATGGCCGCATCCCCCCTATCTGACTAAACGCGTCAGTGAAGGCAGATCGGTAAATAACTAAGGTTACTTGACGTCCATAGTTTGTAGCATATATTATGAAACCACGAAAGAGGGGGTTTCTAGCAAGATTGAGATCTCCCTGTCACTGTCCGATAATAGGATAAATAATCTGTTCTCTTGGCAGTGATCAAAACATATGATGACCGAAATCTAACATGGCCGCCTCCCTGCCGTGTCGTTCACTCATTCATAGGAAGGAGAATATAAGCCAGAGTTAATTTATAATGGGTATATAAATGATTTCATAAATGTTCCCATACAGCTCTACGATGATCAGGTTAATTCACGTAGCCATAACCGCTGTAGGAAAGTCTGTCATCTTTGTCGATACAAAACACGACCCTAGCGATACGAAGCACAATGTTCCATCTAGGTCGAATCGACATGAGATCATCAAAATAGGGTCTGGCAATACATGGAGTCCGAATTATACATTGTACCGTACCTTAGGAGAGTCTCTAACATAAACTATAGTAGAGATACCATCTCCTTTAGAAGAAAACCACTTCCTGAATTATATTTCCTTAACAATCTACCAGCCTTTTTGAAAAGTGCGTACCAGCCATTATCACGGTACATCGGAACTCATCACGACTTGTCAAGACAACTCATACTTCCGCTAGACCGGAATAATAAGAATCTAGTCCCGCCTACCCATCCAAAATATACAATATAGGACTGATTCTACTTGTACTAATAATATGTAATACATATGAATTCAGGCCATAAACATAATAAGCAAATTAATATATTTTCTGGCCCTAAAAAATAAGTACAAACGTAAGAGCAATCCATGCGCCGGATCAATATCAAGAACGATTACTCCTATAATCAAAAGTGTGAATCAAACATGGATTCTCTCGCTTTTACCATAGACAGCATTTTCATACACAAATGAATGAATGTCTATATTTTTTCCATATTAAATAGCCATATCGATTTTTGTAATATGTGCGTCAAAATATGCACGCAACACTAGGTAATATTTTAACATATTTCTGACATTGATGATAACTGGTATACGAGTTCTCTGGACAGGAACTTGTCACATGCTAATTACAGGATACAATGTTACCCTCAGTAAGTGATATTTGATTAGGTAAGTGGACCTCATATAAATTAGACAAAAATGTCTACGGATGACATGATACCTGTATTGGAGATGCTGCTCCAGAATGGTAGGGATCATGGATTTCAAGGCCCAGAACTTGAGGAATATGTGATGGATCGTTTTTTAGGCCAGGCAGCATCAGATTTGGAGGACTTTGCGAGTTGGCATTTTCGTTCTATTCCACATATAAATATTGCCACGGACTTGGCACAACTACTGCGTAGGGATCTGCGTTTGTTTTTAGTGAAATGCCTCCATGAACCACATGGTAATATAGTGAAAAAAATAAACCGCGCTATACGCGACGACAGTGTTCATGAGGAACAAATAACACACGACAAACAGTGTCGTCAGGAAAAGATACAATCCAAACTTGAAAGTGATCTGCGAAAATTGAAAGTGGAGCTTACCAATTCTAAGGCCTCACTAGAATCTACCATGGATAAAAATAAAGATTTGGAGTCTGAGGTTAAGGAACTCACATTGAGAATTTCACAAGATAATGCTGTAGCCTACCAAAGAAAACTTCAGGACCAGTGTGTTAGAATTCAAGAGCTTACATCAGAAGTAGCTCGATTGCAACCACATATGTTGGTGGAGCAAACAAGGAAATTAAAGAAACTGGCACGACAAAGGATAGCAAGAAAAGAAAAGGATGAGAAAAAGAGAGTAGAAGAATTAACTATGGAGAAAGATAAGTTGGCCAAATGTGAGACATTACTCATCGAGGAGAGGAGTAAAATTGTAAACCTTAATATAGTAATTAAGAGGCAGAGTGAAGAGATTTCACTCGGAGATTTGGAAATAATGAAATTGAGAACTAGGGTTGATGATTTACTCGATGTGGTGTTACATAAAAATATATTGTCAAATCTTAATAATGGAAATACTACTGTACAACATGCCGGTAGTCCCAAGTGTGATACAAACAGGTCTGTACAACCTGCCAAAGTAAAGATATCATACAGAGGTAGTTACAACTTTCCTCGACATCACCCAGACGCCAGTGTAATCTGGTCATAACTATACTGCTTCCTCTGGGAGTACGTCATGGCGACATGTCGATAACAGTAAAAAGGGGGTGACAAACAGTTTATCGTATCATCCTAAGCCCCCAAATAAAATTGTTTCCCATGATCAACAAAATCATGTCACTTCGTTACATGAGAAACCTAAAAAGTTTGTTAAGAACATTCCAAACTTGCGGAATCTGAGACGTACAGGGACAGACAAGTTTGTTCCATTTGATGATAGTGTGACCGATATCGTTCACACTGGTTCTATTTATTTCGATGAGAATCGTTATATACAGCATGCTCAGGGGACTTATACTCCCAATAGTGTGAATGATGTTGTCAAAGGTGACACAAAATTCACTTGTAAGAGTCGTGACATTATTCGGCGCGTTGATGATATTAATATTCATCATGATAATCGCAAGTACAACCGTGATTTTCCAACTATTACGACATGCAAGAATCTACATGTCCGTATAAATTCCTCTTCGCGCTCACTACGCGCTAAACATAATAATTTAAATGATACTCGGGCTCAGTTGCGATATGGCCGAGATCATATTACATTGAATCGCACTGTTCTGGTGTGCAACATTCCGTCTCATACCACTTGGTATGCACTCCGAAAATTTTTTCAGAGAGTCGGTAATGTTAAATTTGTTCACATGTTTGAACTACAAAAATCTTTTAATCAGCTAGCTTTTGTTCGTTTTGAAAACTTTCATGACGCTCACAGAGCTGTGCATTTCAAACATGGTTCGATATTTGCGCACCATCTTCTAGATGTACAACTTGTGCAAAATTCTGCACCACGCACTTAATAGTTGTTTTGTGTGTGCGTGCTTCTTCTTTCTTTCTGGTATATTTTTTGAACTTGTCTCTTCCGTTATTGCTAATTATTTAATGGGCCGGTTAACTCAGTATTATCTTTGTAATACGCGATGTCTGTGATATCCAGTTGTCATTACACACTTATTTTTATTTTTCCTATTGGCTTCGATATCATTTTTTATATTTATATCTACTCTTTACATCATTGAGTACACTCAAGTTTGCTCTTGTTTTATCTTGGGCCAATTTTTTCTGCAGCACATTATTCACAGCGCGACTTCCATTTCACGCTGGTATTTTTGTTCTTCCTATATCGGTAATACATTCATTACTGTTTTGACTGCTGTCACTACTACCTTTTCTTGTCTCCTAAAGAGAGGATCAACGGTCAAGGAAGTACCAGACCACATGCGGTAAGATTTATTAAAATTCTTGCGTAAAAAATATCATACTTTTACCAAAAAGAACGTTTCGTTTCTTTATTCACAGGAACGTATTTATGATGGGACTCGGAGTTGTGCATGTGCATAACTTTTATCGTCAATGGATTGAAACTACACGACTCAAATCTATGATAAACTTCACATTGTTAACCCTTATCTGGTCGTTACGCTTACTGCTGATACTTTTTTGGGTCATTTCGTCACTACTGCGGACGATTATTGGACTTAGTGTGCATACCTCACGAATTTCATTCCTGCACGAGTCTCTATCATCGTCTGTAATTTGGTTTTCGCTACTCAAGCCATCCGCAATACTGACACCTCAATGGATGAATTTTTCTATCGAAACCATCTTGACTCTACCGAGCCTCTGCTCCCCTCAAGTTGTGACGCCACTACGTGACCAAGTCAGCACTATGAATGATTGCTTACAAACTATGCCGACACGTACAACTATGGGTTTTCCATTAATAACCTAACCTTTGAATATATCATTACATTCTTCGCACCATTTTTTTAAATACATTATTTTGGTGCTTTTCCATTTCAAATAACTAGAAGTAATTGTGTTGGTGCAAAACTAACTGTGGTGTAAGTTTACTTCTATTCCACTGGAAACATAAATTGACATAAATCGAACTTATTTGATACATAAATGATTACATGACATTTAACTTTCATAGAGTTTCATGATTTTAATTCACTTCGATACGAGCTGAAGACAATCTTCATTGCTTACGTGATGATTTCTTGACATTTTAATTAATTTAAGTTACTTTCATAATAGATTACTTGGTAACATTTTAAATTTCCATAACTTTGGATGACATCTATGACATTCATATTAACTTAATTATTTCAGTACTCGAAATACGCTATTCCATAACACCCTAATTATTTTATAACCGCGCATTATCCGCGCTTAATAATTTTTGGCACATAGACATAATTCATGTGACCATTGTAGCGTACTTGCTGTGTGGCTAATCTTGCCTACACACCCTTGGATCGTGTTATTTTCTTCGAGTATGTTGTGTTTCGTGTTGATTTTATTTAATTATTTCTTCCTCTTACACATATTCACATACATACACTACTTAATTTAATTGCGTTCACTGATTGAGATTTTCTCTTTTATCATCCTATTTGATTACTGTCTCCATTTATCACCATTTCTTTCCATTCTTCTCTACTTTATTTCAGTATCTCATTTCATTTGCGACTTCTTAACTTGTTGTTTTGTACCATTTTGATACATTATGTGTCATTTCTTTTGTTTGAGTTTTGAAGTTGGAATCTATTTTCTTTTTTCCAAACTTTACCTCTCATAGTAATATTCACACATACCTTCACATTTAAATGCTATTACATTAATTGTGAAAATGAACTTGATCGATGTCGTGGGTATAAGTTAAATCAAAAAAAAAAGCTTCGCTTTTTTTTTGTCTCATGGGTGGAAGGTATCTGTTGCGTTCTTTTTGCGCGCGTAATTTTAAATGTTTAGCACAGCTAAGAATATATATATTATTATTTAGCTACGCGCGATTTGACACGAGGTTGAACACAGAAGCGCAACGGGTGCGCTCAGGGGGAATAAGATGGACATTATGAAACGGGGATGCCTAATGCCTATGGCCTGAGACGGTTGTCTCTAGACGGAGCCGATTTGTAAGTCTTGCCGGATTGAGGGAAGCAGTCATGTAGAGATTATAAACCTCCTGGTTGGGAGTATCTATGTTAGCCAGTGCAGGGGCTCGTTGCATATTCTTAATATGCTAATTTCGTCATTTTTATTATAATCTGGCTGTACTTCAACACATACGCCATGTTGTGTTGCTAGTGGGATCCAGATCCTGACCGCATATTATCGGGATTATTCTTCGTACATATTTGAGGGTTATTCAATAAAACCCTTGGCGTTGTAGGCAAGCTCCGTATTGAAAGGCATGATAGAATTATTGGCCGTGAAGTTCACCGCCGTCCTTGAGAGGTCGGCCGTTATAAGATTTCAATCAAGTTCATGATTGAAATGCAATGAATTGTGATGCCCCGATGCTATAACCTATACTATTGATGTTGATGCCTACTTCTACATGATTGATCAGAATACCTAACGTTTATGCCATGCCATTATAATGATGCTACGTCGTCTGACTTTGTGATGTCAATGTACATGTCAGTGCACAATAAATTATGTCTTCAACTTTAATACTTGGCTGCAATCTAATTGACGTGCCAGTCGTCACTGTACCGTGTTGACATTATCTTCGTTGGCCATAGAGTTACACGGCTCACTATATATATTTTGCGTTGAACATTCGTAAGTCGGCAATAGAGACTTTAAGCCCGACATTTTCTGGAATCGCCCTTGCCAGTAGTGCCAATCAAGAACACCAACAGATCTATATATTCCAACATCCCGCAACAAACGAAGATTCCAACAGACACCAATGTTTTTTCTGTAAAACATGCAAATATAAAGCAGTATTTCCAAATGACAATATGTTGAAAGACCAAAAATATAAAAAAAATAAGTAAGACTAAGAAATAGTGATGCTAAATTGTGCAGTTTCTTTAAGCACAGTTAATTAAGAGTTGCACATAATAGCACCAGTAAGTAAACAGAGAGAAGAGAGCTGGAGACATAAACAAAAATGACGAGGAAGACAGAACAATTCTGAGCCGATGGCCCACAACAGGAGGACTTGGCATGTATTTTTTTGAAGGCCTATGCTCCATGAGGAGCTAATGGGATCACATACAAGACAAATGAAAACGGTCAAAACGATCAGCCAGCCATGTAGAAGTTGGACAAACAGCATATACTGCCATGACAGACTATCCACTCAAAATCTTGAAGGACGGCAAAAGACAACACTTTTAAACACAAAAGGAAAAAAAAAGAATACCAGTAGCAAGGATCATCCCTGGCTTTTAAGGGGAGGAGCGGGAGGCAATTTTCAGTCAAAACAGCAGAAACATGAAAATTGGGATTAGTCTATACTCGTATAATTTATATTTCCTTGAATCTGTGAAAATTATTTGTCAGAACACATTCTAAGTAGGTATATTTTGATTTTGTAAATAGTATTTTCTTCAGAAATGGTGCTTTTCCTATGAAGAAAATCTAGATTTTCTCAGAACCTTGTTTTACACTACTAATGTTCCTATAATAATAATAATAATAACTTCTCTTATTTGTCGATTAGTCTTGAATTCTTTCCAACTGATGTTGATGGGTTGTCTAAGACATTTGGTCTCGAAGGTATGCAGCTTGGTCGCCAATGATTTTGTTATTTGGGAACGCTCACAGCCGTAGGTGAACACTGAGATAACATTTGAATTAAACAGACGAAGCTTGGTATGTATATTCAATGATCGTAATTTCCAAATGTTAGATAATCTATTGAAGGCGCTAGCTGCCAAAGCAATTCTAGTATGGATTTCTCTTGTTGTGTCACCATCCTGAGTCATTTTACTGCCTAAATAATTGAAACTTTCAACTTTCTGTAGTTTTTCCCCGTTCAAGATGATATCAAAGGTCTCGTTAGAAAAGTTCATAGCTTTAGTTTTAGAGGCATTTATTTGGAGACCAATTTTAACCGAGAGATGACACAAATTATTTATTGCTTCTTGGGATTGTCTTGGTGTTGAACTTAAGAATGCTACATCATCTGCGAAATCCAGGTCCCCCAGGAATTTTCCATTTGTCCATTTTATACCCAATTGTTCATTGTGGGTATAGTTTCTCATAACCCAATCAATAGCTATTCCAAAAAGTAGTGGTGACATAATACAGCCTTGTTTCACCCCTGTTTCTACTGTAAACCATTCTGTATTCCCTTTATTTGTTCTAACACAACATCTTGCATTGTCATATAGCGCTTTGATTATATTCACATATTTTGTTGGAAAACCATAGATTGTAAGTATCTTCCACAATGATGGGCGGTGTAGACTATCAAAGGCTTTTTGAAAATCGACGAAGGTGATAATAAGTGGCGATTGCCTTTCCACTGATTCTTCTATAATTGTTCTTAGTGTGAATATTTGATCAATACATGATCGTTTCGGCCTGAAACCCGCTTGTTCTTCTCTGATCTTTTCGTCAGCATGCAATTTAAGTCTTTCTAACATCATGCAACATAATAATTTTCCAGGTACTGATAATAGAGATATACCACGCCAGTTATTACAGTCTGATAGATCACCTTTCTTCGGTAACTTTACAATAATACTGTCTTTCCATTGTTGTGGTGGTTGTTCTTCTCTCCATACTTCATTTATAATATCTAAAATTCTCAAGAGGTTGTTGTCATTAACTGCTTTAATCATTTCCCCTGAAATTTCGTCAACTCCAGCAGCTTTAAAATTTTTTTATCTTTTAACGGCTTGTTTGATCTCGTCCAGCGTGAATTCATCGCAAGTTATTGGCAAGGTGGTTGTGGATGTTTCATTATTAAAATCAGGTGTTACTGTTGGTGGTGGTCTGTTTAGCACCTCCATGAAGTGCTCAGCCCATCTCTTCATTTGTTCTTTTTCTGTTGGTATTGAATTCCCTAATTTACCTTTAACAGGTGTTTCCATAGCAGTAGGCTGGTGACATAGTTGTTTTGTAATTTGATAAAGGCACCTACTATTACCAGTTCTTGCAGCATTTTCAGCTTCTACGGCCAGTTCATTGATGAAATGTCTTTTATCTCTTCGAGTTTTTGTCTTCACTTCTTTATTTAACAAGTTATAAGTTAGTTTGCAAGATTCAACTGCATTATGTGTACTTGCCGCTAGTAGTTTAAGTTTTGCTGTTTTCCTTTCTTGTATTTTATCCCAAGTATCTTCTCTCATCCATTTTTTTCTTTTTATGTACTAGGTATCCGGTGGTCGCTACAGCTGCTTCTGTCATTGCTGTTCTCAGTTGTTCCCATTTAGTATCGATTGTCTTGGTGGTGATATCGTTGTCAATTTTGCCTAAAGCATCGAAATAGTTGTTCATTTTGACATTATATTCCTTCTTTATATCATTTGATTGCAGTCTGTGTACATCTATTCTTCTATTTTTATTCGGTTGGTATAACTTCTTCAGTTTAATTCTCATTTTAGCTATGCAGAGGTTATGATCGCTTCCGATCTCTGCACCTCTGTATGCTCTTACGTCTTGAACTGATGAGCGAAATTTAGCGCTTATGCAGAAGTGATCTATCTGGTTCTTAGTTCTGCCATCAGGTGAATTCCATGTTATCTTGTGGATATTCTTATGTGGAAAGATGGTGTCTGCCACAACGAGGTTTGATATTTCACAAAGTTCTAGAAGTCTTTCGCCATTTTGATTCATACAGCCTATGCCATGAGTACCGAGATATCTTTGTACTCCATCGTTGTTGTCACCTACTTTGGCGTTAAAATCACCCATGACTGCTATTATGTCATGCTTGGGTATTGTGTTGATGGTACTTAGAAGTGCTTCATAGAAGTCATCTTTTGTGGTATCAAGAGCGTCGTTCCTATAACTTCCACATTTTTTTGTAAATCAATATCAAATTTGGCACAAATACTTTCCATAGGATAATAAAACTTTTGTCAGATCCAATTTTTGATATCTTATCAACTTTTTGATTTATTGCAAATAATGTTGTAAAATTTTGAAAAAATAGTGATTATTTATAGATGCAAACTTTCATGAAGGGAGGAAAGCTTCCTCTTTTGGTAATCCAAGTGTCACCAATTTTCTGTAAGAGATAATATATTATAACAAAAAAATGTCTATAAAACTGCATTTCTTAATCCACTTGTACTAGCTTGAAAAGAAAGAAAGGAAAAAATGTTTTCTAGATGCTTGTGAGAGTTTTTTGGGCTGATAGATCTGAACTATTAAGATTATGTTTTATTTTGTCCCAGTTAAAATGTTTAGCTGACTGGTAAGAGACCCTATGTCTTCACCACTATTGAAAAGTGGCTGGAAGCCAGTGTACAAATCTTTTCAGCACTTTTAACCAAATAATATCTACTACCTTACATTCAGTTTTATTACAATTTGTTTCACAATTTTGATGACCACCAGTGCTTTTCACCCAAGTATGCCACCTCAAAATGCATGAATATGCTAATTTTCATTCAAATACTTTTAAATGTCAATTAAATTTAAAAAAAAAAAGACCTCTGACATTTTTGTGCCATTTATATAAAATAAACAGCTAGTTTCACAGCAAATACTTGCCATATAGAAGTGATTAGTACATTAACCCAAAAAAAAAAAAAAAAAGAGATCTGGGTTGTTTCTAGTTTTTTTTCTAAACACAAAAAGGCAGTAACTTTTTTTTGTACATCAACCTATGTTTTTGAACATTAATAGAGTTTTTCTTCTTTCTTTGATCCTTAGCCGCCGACCGTCAAAGCAGTCAGTGGCCATTACGCCTGGTGGCGTCTTGCAGGGCAACCACAAATTGATTCCACTTTGCTCGGTCGGCGGCCATCCTTCGTACAGTGCCCCAACTCTGGTTCATTCTTTGCATCTCAGCCTCCACAATCCTCCGCAAGTTGTTTTTGGTCGGCCTCTCTTTCGTTTTCCTTCAGGGGTCCATAGCATAGCTGTTCTTGTGATGGCATCGGGGTCTCTTCTGAGGACATGGCCAACCCAGCTCCAGCGTCTGCCAGCTATGATGGTGTGCATGTCCTCTTGCTTGCTCCGAGTAAGCAGATCTCGGTTGGTGATGGTATTCAAAGAGTATTAATAGAGTAATCTGCTTTAATTGTGTCCCCCCCCCCCCCCCCCCCCCCCCCCATTTAACTATGCTAACCAATAATTTAACATATATTATTTTTTTAAATGCTTTGGAAATGTTTTTATTTTTGTTGTTACTATTGATTAGAATCGACAGCACTACACTCTAGGCAAACCCATAGGTGTTCAGTCTCCCTCAGCAAATTTCGCAGGGTATGCATGCTAATTGTTCCTGCTGCACACAGGTTGTATGCACAACAGATGCATCCTCTCATATGTCCATTCTTGCTTCTTACATCTGATGCTGAATTCCAGCAATCTTAGCTTTGATGAATCACTAATTGCAGCACTATTCTCTAATGGGTGATCATTAATTGTCTTCAGTATCTCTCCTATATCCATATTCAATGCACCCCCCCACTATGGGTGCTCTTGAAGCTAGTCTGTCAGCTTTTTTATTGCTGCATACCCCTGCATGACCAGTTATTATGACCGTTTACCATGATTGTCTATTTTTATCCTGACCATTTATTTTTAAAACAGTTACCAATTTCAGTTTTGAAAAGGAAAACAACAATTAGTACAACCTGAGTCATTAAAAACATATGTGAATAATTCCACTAAAAAAACTACTAACATTACCTCTGCAATGATGTCTGCAAGTCCTGGGTTACACAAAAGAAGCCACCGCCTGGGAGTTATACCATTAGTTTTGTTCTGAAACTTCTTAGGGAACATCTCATAGAAGTCTTTGAAACTTTAAACAAGAGGGAAAAATTATTTATTTCACAAAGCAAGTTTCAATAGTTCATGAGGATGTGTCTTAGTTTTTAGGACAAAGTAAACATTTTAAATTCACTTTGAATTGCAATAGCCTTTGCTCTGGCAAATAAAAAAAAATCAAATTAGTCAAAATGTTGACCTAAAACATGATATGCCAACAACATCACTGTCACAAGTTATATATGGAACAAAGAACAAGTTATGTAGGCCAGCTGGACAACAACAGCAATCACTGCTACTCTAATTTGATTAAGGCCTGGATCAACAAATCACAATTCTGTGTATTCTCAATGCCTCAATCATTTTCAAGTAAAGCTTTTCGCACTGAAAAATTTTTTTTAAGAATCAGTGCGGTTTAAATAAATTTTTAAAAATCTTTATTTAAAGTCATAAGTGATCTGTCTTTTTTCTGTCATAGGTGATCTGTCATTTTTCTGACATAGGTGATCTGTCTTTTTTCTGTCACAGGCGATCTTTCTTTTTTCTGTCATAGTCAATCTTTCTTTTTTCTGTCATAGATGAGCTTTCTTTTTTCTATCATAGGTGATCTTTCTTTTTTCTGTGATAGATGATCTGTCTTTTTTTTTTGTCATAGGTGATCTGTCTTTTTTTCCGTCATAGGCGATCTTTCTTTTTTTTTTTTGTCATAGATGTTCTGTCTTTTTTTCTGTCATAGATGATCTTTCTCTTTTCTGTCATAGGTGATCTGTCTTTTTTCCGCTGAAGAAGTAAGAATAGAAATAAAGAACTCCTGTTGCTGTGCTGCTGTAAAACCTAACGTTACAAACCTGGTTGTCATTTAAATATGTCATGCAACAAATTACACTGCTCAGACAGCGCTGGCGAGACCATAACCGCAGCATGGAAGATGGTCGCATACCTAAAGATATCTTCTACGCACAACTAGCAGGTGGCAAAAGAACAGTTGGGTGACCGCAGCTGAGGTTCAAGGATGTGTGCAAGAGAGACGTGAAGGCACTGGACATAAATCCAGCAAACCTGGGAGGATGACGCTGACAATCTCACTAAGTGGTGATGCACCCTATGGCGGCACCAGTTTGGGTGAAATGAAGCTCTCACAACAAGCAGAAGAGAAAAGAACAAGCCAAAAGGAACACTATGTAAGCAAGCAGCTGAGGGCTATCACCTGAGGGGCACATTCTCATGGTCAGTCATGACTGAAGGGGCTACTACTACCATACAACTAATTGTCTTCAAAATTATTACCCACAATGCCAAATGTAATACAGGTCTGAAATCCTTGCTGACAGCTTTGTTTAGGAAACCAGATTTTTTGGGTTTTTAAGTGTCACCCAAATCATTTAAAAAGAAGCCCAAATTACCCAATGTGCAGTAAAAATCGCCCAGTCGCCCAATATATTAAAAAATCATACAAACTGTGATACAAAAGTAGCCCCAAAAGAGTTTAGATTTTCAGAATATTTCAGTGTTCAGATAAAAGATTATGGACCTGTAAATAATACAAGGATAGATAAATTCACTCACGTGCTTTTCTTGATGATCTCTGAGTGAATGGCAGCCACCCCGTTGACTGCTTTGCTTCCAACAATGCAGACATTGGCCATATTGATTTTCTTCTCATTACCTTCTTCAACCAGTGACATCCGAGCTAACCTACCATTATCTCCCGGCCAGCGTCTGCTTACTTCCTGGAAAATAATGACAAGTTCGAGTATCACAGAAGGGCTAATACATGACCCAAGTTTCCATACAAAGACTAAACTTCTGCTCTAAAACAATATTGATGAATGTGAAACAGCCACTTCTACACACTTTGATTTTGTTAAATCACATTCCATTTCAATATAAAGGAAAGGACCCAAATCTTAAGCCTTATGCTTTGCTAGTACTATTTCTCTCTATAATCTTCTGATTTGTTTTTGCTAGTACTATTCCTGTTTGATCCTTTCCCAGTGCTTTTCCTCCCAATAATCTTCTGATATGTTTTTTGGCCCCTGTGGTGCGGTTTGCTCAAGCTCCTTCCACATCCTGTCTCACATTCTTGTCATATTTTCTAGGATGTCCCTGTTTCTTCTACCTCTGGAATTTCAAACAAGGATAACCTTTCACTACTAATGAAGACTGTTCAGTCACACACCATACTCCTTCCTACAAGCGGTATCATTTAAAACACAACAAATACATTTCTTTTTACATGCCACGAATATTTTAAGAATATATATCTGTGAGCAGAAAGATGATGATGATGTAAATGGGTGAGTTATTCTACCTGCAGGAACCGTAAGTTGATCTCATACAGGATTGCCAAATGGCGAGGCAAGACATGACCCAGCAGACCAACTGGCCAGCGCTCTAGAGCTTCTGGCAGAACAGTATGGTTAGTGTATGCACAAGTTCTTGTGGTGATATCCCAAGCCTGAAAGAAAGAGAACAAGTCTTAACTACTCTAGTCAATATCTTATTTAAAATGTTGTGGTCTACAAATTAGCTTTCTTCTTTGCCATTTGACACTGTGTGTAAGAAGCAGCCCTTGACAGTATGGATGATTTAAGTCAATGGTGGTGCCCTTTACTGCTGTTCAAATCCCGTAACTGATTCATTATTATATTCAAACTCTTTATCTGAGTTACCGAGCCATAGTTTAATTACTGTGTGTGTATCTTGTGAATTTTCAATGTTTTGTGAGATAATTTTAACTCTGCAGCAGTTGTTTGAAAATATCATCATCTTGATCACCATCATTGCAATCACCACTGGTTCCTTGTGGGGCGCAAGCTTTCATGCCAACTGTCTTGTGCCATCCTTACAAGTGAATTCCATGTTTTCTTAATCTGTTATTTTAAGTCTATCACAATTCTCTTCTGCATGTGTTCCTATGTCTCTTACTTTCTTACTTAGTTGTTCTTCTTCTACCCTGGGATGTAGAAGTTTGCCAGAGAGAGAGCCACGCTATCCTATCAGCTGTCTTCCTCCTGGTCTGGTTCCATCCTAGTTCTCGGTCCTTCAGAGATTGTCTAATGTTACTCTTCCGGCGAACTCTGGGTCATCCTGGAGGTCTGGATCTCTTTTCTTAATTTCCCATATTTGTTGTGGTAGCCGATCTTCTCCCATTCTGCACCCATGGCCAAACCATCATAGCTGGGACCTGTTCTACTGAGGACTCACTATATTTTTGTCTACCTTGGGGATCCTAGAAAAAGGACAGCCTTATAATGCTATCAACTGGTTTCCTCAATGTATGTCCTAACCAACGGCAACATCTTCTCCATACCTTTTCTTCCAACAGTATTTGTCTTGTTCTTTCCAGTTCTACATTGGTAATCTTGTCATACCATTTTAATCCTTCTATTTTGTGCAAGCATCCATTTATGAATATTTAGGACTTATTAGTTGTCACGCTTGCTGTTCTACATGTTACACAGAAATAAATATGACAGCTGACTAAGGAATAAGCCTTAGATCATTCTGGCTTTCATTTATGTTTGTGACATTTCTGTAAATTCAAATAAAATTGCTTCTAAACTGATTACACAAATGTCATATGCACTGTTTGAAACAGACTTCTTTGGATTACACTCCTGAGCCGACCATGATTGGTGCTATAGAAGATATGAAACTCCACAGAGCAATAGAACAGGAGACAGTCTGATCATCTGAACAAGTCCACCCTTTGGGCAAGTGTTTCGGCCCTTTATCTTCTTTATACTTGGGGTGGACCCACTAGGGCAAGGAACATTCTCAATGAAAGTTTACCTTATCCCAAGGAACATTCTCAATAAAAGTTTACCTTATCCCAAGGAACATTCTCAATGAAAGTTTACCTTATCCCAAGGAACATTCTCACTGAAAGTTTACCTCTCCCAAGGTACATTCTCAATGAAAGTTTACTTTATCCCAAGGAACATTCTCAATGAAAATTTACCTTTTCCCAAGTAACATTCTCAATGTCCATAAGGATACGCATAAGCTCAGGTATGGCAAGAGATGGGTGGGTGTCATTTAGCTGGATAGCAACCTGAAGATGATATGAAAAACATTAAAACAAGGTAAGTTCAAACTTCACTGGAAGAATAAATGTAAACAGTTAACTCCCTCGGCAGTAGTTGCGATGAGGTACTTTTTCAGTGTGTAAAAACGTGTGAGCTAATAAATAAATCAAATATGGGGTTTTCTATTTGAACCGCATGACTGCTTCATAATGACTTCAGTCATCACATGTTTGCCTATTTCCAAAACAGCATAAATGACTTCTCTGCTACATGCTGCCATGTACAGCCAACATAAAAACTAGTTTACAGTCCATACCAGAGGCCTTAAGTTATGGAAGGCAAAGGCAATCAGGAAGGGAACTAGTGACCCCCTCGTAACATTGAGACCTAGTATAGCCAAGTCTCTAATACTTCGCTCCCATATAGCAGTACCTGTAAAGGAACTACCTTTACATTTTAATAAAAGCCAGACATTTTACAAACATTAAATACCCATTACCGAACATTTAGAGAAGTCCAAATTAAATGGTATTAGAATTTTTTTGACATTTGCTGAGTGAGACTGAGAACCTATGGGTTTGCCCTGAGTGCAGTGATGTCTCTTCTGATCAAAAATAACAATGAATTTGTTGTGAACATGTGTTAGTATATCTGTGATCTCTGTGTCAGGGTTAGTACACTTCACAAGTAGTAGGATCTCGAACAAGAGACACCTTTACGCTTATGTTTTTGTCATGAAGATTGTAGGGGGTACTTTTGATAAGCAATTTCAGCTACGAATCAGCTGAAAACAAATCTTTTGTTATCTTCCATGACTTAAATGTGCTACCCTAACATCACTGGAGGAGTGGGCCAAGGCATGGCTAGTAAAGATAAATGAGGAGAAAACATCATTCACAGTGTTTTCTCTCTCTAACAAACCACAGATCTCCAAATTGGTGCTAAATGGGAAAAATCTACATCTGGATGAAAACCCAAACTACCTAGGCATTACCTTTGATCGCCGCTTGACTTGGAAAACCCAGATTGAGAAAAA
The DNA here is from genome assembly GCA_024509875.1 of Oreohelix idahoensis. Lineage (NCBI taxonomy): Eukaryota > Metazoa > Mollusca > Gastropoda > Stylommatophora > Oreohelicidae > Oreohelix > Oreohelix idahoensis. Next base: position 640,015 of record JAMPIV010008534.1, on the reverse strand, counting down.
CAGGACAAGAGCAAGGCAGAGAATGGCAATCATGAAAAAAACTTGCTGGCACGGTTTGGGGAGCAGACGAGAGAGTACTAAAGAATCTATATACTGGGCGAGTGAGACCAGCCTTAGAATATGGCATTGCAGCATGGTCAACAGCCGCTAAGTCGAACTTTGACAAAATAAACAGAACCCAAAACCAAGCAATGAGAATCATAACTGGGGGCATGAAATCAACACCAATAAAAGAGTTGGAAAAGATTACTCACCTCCAGCCTATGGAGGATAGAAGAGATAGCAGAGCTCAGCAACAAGCCGAGAAATTCAGGAGGCTGATAGATCACCCAATGCACCAGAGGATAAATGGACTTGGAAGGGGAAGACTGAAGCGAAGCAACTTTGTAGAGACAGTCAAAACAAAGATGAGAGCAGACCCCATAAATGCAATATCAACAGCTACGCCAATATGTACTGCACACAAGCTACCTATTTGGAAACAACAGTGCTTCCCTGAAATGATAGAAAATGTTCCTGGTATTGAGAGAAAGAACAGTCAAACTGAAACAGAAAGGAGAGTCCTAACCACAAAATATATAGAGAAACATTACCCAAGCAACACCTGGATCCATGCGTACACAGATGGATCAGCAACTAATGCAACAGAAGATGGGGGTGGAGGAGTCTTCCTGAGCTTAAGCAATGGCACACAAAAAAAGATAGCAGTCGCAACAGGGAAATTTTCAACTAACTTCAGAGCAGAGGCAGAGGCCATAAAAACTGCATCAGAAATTCTAATGACAGAAAAAAGCTCAGAGAGACCAGTAGTTATCTTCTCAGATGCGCTGTCAGTGATTACAACACTGAAAAGTCAAATAAATGCTGAACTGGATGACCTAAGAGTAACACTTCACAGACTATGTCAGCAATACAAAAGAGTTGTGATACAGTGGATCCCTTCTCACTGCAACATCCCTGGAAATGAAGAGGCTGACAGATTGGCAAAGGAAGGGGGAAAACTTCCTCAGCTGGACACAAATATAACCTATGAGGAGTCCAAGAGTTTTATCAAGCGCAGATACAGGCACAAGTGGGAAGAAGAGCATCCAGGCCACACAAAAAATGATCCGTATTACCAGCTCAGCAGAAGTGAACAAGTGGCAATCTTCAGACTTCGCACTGGTCATAACAGATTGAGATACCATCTGTTCGACAAATTAAAGATAGGAACTACGGATGAGTGTGACTGTGGCACTGGCAAAATGACTGCCGAACACCTGCTTCAAAGGTGCCCAACATATGAGGAACAGAGAAGACGCATATGGCCATCACCAGTACCATTCCTGGAGAAAATCTACGGAGATATCAACAGCCTCAGGCTAACCACTGCTTTCTTTGAACTTATTCAAGTTGACATCTGAGGGTGAACGAAGAAGAAGAAGAAATGTGCTACCACAAAACACACCAGTCAGCTACACAAGTAGTAACATTACAACAGACCCAGCAGTCATCTGTAGAAATTACTTTACATGAATGCTCTCAAGGTTGTGTCAATATGATTCTTACCTTATCTGGAAAAGTGTCAAATGAAGTTCTCACTGGCTTTGCTTGCCCGAAGGAGGATGACTTGAACCTACGAATGAGATCCTGTAGAGAGGCTGCCACTAGGAAGTATTCCTGCTTCAAACGCAGCTCCCTACCCTCAAACACCTGGCAAGAACAAAAATAAGTCATCCTCAGATATGCTTAAATGGAAATAACTACAGAAAAGTATCAATGATAAGCTGTTGACAATGTTACTGTGTTCAATAAAGCTTCTTCCTCTATTTCAAGTTCCCTTACTCTGGCATGTATTCACAGCAGTCTCAATATGTAAGACAACTCTTCAAGTAATGTATTACTTACTATAGTGAGCAATTTTCTGTTATCTTTGACATGAAATGCTATTCTTAGTTCTGATCACCTTTAACATTTTCTTGAAAAAAAAACTCATTTTCTGTTATCTTTGATATGAAATGCTATTCCTCATTATAAAACTCAGTTCTGATCACCTTTAACACTTTCTTGACAAGAAACTCATTTCCTTAATCTTCACCATCATTATTTTCCTTTGCGCTCCCATCAGATGATGTTGCTACCAATGCAGCTGGTCCACATGCACCAAGCATTTGAAGCAGTGGTTTCTGTGACAATGTTTGAATGATGAGGTTGCCAGCGCCCTGCACAACTACGTCATCCTGTACAACTACGTCATCCTGTACAACCACGTCATCCTGTACAACCACGTCATCCTGCACAACCACGTCATCCTGCACAACTACGTCATCCTGCACAACTACGTCATCCTGTACAACTACGTCATCCTGTACAACTACGTCATCCTGTACAACTATGTCATCCTGTACAACTACATCATCCTGTACAACTACGTCATCCTGTACAACATGCTTGAGAGTGTAGTAGTCCTTTCCTTTTTTTTTTTTAAACTTGGTTGAAGAGATGTTTACCCAAGGATTAATTCCATACCACCTTTACCAAAAACGTTTTTCTATCCATCTGATAAATGAGATATTACAAGACCAACGTTATAAATGCAACAAATATGAATCTAAAATCAAAATTATAATTTAAAAAATATATATATTTTAAAGAGGCAGCAACAACCAGATGAATCAGACCATGGGCTTTAAATGTTTATACTAAGCTTTTTTATGTGCATCACATTCAAGCTGACTTTTTTTACATTTGTTGATTTGACACTTGTTGATTTGACACTTGTTGATTTGACACTTGTCTCTGTCAAAACTGAAATCATTTATTTGTGTTATCATCATCATGATAACCGTTCAGCTCACTAAGGACCAAAGCCCTTCAACAAATTTCTGCGAGGTCCTCTTGTTCTTTGCCATCTGCTCCAGATCTTTCATTTCTTCATTCCTTTAGGTGACAGCCTGGAAGTGGGTGCCTTCGGACACTATTATAATAGTACTTACTGTTAAAAATATACTTGCATTGGGGGGGGGGGGGGGGGGGGGGGGGGGGGTGGGGGAGGTGTGTGGTGTGAAGAGGCAGGACGGTGCCAAAAGTAGGATCTGCCCTGGGATCCAAATACTTGAAGTCTGCCCCTGACTTTGTCAAACCATTTCAATCCTTCAATTCTACACAAGCACTCATTCATGAAAGTCTGCAACTTCTTAACTATTATTTTGTTGTCCATGTTTCAGACCCCTGCAGACCCAAGTAGAACAGTCCCAACTAAGATGGTTTGGCCATGTCTGCAGAATGGGAGAAGATCGGCTACCACGACAAGCATGGGAAACAAAGAGCCAGGGATCTAGACCCCCAGAGTTCGCTGGGAGGACAACATTAGACAATCTTTGAAGGACCAAGGACTAGAATGGAACCAGGCCAGGAGGAAGACAGCCGATAGGATAGTCTGGCGCTCTCTCTTCCAAACCTCTACACCTCACGGTAGAAGGGGAACGACTAAGTAAGTAAGTTAGTTTCAGACCCATACAACAGGACAAACTTGACGTCTGAGTTGAAGTTTTCTATTTTTGTGCTGGACTGGACTTCTTTTGATTTCCAAATATTTCCCAATGCAATGTAAGCTGCTCTTGCCTCCAAGATATATGTATGATTCTACATCTTATTGCAGTGTTTCTTTAAGTGCTGTCTAACTATCATTAGCAGAATTATTCTCATAATCTTCGTCGTCTTCCTGTATATTTTTTTTGACCCACTTGCTGTGATGTTTCATCGGGCATTTTAATACTGTCTTGCATCTGGTTCTGGCTAAGGACAGAAGAACAATGTAGATCATCAAGCTGTTCTGTTAGAGTCCACTGAATTCAATTTCTGCTGGCCGATGTCATTGTTCGCTTAACCACATTTATTTGTGTGTTGTTATTTTTAATTATTTTTGTTTAAACTGAGACCAACATGAACTCACATTGTCATTAGGGTACAGGACTCTTGAGATGTTTTCAGCATTGTTCCTTTCACAGACAGCATTGATGTAGTCTCCATTGTTAACTGAAAGATCACAGCACAAAATAAAACCCTTACAGATCACTAGAATATCAACTAAATTTTTAAAAAAAAAGGATAAAAGATATCTTACAAAAAGCACACAAATGGTATACAGACAGGGTATGCTCCTTATTTCATTTCTTAATACTTGTGATCACTAGGCCTAGGATTGGCCCAGATTCTCTGTTGTAAGGTAAAGGATCCTGTTACAGGCCCATTGAAGCATATTGTGAATATGGTGTTAGGCCCATATTTTCTTGACCATCTGCACACTAGGGGTGACGTGGTCAGCATCACGCCGGCCACCTTAACCTTTCGGAGTTGCTCTGGTACCCAATTTATGAGGCTGGGTCAACCCCGGAACCATTTGCGATCTAAAAAATCCCGCCTCAACTGAGGATCGAACCCTGGACCAGTGAGGTAGGAAGATAGTGCACTAACTACCAGCATGTTATATGAGGCTGTGCAGGGGTCAGGAACCTCATCATGTCAAACAAATGGCTACAGAAAGCACTGCTACATGAACATGGGAATGCTGGGTACACAGCTGTTCAACTTTTTTCCATGTCTTCTTTATCATTTTTAGTTTCAATTTCCTTCTTCGTGTTTTAACTCATTCTGCCCAAACGGGCATATAGTGCGCCAGATAGGCCTTTCGTTATACCCAGGGCATATGGCGCGCCAAGTTGATATATGCCATATTTGAGCGGAAAATTATAGAATATTTGGCAATAAACTAGTTCAAAATTATTTCATTACATCCGGCACGTGTGTGAACGTTTGTGAGCGAAAAAAAAATGTATGAAGTTGCAATTGTGTGCTTTATATCAGTTGCTAGAGTTGCTTTGGATCTGGCCGCAGGCCGCGTAATATGCCCGCTTTATAAGATTCCGAAATTGAACACAAAAATTAGAAAATAAATGGCCATAGAGTGTTCATATCATGTAAACACTTCCTGTGGACATCGTATTTTGAACTGGTAGTGAAATAATTATATTGGTGCTTAGTTTTTGCATACTTTTATCCATTAATGACATTATAGGGTTATTTGTTAACATGTTGTGTAGTCAGTAACATAACATTCATAAACTATTAATGAATCAACCTCAATATATTATTTCAAAATGAATTTTTGCGATATCGGTATCAATAATACCTATTTTCGATTCTGATAAGGATGTTGAACAAACGAGATATTTTTAAGTAATAAATTAAATAATTTGCATGGGACAGGAATGTGTAAGTGAGATTCCAGTTCAGAAATATGTGACTTCACAAAAAAATTTATATAAATTACAATTTTCATTTGTTTTTTTATCAAACTTCTTGAATTAGTTGTCAACTAGATATGTTTCAATTCCTGGCGGTTTTACTACCAAGGGATTAAGTACAGCTGAAATATTTACGTGTATGTGCATAATTATTATTCATTTTTTATTGTTTCTACACTTCACAAGATATAACAAACAATTATAACATCACATAAGAACTCAACAGTATGTCACAACATTCTGCAGCCAATTCCCTAAAGTTTGATGCATAATACATAAATCTACTAAATTAATATATGTTTCTACTGCCTATTTTTAAAACATCACTTGTAGAACAAAAATGTCTGCATATTGGGTCCTGGGTAAAACCAAAAACATGTCTGGGTTAGAATGAGTTAAGGTCTTCCTCTACTTCTTTTACCATGTGGAGTTCCAGAAAAAGGACCGCCTTGCAATACTATCAGCAGGTTTCCTCACAATAAGTATCCTTTCCAATGCCAACACTTTACTTCACCCCTTGCTCCAGCGTAAGTGCTAGTCAGGCAATGTCACACACAATAAAACAGATGCAAGCCAATAACAATATCTAGTGTTTTATAATGACATAAAGGTATTTATTTTTACGAAGCACTTTATGAACATTATGTAGCCAAGGTGAAACAACATGTAGAGTGGTGGTAATTATTAGAGACTATACTGGATAATATGGCAGTCTGTTATATTAGCAAGGACGCTGAAGCTAAACTAGTCTGAACTATCCATTCCTGATCTCAAAGAATAGTACACTGAAGTATTTTAACATATCAATACAAGTAATAGCAGCAGTATAACCTAAAGATCTCTGGTGAAAGAGCTCAGTGCTAACAGAAACATAACAAGAGCTGATTGGTACACAAAATCTATTACAGAAATGTAAATGGAGGTATTTGATACATAAAGAGCTGTACTTACAAAAATGTACCAAAAAAACTGTTTGATACATGAAGTCTATTATTTACAGAAATGTTAACTGTGATTCATGAACTCTAGGAATCACAGAAATGTTAATTGTGGTTCACAAAGTCTAGTACTTACAAAAATGTTTATTGTCGTTTATGAACTCTAGTACTTACAGAAATGTTAATTGTCATTTATGAACTCTAGTACTTACAGAAATGTTGTCATTTATGAACTATAGTGCTTACAGAAATGTTAATTGTGGTTCATGAAGTCTAGTACTTACAGAAATATTAATTGTCATTTATGAACTCTAGTACTTACAGAAATGTTAATTGTCATTTATGAACTCTAGTATTTACAGAAATGTTAATTGTCATTTATGAACTCTAGTACTACCAGAAATGTTAATTGTCGTTTATGAACTCTAGTGCTTACAGAAATGTTAATTGTTGTTTATGAACTCCAATACTTACAGAAATCTAAATTGTGGTTCATGAACTCTAGTACTTACGGAAATGTACAGATATATTTTAATCATGAAGTCCAGTACTTACAGAAATGTTAACTCTGGTTCATGAACTCTAGTACTAACAGAAATGTAAATCAGAAATATCTGACTTATGAAGTCCAGTACTTACAGAAATGCAGCTGGAAGCTGTTTGGTGCCTTACATGACCACAGTCTAAGAGTGTTCACGGAGTTGTTACCGTAGCCAGGAACAGGGGTGTCATAGGGCATAGCAAACAGGACCTAACAGAATAAAGCAGGGATTAGCAAGACCATAACATACAACATTATTATTACAGTGCTGGACAATTTCTGGGGATTCTCTGATGAGACAAACAAACTACAGTACTGCTGCTCCCTGTAGCATGTCATAAATGGTGACCCAAATAAGTTGTTCATGAGGTTAGCAGCCTCATCAAGCTAAACAAATTCCTACAGAGACCACTGCTGCAAGAGCATGTGAATGATTAGCACAGGCTTCCTGCAAGGTAACCAGCTACAGTGGTGGTTCTCTGCTCGGGTTAGCAGCACAGAGGAACATGATGATATTGAATCATCACATCCCTTGTTGCTCCTTGTGGATCATGAAGCCACCACTACAGTTACTGCCCTTACAGGAAGCCTACACCACAACATTCACATGCTACTACAGTGACGGTTTCTGTAACAATTTATATGGCATAAATGAGACTGTGAATCCCTACACACAACCCCACAGTTGTCACCTCTTATGACATGCATGAGGAAGCTGTAGTTCTGTTATTTCTTTCTTTATGCTATACTAAACTGTTTCAATTTATTTCTTTTCCTTTTTGCAGAGAGAACATAGAAATTCACACAAACAATAGCCAGAACACAAGACGGACAGAAACATGTTGGTATAACAACACAATAATAATCGTAACAAAAAATAACCAAAGCCTAGATGAAATCTGTAAAAATAACAGTTTCATAATTTTTCATGAATAAATAAACAAATTAAGTTGAATGACTAAAATTTCATGCTGCAGAGCCAGAAAAAAATTGACCTGAGTATCCACCCACTTGTCCTGATCATTGATCTTCTCAACACGGCCATAAAAGTTGACAGGCAAACAATATTCTGGGCGAGATTTTTCCCAGGGGTTTCCAAATCGCAACCAGTCATCTGGTTCCTCAACCTGTGGACATTCAATAACTATATTACAGCACATAAAGCTCCAACACATGGAAAAGAAAAGGGGAGACAGAAAAAAACGGGGGGGGGGGGTGGGGAGAGAGATAGAGAGGATGGGGCAGGCATGGACTGGACTAAAGTGGTCTGCCAAAAACAGAAAGGTTTATGATAGATTTGCATGAAGGTGTGTGTTCTAGAGGGACATAAAATGAAGTGCTACAAAAACCACTCTATGCTCTACAAGGAGGGAAACTACTTTAATGAACTTTTCAAATAAGTAGTCACATTAGACTTTAAGAAACAAACTGAAGAATGTTCCTATATTATGGTTTGTTTGTTTTTGTCACGTCAAAATAGACATTTTTTAAAAAAAACCTCAAAATGAAGTTCACACCCATGTCAACAAAAGGTTTACTTTTAATATGATATTTGGGATTTTTGTTTTTAAAGAACAAAAATTTGAGTACTGGCCAAATATTACAGCATATTTTATAACAAATTATGAATTTACCTTGTTATCATTTCTTGCATTTACGAGTATTCTCATAATCTTTGTCTTTTCTCTGTGTTATTTTCAGGCTCACTTGTTGTGACCTCTCATTGAGAATTTTCATTTTCTCTTGCATCTGATTATGGTTATGGGTAAACAAGAGTCAAGTCATCTGCAAAATCCAGATCATCAAGCTGTTTAGTCAGATTCCTCTGGATTCCATTTCTGTTGTGTGATGTTGATGTTTTCATAACTCAATCTACTGCTAGTAAAGAAAGAAATGGAGACAAGAGGCATCCCTGTCTCACTCCCGTTGTAATAATAAACGGTTCTGTAAGTAAGCAAGACGAGCTTTCATTGCATTGGGAAACATATGGAGAACAAGAGAAATGGAGAACAAGAGAAATAAAGTCCAACAAGAAAATATGAATCTTCAACTCAAATGTGAAGTCAGTCCTACTGTATAGCCCTGAGACATAGAGAGAAACAAAAACAACAACCAAAAAGCTACAGACTTTTATAAACGGGTGCTTGCGTTGAAGGATCCCATTACACCCCCATTGAGGCATATTGGGAATATGGCATTAGGCACATATTTTCTTGACCATCGACACACTAGAGGTGATGTGGTCAGCATCACGCCGGCTTTCTTAACTTTCCCAGAGTTGCTCCAAGAGTTGAGAAAGAGAGGCAATGGATAGGACACACGTTGAGGAAACATGCTGATAGCATTACAAGGCAGTCCTTGTTCTGGAATCCACAGGGAAAGAGAGGCAAAGGTAGACTCCCCCCCCCAAAACAAAAAAAAAACCACATGGAGAAGAGAACTGGATACAGATGTGAAAATGATGAGGAAAACATGGAAAAAAACTTGAGCAGATGGCACGGGACAGGAGGATGGCATGTGTTTGTTGAAGGCCTATGCTCCTTGGGGAGCTAAAGGGTATTGATTGGTTGATGAATTTACAGTATCACTAACCTGCCATCCATTTTCAATTTTCTGAGTGAAAATTCCGTAATCATAACGAATGCCATAACCATAAGCAGCTAAACCAAGGGAGGCCATGGAGTCCAGGAAGCATGCAGCTAGGCGGCCCAAGCCACCATTGCCAAGGCCAGCATCTTGCTCTATCTCCTCCAATTCCTCTATGTCCAGACCCAGCTATGAAAAGATGCATGATAGTATGATTATGTTCAAGTTAACATTTATCTCCTCACTGTCAGTAACAACAATCTTGGTTATAACAACTTCAGGCTTTATGTCAAACACGCAGCTTCAAGATGCCATGCCAAACTTAAAACTTTAGGCAACATACAATGCTGTCATGTCAAACAACCAACTTCAGGCAACATACAATACTGTCATGTCAAACAAACATATTCAGACTGCAGTGTCAAACATACTTCAGCTTGTCACATCAAACACACAACTAACTTTGCTTTATCATGTCAGACATAATTTGCCTACAACTTCAAGCCTTCATGTTAGAAGCACAGGGTCAGGCTACGTCAAACATACAGTTTCAGGCTGTTATGCCCAACCTACAACTTCAAACTCTCGTCTAAAACACACAATTTACCCACAACTTAAGGCTGTCTTGAGAAACATAATCGTATCTAGAGACATCATATAGGTAAAATATTTATGAATTCCCCAGGATTACTGTGTGATTAATAATATATATATGCTTATAGAAACATAGTAAGAACAAAAGGGCAGATGACATGCCAAGAGGTAGGACAATGTGCTCAAAGATGGACAGATGACATGTCAAGAGTTCAGAAAATTTTCTCAAAGATGGACAGATGACATATCAAGAGGTAGGACAATGTGCTCAAAGATGGACAGATGACATGTCAAGAGGTAAGAAAATGTGCTCAAAGATGGACAGAAGGCATGTCAAGAGGTAGGACAATGTGCTCTTCAAAGATGTAAAGTCATTCATACAGTTTGTGAGAAGAGGAAATCAGAGGAACCCACCTGATACATGGCTTCATCACATGAGCTCTGGATCCCCAGGTTGACCATTGTGTTTGAGAGTGTACGGCCCATGTAAAACTCCAGGGACAAGTAGTAGACTCTCTGAAAAGCAAAGAAACAAAATATTTTTGGACAAAACATGATTGTTGACAATAGTTCATTGACATGTAACATTACTAAACATGATTGTTGACAATAGTTCATTGACATGTAACATTACTAAACATGATTGTTGACAATAGTTCATTGACATGTAACATTACTAAACATGATTGTTGACAATAGTTCATTGACATGTAACATTACTAAACATGATTGTTGACAATAGTTCATTGACATGTAACATTACTAAACATGATTGTTGACAATAGTTCATTGACATGTAGCATTACTAAACATTTATATACTTTAAGATATATTACCTAAATACGTAAACTATTTACACCTGTAATATAATTTTGTTCCTCTGTTCTGTGACCTGGGTGGTAGTCACGGTACAACCTTTCACTGAACATTTTATATTTGTTTATACATCTGTGTGTGAGGCATCTGACTGGTTATGTGATTACAGCACTTGCCCACCTGAGGCAAAGTTACTTGTTCCGGGATAAAAAAACCTAGTAGTGTCTCACATCATTCTACTAAACTGTAAATGTGTACCTCACTCTGCTCTTGAGTTAGGGATGGCAAAGGCAGTGAGGAAGGGAACTGGTCACAACCTCTCATAACGCTGTTACCTAACACAGTTAAGCCTCTAGCCCAGCCTTTCTCAACCATTTTGTCCTGGAAACAATTTTCAGGTCTCAGGGAACCCCTGCAAAACATTATTATATCTAGAGCTCATGGCACCTTAACGTGATCAGTAAGTTGTAAATATAATAATCCAATAAAAATTGTCAATGCTTTTTTGAGCAGAGAATGTTTTCTGTGGATCTGTTTATTTTGGTCAACTTATTAGTCTACTTGTGTGTGGTTCCCCCTCCCTACAAAGGATGTCAACTCTAATTCAAGTCAGTGGCTTAGGTAGAATAAACTTCAGTTTTTCCTTGTTTAAATTTCCCACTTAATTTTGTTTTTAACTTATCCAAGAAGGCCTATAAGTCTTATCACAAATTACTACTCTACAAAATGCTAATGAAATCTGGTATGTGCAAGAGTGAACAAGGTCCTATTGCACACTGCCATACAGGGCTGCTCGGTCACTGTCCACAACTGTGAGCTCTAGCATGGCCTGGCGCACAATGTTAAAACAAAACAATGTTTATTTATGTCAATCATGATTTAGTGAGGAACCCTAGGTTTCTGTGTACCCCAGTTGAGAAACCCTGCTCTAACACTTCACTCCCCTATGTTAGTAACTACTTTGAGATTACCTTTACCTTTTACATCTGTCTCTCTGCAAAGTTTTTACCGCCTATTTCTGAACACTGTCACCCACTGCTTTCTTCTATGGACTGCATACCTGTCAACCTCCTGAGACAAAAATCTGTACGCCGGATCCAAAAAATCCTTACAAACACCCAAAAATCCTTACGCAAAAAATATATTAATAAATTATACGCAATACAGTTTTAAAATGAGAAATGACATAGACAAATCTATTAGCATTTGAATTATTGTGATATAAAACATGCTAATAGTCTCATGCTGTTCTTTACATATAAAAAACTTAGTGATCATGAGGTACACTATTCTTTCGATGTACAGTGTTTTGTATTATAATCAACACATGCACTTTTAGCACTTTGCAGAATTGCATTTGTGGGCTTAAAGTCTGCACAGCATGTATCAATGTTAATCTTACACTGTAAAATAGAAGTGAGTGTCCGCATTCATGGACCTCCTGCAGTCTGTGTGGATTTTTTTTATCGTTGAAAATGATCTTTCGCAGTCAGCATTGCTGTGATGGAGTATCAGCAGTCGCTGAATGATGACTTTCAAATTAGGGAAGCGGATGGCACCAGTACTAGTTTTCTGGTCCACAACTTCCAGCCAATAGCTACAGAAGCTCTTTTTCTGACCACTATCTGTCAGTAGAGGCACACACACATCAGACAACATACAGTAGAGAATGATTAAAAAATACAACGAACAAAGCAAACGGCTAACAGCAAAAACAAAAATAAACAAAATTATGAACAGAATATCAAATGTAGGAAGAAAAAACGTACCACCAAAAATTTACAAAATTATTATTTAAGAGTTGGTAGCCTAGACCAGTGATAACAGATTGCTACTTTATTAAAAAATAAAGCAGCGAATCTCGAGCGCTGGAATAAAGTAGCCCTACTCAACGCAAACGAACTTTTTTTTCTAGTTATGTAGGGCCTACACAGAATATTATGACAATTTATCGGAAATATATTGAAGGGCAAGATATAACTGGAAAGATTAAGACAGCGATTAAATTGCAACAAAGCAAAACTACAGCAATATCTAACCAAGTCATAAGTACTTAGCTTTTTTAACTCTTTAAGTCCCAATCGACTTTATATATCCTCAGGGGTTAGACGCGCTTGGCCCAATCAACTTTATAAAGCGTTTAGTATATGTGCCTCTGTTTGAGACTATTTCTAATTATAACTACACACAAACCACCCAAAACGTCATTTCCGACTGCAAGTACATTCTTTTAAATACCGCATGTGTTTAAGAGTGAACGGGTTTTTGTTTTGAGATATTTATTTAAAAATGCACCGGGGTGGCCATTTTTGCTTGGGCCAAACCAACTTTTTTGCTTGGGACTGAAAGAGTTAAACAAAATGGCGTCGAAGTGTGGCGGCAAGCAAGCGTGGTCATTGATAACAGGTAACTTTAAAAATACGTCATGTCACGCTGAAAACCAAAAGCGTTTGAGGCCAAATTCAAAGTTTTTGCCGAATTGTTGTGTATAAAAGGATTTACGAGGGTTAGTTACTCTTTATATGTTATAGCGTCCCTAGTTCCTCCACACAGTCAACTGTGACAAGACCCATGTAAAGTATTCCTAAGATCATTACTTCCTCCTTGTCAATTGTGACAATATCCATGTATAGGTTTCCCTGGATAATTACTACTTCCTTGTCATTTGTGACAAGATCCATGTACAGTATTCCCTGGATAATTACTTCTTCCCTGTCATTTGTGATGATGTGACGTGTACTGGAATAGAGCCTACAGTAATCTGACAGCTTACTGTAACCTCATAGCAGCTCTATGATTTGCTAGCTAAAAAACATGCATTATATTGCCTGTCTACTTCTGCAGCTCACCTTTTGTCCCACCCTCTTTTCTTTAAACACGTGCTAACACAGTGTTTACAATTTTAGTGACCGGTCAGTCATAACAGGAAGCAAATCAGGCTTTGTTTACTTTGTTCTACTCAAGCGAGCTCATCAGTCAATCATAATACCTGACAGACAGACAGCACGTGAGAGAGCGACGTGAGAGAGCGACGTGAGAGAGCGACGACACAGACTCTTTGTAGTTTTATTCAGGGAAAGTCTAGAACTCCCCTGTGCTCTTTGATCTCGAGACGCGGGCATTCTGAAGAGAAACTCGCTAGTAGAAATAAAGTCTTTGATGTCGGTCAACAACTTCAGGCGAGAGACTCTGGCAGTCTGAATCGTAAGCCTTGCATCTTGAGCTCTAGCTTCTGAATCTTCGTCACACACACAGAAGCGCAAAATTAACACCATTAGAGATCAGAGAAATCTAATGATATATATATACTGCTGTTTTCTTAACCCCGCCATCAGAAGTCAGTCAGAATTTGAATAGTCTAGGGCGCAGTCCGAGAACCATTTTTCTTGTTGGAAGTGTTTATAAGTGATCCGTGGAGATTTTCGTTCTGAATTTTCTGGTAAGAGGAAAATAGTGCTAAGGATTTAAAAGTGGTGACAGCATTTAAACACCTAGCGTCTATTATTTTTAAATGCCATACGCAAAGGAACAGACACCGACAATAGGGAAAATACTGTGTGTCTTTTGAACTTAGGACTGACAGAGAGGATGAGAGATCATCTTGTCCCCGTCGTTATATATAGAGATATCAACATAGAATGGTAGCAATTTTTCCCACAAATGTTCTCTCATATTTTTCGCAGACCTGATCTTAAGGGCGACCAACGGTCTTTTACTTTTCTGGTTCGTTATCCATTTCATTTATAAGCGTGTACTCGCCGATGATATTGGATGACAATAAATATAAATACTGGACTTACAAAATCCAGATTACCATTTTTACCAGCCCACAGTGGTGTATACATGTAACATTATTATTGTTCCCCGACTCCCGACAGTCGTATTCAAGTGGACTATATATATACATATCTTTATACACTGTGCAGAATCGGTGCTCTGACACAGAGTTGGCCGATAGAAGAACCATCATCATCATTTTTAAATATATTTTTAGAAACCAGATGTATCCCAATACTGGAAATATTCCCCTCTCTAAAGGGTAAACCTCAAGGCTTCTCACATTTCCAACTATTGGTAGGAACACCTATATCCAGATAGAAGCACCATATTCGGCGTTCACCTCACTAGTTTTTTTGGGGGATGAACTGGGGCCAATTAGGATTGTCGACAGCTGGGGGTGACAGTGTAATCATAGTGAAATAGGAATTATGTTCATGGAATAATTCTGTTACCAAGGGATACCACAGACCTCCTATAGGAGCCAATTAGGTAAGAGTGTGATAAGTGGCTACTGTGCGAGAGAATGTGTGATGATTTTCTTGTTTTGCTGGGAATTATCCATAAATCTGATTGTCTAAATTTTGTTTACTTTACTTGGTCTTATAGTGTACCAATATTGTTTATTCTGTAACCTAGTGTTAACCTTCAACCTTTGGGGTTAATAATTTTGGTTTTTTCTCTCTCTATACAGGGAAGGTGCACCTCTCTTCTTTATTTCCTATGTATGTAAATGATTTCTTGATATCTTTTAGATAATTGGTGTTGTCAAGTTTAGTGATAATAAACTACAAAGAAACTTAACTTTGTGTTTTGGTCAGACCCATATCCATTTTATCCTTAGTTTTTCACGTTTGTGTGTCATTGTTGTCACATATTGTTGTGTGTGAGTAGAGTAACCTGTTCTTTCATTAGATAGGGAGGCAAAGACTGTCCTATAATAAAGCATACTTGTACGGATAGGCTGGATGAGAGAAACCTACTCACTCCAGAGACATATCTTTCCCTCAACCTACCACCTGTGAAATCTATTTTCAATACATTCTCGTGTATCAGTCAACCTTTACTCTTTACTTAGACTGGGCCCAATAAACCAATTAACCTACCATATGGCAGACGAGACCCAGGCATAGCATTGCCAGGATCATTACTTCTTCCCTGTCATTTGTGACATGATCCAGGTATAGTATTCCCAGGATCATTACTTCTTCCATGTCATGTGTGACGTGACCCAGGTATAGTATTCTCAGGATCATTACCCAGGTATAGTATTCCCAGGATCATTACTTCTTCCCTGTCATTACTTAATGGATTACCCTCAAGACAAAGAAAGAACGATTACTGCTCACTCAGGCATGACGTAAAGAGGCAACTAATATGAACTTGTGTGTGAGGCTGACAGCGTTATATAAAACAAACTGCTTCAGAAAACACTGTTGCTCCACGGGGAAACTGAAATGAATGGATATACACGTAGCTGCCTGTAACAAAATCTTTGATGGCAAGTCAGCGTACGGCATAACTGGCTCTGTAACTAACGGCATAATTGGCTCTGTAACTAACGGCTTAACTGGCTCTGTAACTAACCTGTATCCTGGTTCACAGTTTGTATCATGATATTCTTATCCTTCTCTGACACTTTCGGAGTATTAAACTCGGAAACACCCCTCCTATGAACATAAGCATGATTTGTTGGTGCACAAGTGAGACACTAGATATGAAGCTACATATGTTTGACATACAAATGACTATAAAGAAACAGTAAAACAAAATGAATATTGCTGTGATATGAGTGTGCCTTGTGTAGTTCCCATGGGGTCTCTGAGGTGAGAAAGAAAGAACAGGCTACTGTTCCATAAGGCATGTTGTAAATGGCGAGTAGGTTGTGCATAAGGCTGGCAACCTCATCATTTGAAACATGTTGTTACAGAAAACACCAGTACAGAAGCATGTGCCTTGACTCAGACCTTCTGCAAAAAGACAAGACATCAACTTTAACGTCCCTCCTCTTCAATGACTTAACGTCCCTCCTCTTCAATGACTAATTACTTCCAGTACCGTATGCTATAAATACCAGGTTGTTTTTGGTCGGCCTCTCTTTCGTTTTCCTTCAGAGGTCCAAAGCATAACTGTTCTTGTGATGGCATCGGGGTCTCTTCTGGGGACATGGCTGACCCAGCTCCAGCGTCTGCCAGCTATGATGGTGTGCATGTCCTCTTGCTTGCTACGAGTAAGCAGATCTTGGTTAGTGATGGTATTCGGCCAAAAGATTCGGTGAATTTTTCTTAGGCATGTTGTGTGAAAAGAGGACAATTTCGACATTTCCTTCTCTGTAACTCTCCAGCATTCCGCACTACAGAGAAGCACAGTGAGGTCAATACTACTTCCAACATGATCTAATACGTTATTTGCCTTTTTTCACTCTCATTCTCTCACATTATAACCCACATAAACAAAAGCTTCTAGGGGTCCTCAATAATTTTTTAGAGTTTAAAGGGGTCCTGAGACCAAAAGTTTGAGAAATGCTGTCCTGGGCCATCTCCGTATCGAACAGCCATTGGTTTCTCGTGTGCGTGTGTTTAACTGTTATAATGTGTGTTACGTTTACAATGAAGGTGTATTTTTCAATCCGTTTTCATAGATGGAGCATCCGCATTTGCCAGTGTTCTGACATTTGTTACGGGTGGTGAACTAAACCATGTCAAGGCTAATTATAAATTTCAAAATACCGTAAAATAGCGCAAAGACTAATTCAATTTGACAGAACGAACGAACTTTATTACCAGAGGGTTGGGAGAGAAAGAGAGAGACAGAGGAAGGGAGGGAGAGAGAGAGACTCATAACTGTATAGAGTATTTTACAGGTTTATTATGAAGCTGGACATTGTGTTATACAGGAAGTGAAGATAAAGTGACTTGCCTAGAGAATACAATGAAAGGCTCCTCGGTAGTGTAGTGGTTACAAGTGGTTAACACGCCTGCACACAATGCAGTAGACCAAGTTAAATTCCCGCGATGTGGCAGATCTCACCAGTCGGCAGTTTAATAAGGCGAAAGTAAAATCGTGTACATTCACCATAAAACTTTCCAGGCAAAATATGGAAGATAATGTACATTTGTTTCTTGAATGTAGACTACTGCTCCTGCAGGCCATTGGTCAAAGGCGACTAAGAAGAGGTTGTGTCAATTGATTTACTACACAAATCACAGCTACAAGAGCAGACGACTGTTTTGTTTCATACTTCCTGCAATAGGCACTGTAGCGAAATCTGTGAGATAATCGCTTATTTCAGTAAGATTTTAGTACTATGATAATAAATACACCAGCCCTCGGGTGTCTGACTATTTTCATCTTCGACGCCAGTAGAGCGCTGCCTTTTGTGCAGTGGGAATGCTAAGAAAATGACCCGCCGTAAAATCTAACACGCTTTTAGTTTCGGTTTAGAAACGTACAATAAACATTTTAACATCTCGCCGATCTGCTGCACGAAACGGCGGGGAAAAAAGCTTGTAATTAACGATTTGCCAACTGTGTGACCAAACTGGCGTTTGAATTAACGTAATATGTTAACTTTAAAACTAAAATGTGTAATAATTCGGACATTTCCCAGTAGTACGAACGAGACGATTGTAATAATTAACGCCAACACTACCAAAGTTTTGAAAAATCCCTCTTCGCTCTGCAAGCGGTCTCTTTAATATATACACGCTGTGGGCAAAGCCAGCAGAGACAAACACACAGACAGTTTTCCATTCCCTCCTAGCGGTAATATTCTGACGTCACTCAAACTAGTTGGTTATTTGAATAATAGAGACAGGGGGGAAAGATGGCAGACTTGTGTAAAAGTTATATTTGACGATTGACAGTGACAAAACTGAAAATCTGAACCATAATGAAACTGACCATAAAAATCATATGGTAGTATAGCTTAGAGTCCCCTGAGCAAAAATATGTTTTAAAAAATATGGTAGTCCAAGTATTAGCCAAGTTATTGAGAAAATACTATATGTCTAAGAACGCTTGGACGGACAGACTGTTGTTCTTGCTCGTTACACATAACGTTATTGGGGACGCTAGTTTAAAAAAAAGAGGCATTGGAGTAATTCAAATCCTATTGGTTGGTATAAGAGTATAGGAGTAAAAGGGGGGAGATAGGAAAAATGTTAACTAAAACTAAACATCTTTTTCTATTGGCATAACTAACGCAGACTGACCAATGGACTATGAGGCACATAGTTTGTTTGGAATTGTTTTGTTTTTTCAAACTAAATTCAAAATTATTTAGTAGTGCCTGCTTTCATTGGTCGGCTCTAATAGATATTGGCAAGAGGCATAGTGGTCTCGTGGCCATTTGACTAGAAAATTTTATACAAACAACTACGTTGAGAGCAGATGTGATAAATTGTAAAATTAACTACTAAATTCACAAGGTGGACGAGGCAGAGCAAAACTGTGGCCATATTCTTTGCCAGTCAACGTTATTTGTGACATATTTCTTTGAATTAGTGGTAAGAATGCTTTATGTATTTACATGCTTGATTAAAACTGCACAAGTTAGATACTGCTATGGGGAAAAGTGAAGGACATGCCGGGAGCAAACATTATTGAGTCCTCACATTGAACTGTATTTGACTGTTGCATATTATTATGATTTTGTATTAATAATTTTGTATTGGAAGATGTTAGGAAGCCTCAGTGTTCCATGAACACTCTTCAACATGCCTAGAGCGTTTATAATTTAGAAAAGAAAAATCATATAAAAGGAGATGTGGTTACTCCACGTTATTGTATTGAAGCAAACTAGGTAAAAGTATACCAACGGGCTGATCACCCGTTTGCCAGACACTTCGATTACGGAAACAACGGCAAATGCCATTGCCCTAAAGACGCCACTAGGCGTGATGGGAAACAATGGCAAAGAAAACCTATCTGCTGTTGCCCTAAGACGCCACTAGGCGTAATGGCCACTGACTGCTTTGACGGTCGGTGGCTAAGGACAGAAGAAGAAGGTAAAAGTACAGTGGCGTATCTACCATAGGGACCTGAGGTGTGGTCACAGAAAGGTGTGAGTCATATAATTAGGGGCTGATGCACATGAATGCACACGAGGCTGACCCCATACCTTCATGTATACATAGGGATAAGAAGTTGGAATCAGATATGAAAAGGCCAGGGTGTCTTTTTATTGCAGAGTTTTTATTTCCTGTTACCATCCGGTGACAGGAAACCTGATGAGTGAGTGTAAAGTGAAAAGTCTCCATTTAAAAGTTGCTGTCAGCTGATAGCCTGAAGGAGCTTGTGTGTGGGTGCTGATCTATTATATCTGCAACGACATCCTGACTTATTATCATCATACCAAGAATCCCAGGTGACACGTTAACAGCTGGGACATCTGACACTTCAGCATAATAAACTGGTTCTTATTAAAATAAAACTGAATTATATGGGGAATGACGAAAACAACAGCTCCTCATAACCAATGACTATCACTAGCAGTTATTAAAGTTTTAGTCTGTGAATACATCTATAGGAACTCTATATAATAACATTACATTCATAGGACCAAGAGTCCATATTTTTTAGTTAAAGCATTATATGTAAATATATTTCCTCATTTTCAAAGACCTGTCCAAAAGAGATGGCGGGACAGGCAGATTAAATTGTACAAAGAAAAAAAAACATTCCAATTTTAAAAGAAAACTTTAACCACAGTCTTATTTATTTTCTTATAGTGAGTTAAAGTGTATTGTGTTGATGTACCATCACTTTCATTTCACCCCTAGACACTAGAGACATCATACACCAGCCACTAGAATCAAAATACGGACTGTGTGAGATCTAGGGAGGTAGCGTTAGGTCCCCTGATAATATATATCATCATCATCTTTTTTTAGAGTCAGGGACCTACATGTGCTTGACCTCACACAGTTGACACAGCTATCTTTCTTGTTAGGTATAACATCTTAACCTCCCCAGCAAATTTACCTTTGCTATAGGCACCAACTGCAATGGTGATTCATGCTACATAAGGAGCGAAATAGGAACAGACGAATAGTTGTACAAATTACCTACACGTTCAACATATTCCTGTTCACGACTTTTCTTTCATGCGTTAGCCAAAACACAATTAGTTTGTACTTAATCAGTCGATAATAGTATAATAGATATATCTCAATCAATTTTACTGTTGGTGGTGGCCAGTCATATGTAGAATAATGAGAATAACTTAAACTTGGTACACAGTCATGTGAAGAATAATGAGAATAACTTAACTCTTAGTATACGAACGGCCTTCTAGAGAGGCCGATGATCGATCCCCGTCAATAGCAAAAATTTATAGCTGAATGCATGTTTCAAACCACTGATCAATTTAGTTACGTGCATGATGTAGGGGTTTCATTTCTTCACATTTTGATATATAACACTTATGTTATCTTTATAAATAAATTATTTATTGCAAAATCTGTAATGGTAGTCATGAAAGGCAGCTCGTATACTAAGAGTTAAACTTGGAACACAATCATGTGTAGAATAATGAGACTAATTTTAACTTGGTACATAGCATACCTGTTAACCTGTACGAATTTTTCGTACAATGTACGTATTTTTGATACGTTTAGCAGTTGTTCTGTGTTGCTCACCGCTGCAGCAATAAGCCCCTGATATCTGGTCTTAATTTCTGGTTCTCTCAGCTTGTAGGTCTTAATGCTCATTTCTCCCGTTCGTTTACTTAGTTTCTTGCGTGATGTTGGGCAGTTCCTAGGCTGAGCAACTCTTTCAGTTGTTCTTTTGATTGTAAGCAGGTAGTGATTCCTTCCAATCCCTGGCCCCCTCCAGACTCTAGCATCCCGGACATATTTGAATGAGCTTCTCCTAACAATGGCACAGTCGATCACTGACTTCTCATTCTTTGTTGGTTCACATCTAGTGTATGCATGTATGCGCTCATGGGGGAACTTTGTGTTTGTAATGATCAGATTCTGCTCACTGCAGAATCTAAGAGTCGCTTTCCATTGTCATTGAGAGTATCTTCTCCATATCTTCCGATAACTCCACCCCATCTAGCATGGTCATTTCCAACTCTGGCACTGAAATCTCCAGGAATGATAATTTCATCTAGGCAGTCATCCACTGTCCTTTGAAGCAGCTCGAAGAATTCCTCCTTGACCTCTGCTCTCTCATCCTCATTTGGCCCATACACTATGACCAGGTTGACTATGGTTTCTCCTTCTTTTAGTTTCACAACCATAATGCACTCCGGGACAAAGCTCCATCCCTTGATACGATCTTTTTGGTTAAATATTTCCAATAAATTAATATCATAATATTCTGTGTAGGCCCTACAAAAGTAGGGACAAAAATGGTTTATTTAAGTTGAGTAGGCCTACCTACTTTATTTCAGCAGTCGAGATTCGCTGCTTATTTTTTAATAGTAGCAATCGATTACCATGATCTAGACTACCAACTCTTAAATAATAATTTTGTAATTTTTTGGTGGTACGTTTTTCTTCCTAGATTTGAAATTCTGTTCATAATTTGGTTAATCTTTTTTTTTTTTTTTAGCTGTTAGCCGTTTGCTTTGCTTTGTTTTATTTTGTGTGTGTGTGTTGTTCTCTTAATCTTTCCAGTTATATTTTGATCATCTAAATTTCCAACAAATTAATGTTATAATATTCTGTGTCTGCCCTACATAACTAGGAAAGAAGTTTGTTTGGGTAAATTCACACATAGAACATTTAGACTAGATTAATGTTTCATTTTGAACAGGGTGCTCAGTCATATGTATAAAAGTGGAATGAGATTATTGCTGCAGCTGTGATTTAAGAGGGAAATTATAATAACAGTTCATCATACTGATTCATATATGCATGGGGGCTGACAACTACATCATGTAAAACAAATAGCCACAGAAACCAAAACTGCAAGAGTATGTGAAAGCTTGGTGCAAGCTTCCTGTAAGGGGGGGGGGGGGGGGGCAGCTGTAGTGGTGTCTCCATGCTCCATAAGGAGCTTAAAGGGAAAAAATGATGATGATACTGAATCAGGATGCTGAAAAGTACATTATATACAGGATGTTGTCAATGTTGCAATCAAGAATCAGGATGCTGAAAAGTACATTATATACAGGATGTTGTCAATGTTGCATTCAAGAATCAGGACACTGAAAAGTACATTATATACAGGATGTTGTCAATGTTGCAATCAAGAATCAGGATGCTGAAAAGTACATATACAGGATGTTGTCAATGTTGCATTCAAGAAACAGGATGCTGAAAAGTACATTATATACAGGATGTTGTCAATGTTGCATTCAAGAATCAGGATGCTGAAAAGTAAATTATGTACAGGATGATGTCAATGTTGCATTCAAGAATCAGTATGCTGAAAAGTACATTATATACAGGATGTTGTCAATGTTGCATTCAAGAATCAGGATGCTGAAAAGTATATTATGTACAGGATGTTGTCAATGTTGCATTCAAGAATCAGGATGCTGAAAAGTACATTATATACAGGATGTTGTCAATGTTGCATTCAAGAATCAGGATGCTGAAAAGTACATTATATACAGGATGTTGTCAATGTTGCATTCAAGAATCAGGATGTTGTCAATGTTGCATTCAAGAATCAGGATGCTGAAAAGTACATTATGTACAGGATGTAGTCATTGTTGCATTCAAGAATCAGGATGTTGTCAATGTTTCATTCAAGAATCAGGACACTGAAAAGTACATTATGTACAGGATGTTGTCAATATTGCATTCAAAACATAAACAAAGAAACTGGTTTTCAGAATAATACAGATGTTTGCTTAACAAAACTTTTAATGGAGTGCTTAGCTGGTTGTTTATCTCAACATGTTCACTTCCCAACGAGGTGATGATGTCACTTGTATGGACTGATGGATTCTCTAGTGTCTAATACTTCTCTTTCTATTTAGTTGTCTAATGTTCTACTCCTCTTTCTTATGACAGCCTACCATTTACTTAGTCTTGTTATTTGTTTACAACTCTTCTCTATTTATTTCTTAGTCGAAAAAAAGAAAAGAAACTGCAATGCACAAGAATCACCAAAAAACAGCAAGAGAAATATGAGACAATGTAGAAGCCAGATAAGGACTATAATACAATAGTAAATCAAACATGATAAAATGTGCAACACATTATACTTCTGAACGCAAACATCCCCCAAAACCACCCCACTCCCCTAATTAAGCTCCATGAAATGACGCTCAAACTATCCCAGGTAGCTACTACCGCACTTATCTATATTTCAGTGATAACTAGGACAAATGGTAGTGCTTACATAATCAAGCTTGACCTTACAGACAAAACAATGTCAAAACAGACAAACACATACACATGAAAACCATGCTTCGTTTTTTTTTAAAATATAGTACCCCCCCCCCCCCCCAAAAAAAAACCAAACAAACAAAAAATGAATGATCTACAGTAAAGAGGTCAAAACACATGTTCTAATAACTGCAAGGCTTTCCCCACAATAACAACAGCACGGAGCGTCAGTGTTAAGAGATAGTCAGCGTGCAGTGTGAATGTGTCCAGTGTGAATGTGTCGTGTTACAGCTGTGTGCTGATTTATCAGCTGTACAGTAAGATTAGTAACAGTGCCTTATTATTATCCTGCCAAATGGTCAGTTGTTCCAGGAGACAGTAAAGTAAATTCGCTGAGACGTAATTAATTATAATTATTATCAATACTGGCGTATAAACCTGATGAAACATGAAAGACCGTAATTACTGATGCCGTATAAATCTGAAACATAATAAACAACTGATAACGTATAATCCTGACACATAAATAAATTATAAATACTTATGGCTTATAAACCTGATAAATATGGATAGCTTATAAACCTGACACATAATTAATTTACAAACACTGGTAGCTTATAAACCTGACACATTTAATTTACAAACACTGATGGCATATAAACCTGACACATAATTAATTTACAAATACTGATGGCTTCTGAAACATAATACATTATAAATATAAGTGGCTTAGAATCATTTTATTCCTTCTGTTCAAATATCATATATCGAAATGTACCAGGGAGACGACATGAAACTTAGCAAATATGAAAATGGAAAGCAAATGATCACAAGAATCACACGTCATCATTTAATAAAAACAAAGCAATCAACTGCACAAAACATTTCAAAAAAGGAGATGGAAATAAAAACAGCACACTGTATTATTTTTTCTTCAGTACAGAAATGCATGGTGTGCTACAGGTCTGAGAAGAAAAAAAAACAATTATAATTTTGAGGTTTACATAATAAAGAACACTGTATAACTGGTGTTTATTTTGGAGGAGAGTGACAGATAGAATGAATGGAAGAATAAAAAAAAGGTGATATCTATATGGTAGTCTGCGAGTTGAATGAACTGCCTCTCCCTGGGAAAGTCTACTAGAAATCCTTCATTCAGAATTCTCATGATTAAGCAGGTATTTTCTGGATGATAAATTCTTTCTCGATGATAAATTCTTTCTCAGGCATCCTCCAAAAGGACTATGTAGAATACATAAAGTTGAGAAAGGAGATTTGTGTTGTGACCTTTTACTCCCCTTCTTTCCCCATTCATTTCTTCATTTTTCGATTTGGTGGTCTCTGTTCATACCGCGATAGTGTTATTAAACGGCTGATTGACGATCCTTAAGGATTAATTGTAATCGCTTAAGTTGTAAAACCAGACTGACTTCCTATGGTAACTGTGAAAACGATCATCTAGGCGCATTGTTCACTACAAATTCGTTCAGACACTTGGGCGAATAATACAAAAGGAAGACCAGATGTTGTCTGCAATATGTCGCAGTTTATCCTTCTGGGGACCAGGAAAGTACAGGTGATAATTGTTTAATCCCTTCCGCCCAGACATTGTCTGTGAAATTATTACAGAGAAACCCGTCTGGGTAGACAAATTAGCGAGGACACTATCTGCAGCGAGAAGGTTACAAATCGTAATTGAAAGGTTCCCGAAAAGGGCGGAAGAAGTCGGGCCATATATGTGAGATTAGGTCATGTGTTTAAATTTTTCAATGATATTTTAAAATACGAGGGGGAAAGTAAATAACTGTCAACCCCGACCCCCTGCATTCTGGTCATGGATTGGATCACAGGAGAGTCAGAAATAAAAATGTATTCTGATTGGAAGTTTTGCCTGAAACACCTGGTGGAAGTGTGGGCAAAAAAACTGCAATATAACCTAGCAAATTCGGAGGCTAAAACACATTGCATTCCAGAACCGTCAAAGAGAAAGCTCGGACTGAAGCTAGAAAAGAATAGAGTTAGGATTCTGACCTTATAGGACCAGACAAAACACGTATCAGAACTCCTGAACACTACAGCAAGGAAAACCTACCATTTAATATGGAAACCGGACTCCTACAGGACCTACTCACAAAGTCACAGAAGTTCTAACTAGCAATAAAACCCCTGACGTGTGTTTGAGCATCATCATCCTTGTATCTGCATCTCTGCCAAGAGAAATCTTGTGCGAAGGCAGATACCTTTGAAGGCCCGCATTAGATACTCTAGGTTTTGGCCATTGTTGGACCATCATTGCAGAGCAAATGGGAGGGAATCCGTGACAGGTGTCCAGCTACATGAAATAAAATATCCTGACCAATGTAAGTTAATTTAACTACGGCTCAGCCCCCCAGGGTGTAGATTTTTATATTTATAAACAAATTTCAGCCCAAATAAAGATAACAAGAAAAAAATTACAACAGACTCTGTTATGTTGAATTAAAAAAAAAAAAAAGATTATAGATTCCCACATTTACTACTTTACAAATGAACAAAAATGTATATGTTCTGTTTAGGAAAAATCTAAACTATAGTAATCATTTGGACCAGATGAGCTTTTCTATGGTGGTTTTCTGCCTGGCAGGTTGTCGTGTGGTGAGTCACTGGGGCAACTACTACAGTAGTTTTTGCCAGGAATAGTCTGAGATATAGATATAAGGTCTCTAGAAATTGGCTCGTTAAGAAAGAATAAAGACCTATTCGAGATAGGGACAAGAAGACAGGAATGCGAATGCTTTTTACTAGACAGTGTTTTCTAATTAATTATGGAAAGAGTTCTGTTTCCCCACGACCTTAGCTTCTGCCCTTAGATCCCGTAAAGAAAAAGCCCCCAACCTCATCTGAGTAGAGAAAGGTTCCTATAGGTGAATATGTAACACCGACAGCACGAGTGATACATTAACAAACTCTTGATAATGATCAACCGATCGTTGGGTTTATTAATGAAATATCCACTCATATAGGGTTAGTAATGGTTAGAACGTGATGATGGTGAAAGACGATTCACACAAAACACACAGATGAGATAATAAAATTACAGTTAATTAAGTAATAGTTAATTAAGAATGAACTGGTGTAAAGTGAAATGATGATGTGATATGATACGTGTTACCAAAATGGTGAGTACTCTACACAGTCCATGTGTCTCTAAATGCTTCTCCTAGATATGAGGATTCACATGTATGCATAAAATGTCCCAAGTTGTTATACGTTATGTCGAGTGGGGTATCTCTAAGCTGAGGACGTTCTGATGAATACTGTTGTCGTACGGAGAACGCTGACGAGATATCTATGTATATTCCTTCACTGGTTGAGTATATCTCTGTAGTGTTGATCAACAGTTAATAGCTGTCATATGAACAAAAGGTCTGTTGTCTAATCTCCCGAGGGTACTGGTCAGACTGGATATCTTCACGAAATGTTAGTGATATGTAGACTCATAATCTTGCGTATGTAGTCGTGATTCATATACTTTCGAGTCTGCTTCATAAAATGCGCTTAAGAGTGTGTTGCACGTGGTATAAATATGCGATTCCTCTTTTGAGCTCTTTTGCTTGACTTCAGATAATAATGATCTTTCGAGTGAGTTGAATTTATGATGACTCTGTATTGAACTTGTGATAACGATGTATTGAACTTGTGAGCAAGCAGTATATGGTGACGAAAAATGCTGCGTCCACCTTATGACTTGTGGGTGAGACAATATTCCTTTTTAATTGAGGAATGAAAGATGTCCTATGGCGAATTCTGCTAGCCAAATGTCCGTTTTTGATAACTTATTTCTGGTTAGACGTCAGACACGTTGCGTGTAGACTCAGACTTCTGATGAACTGAAGACACACAAAAGTCTTCGTAAGTTTTTCACATTTAACATCACTGGTTGACTTGCATTTAAACTACTGCTCATTATTCATCTCTCTCTCTCTCTGAGTTCAATTCTAATGATGTTAAATATCTTGTGCATGAGAGTGTGTGCGCATGGGAGACTGTGATGATGATAAAGGTGAAATATGAACTATTAATTACCTCCTATCATCCTATCATCTTCTAGGAAATCTTCTGATTTTATTAATCAGTTATGCCAAGAATTATTTGAAACTTTATCTTTCGCACATTTTAGCTGTGAGGTTAAAATAAACAAAAATAAGAAAATGTATTAATAAGTATAATATCTACTAACCTTCTTTTCCCTTCGCAAAATCCTTTAAGAACACAATTAATCACAGAACTGAATTATCATCCACTCTGAATAAACACGTGTATTAGGCTATGCGTTTTTTGGGTTTAATCTCTTCCTCACAAGGTAAAAAAACTGGACTTCTACACTCTAGTAGATTATGCGGTATTATATATTTCTGGAAGTCACCTGGCCAAGCTGGGCATCCAATGTGGTAAACCAACGCTTGTCTGAACCGCGGTGAGACGTTTTCCCCTGGCCAATCTGGGCGTCCAATGTGGTGTCACAGAAATTACCGCATGCCCATGTTTGATTCGGATGACCATATGTGTTTTTACCTGATTTATCACGATGCAATGTGGGCTTCAACGATAATGTCGGGCATGTGGACTCAATCAAAGGATTTTATTTCCCCCGATGAAAGAGCAAATGTGGTTCTCTAGATACCGGTTGCGAGTAATCACAACGATGAAATAGCAAATATGGATCGCAAATGTTGCATGAAAGAGCAAATGTCGGAGAAAATACAATACGAAAGATGTAGGAAAAGATAGAGCAATAAGGCCTTTGCGCTCGTTTATCACAATAGCCCCTCCTCAAGTGTGATGTCAATCGTACTCAGGAGAGCTAAGCCTTCTTGCTCGGGATTCCTTAATCATTTTCCTCATCTTCGTTTTTCTCTTCGGTTTCCACCCTTTACTCTACTTGTTTGTGCTCTCCGTCCTGCCTCATAGGATGACGGCTTAAAAAATCCGCTCCTACGTTATGTTTTCCTTGGATATAGTCCACTTGGAACGTGTAAGGTTGTAGAACAAGCGACCACCTCATCAGTCTAGCATTCAAATTCTTTGAATTGGCGAGGAAGGTCAGAGGTTGGTGATCACTCTGGATTGTAAATTTCCTTCCGTACAGGTATGCTTGAAATTTTTGTATTCCCCAGACGAGGGACAAACATTCCTTTTCGATTGTGGAATAGTTTTGTTCTGCTCGGTTTAACTTCCGACTCGCATATGCGACCGGAAATAGATTTGGTGGGCTTCTGTCATCTGGCTGTAGTAATGTAGCCCCGATTCCAATGTTACTGGCATCTGTGCGCAAGATGAATTTTCTAGTTAAATCCGGAAGCCGTAAAATAGGTTTTGTGGTGAGTTTCTCTTTTAAGAGTGCATATGCATGTTCACATTCTGCTGACCATGTCACTTTATCTGGGTTTCCTTTCTTGGTTAGCGATGTAAGCGGCGCACAGAGGCTATTAAAATCCTTTATATATCTCTGGTAGAATCCACAGAGAGATACAAATGACCGGACATCCCTTTTAGTGGACGGTCTCGGTGCATTTCTCAGCTTCTCAACGTTTTGAGTCTCGGGGAACATGGTCCCATGGGATATAGTATGTCCTAGGAACTCTAGCTGTTCACACCCAATTTGACATTTGGTTGGGCGGGCGGTTAGTCCCGCTTCTCTGAGTCTGTTAAACAGCAAGGATAGCGCTGATATATGTTCTTCAAACGACTCAGTAGCTACTAGGATATCATCCATAAAATTGCTGATGGCGGAATGATTCAAAGGATCCAATAACTTTCGCATCATCCTTGTGAAGACACTAGGAGCATTGTTCAGTCCAAATGGCATCACATTAAACTCGAAGTGTCCATCTGGAGTACTGAAGGCTAACAGGTTCCTCACCTCAGCTTTTACCGGTATTTGATAGTACCCTTTACTGAGGTCGATCTTTGAAAAATAGCGAGACCTGCTCAGCTTAGTAAATAGCTGGTTCTGGTCCGGTAACGGTTCTGGCTGGAACTGTGTTAACGCATTCAGCTGTCGGTAGTCGATGCACAGGCGGTGTTCTCCACTGGGTTTGCGTAACAGCACCACTCCCGCACTGTAAGGGGACTCCGACTTCGAAATTATGCCTTCCTTAAGTAAGTAATCAATTTCTTGCTTTAATGCCGTCGCCTTGGCATACGGAATCGGATAGGTTCTCATTCGGACGGGCGTAGGATCCGTGACTTCCATGTCAAACTCCATCAGGTTTGTCCGGCCCGGTTTGTCTGTCAGAGAGTCGGCGTGGTTTTCCATCAATCTCCTTACTTTTTCTTGCTGGGCTTCCGTTAAGGTGGAGCTTATTTTCACATCTAAATGTGATTCCTCCTGTATCACCGGGTACTCTACGGATGATAATGGCTCTTCTTCCATTTGCATAGCAATGGCCATAGTCATGAGGTGCGCTGGTTCGGCAGGGGCTCGCTCGTAAAACTTCTTAAGCAGATTTAAGTGGTAAATTTTCTGCTTTCCGTTCACGGCGATTTTATAGTTGGTGCGAGAAATCTTTTCCACCACTTTGTAGGGTCCCCTCCAGCAAATCTGCAATTTATTACTGCTACTTGGCAGAAGAAGTAGCACCTTCTCTCCTACTGCTAGTTCTCGGTCCTTCGCATTGCGATTGTAATATTTGGCATGTTTCCGCCTAGCCTCCCGTACTTTCGCTGTGGCTAATTCCCAGCCAGTCTTCAGGCGTTGTTTCAAGTCTGTGACGTACTGGAAGGCTGATGTGACAGTGTCGTCTGCCTTGGCATCTGTCCATGTTCTTAGTAATGCTTCTAATGGACCTTTAATAGGTCTTCCGAAGAGTAATGTGGCCGGAGGAACTCCAGTTGACGCATGCGGTACTTCCCTATAAGCAAATAATGCGGCAGGAAGATACTGATCCCAAGTTTCTGGCTTCTCCTGTGCCAACTTCCGAAGAATAGAGGTGAGCGTCCCGTTAAACCGCTCTACTTGCCCGTTACTTTGGGGGTGATAGGGCGAAGTATGGATATGCCTAGTCTTGAATATTCTAAGCACCTCCTCTGTCAACTTGCCTCTAAATTGTGACCCGTTGTCTGTGAGAATTTCATGCGGGAAGCCCAATCTAGTAAAGATATTCAGTAAAGCGTCAGCTACATGCACTGAGTCGCATGCTGGCATGGCTATGGCTTCGCCCCACATGGAACAGGTGTCCACTAAGGTAAGGATATGGGAGTTCCTCTTCTTAGTTCTCAGCAGAGGTCCAATTATATCCACGGCCACTCTTTCAAATGGGGTGCCCAAGATTGGCATCTCCCCAAGGGTCGCGGGTGCCGTCCAGTGTTTTGGTGCAACTTTCTGGCACTGAGGACAAGACTTGACGAAACGTTCAATGTCGCCGGTGATCCCTGGCCAATAATAGTGGCAGGCGATCCTTTGAGTCGTGGCGCTCATTCCCATGTGTCCACTAAAAGGGATAGAGTGGCCCATCTCAAGCACCTGGTTCCTATAGGTTGCAGGAACTACTAATTGGTTGTGTTCCTGTCCTTCATTTCCAGCTCGGCGATACATCAATCCATTTTTCATAAAGAAGTCTCCCTTGGTAGGTGGGTTGTGTGTCCTAGGTAATTTTTTAAAACAGGGCGCCAGTGAGGAATCTTCCCTTTGGGCCCTCCTCAATTCCTCGGGGAGGATATTGGCAGGAGGTTTCTGCTCTGCGTCTTTTCTTGACTGTCCTCTAGTCTGTACGGCCGCCATGACTAGTGGTTGAGTAGGTTCTCCAAGGAACACATATCTACATCCCAAGATTAAAGAGTAGATTGGTTCTTCCATGATAGCTGCACGAATCTCTCCTGTCACATAACGAGATTCCACTCTGATAAGTGCAATTGGCAGTGTCATGGGTGCAACATCCTTCGTCGGACCTTGGATGTCGACACTCTCTTCTGTTATCTGGTCAGGGGTGACAAGAGATGCCCTGACCACCGCATCGAAAGCAAGTCCTGTGTCATAAAGGCACTCCACAGATTGTCCATTTACGAGGACTGATTCGATGACGGGAGGATGAGAAACGTTTCCGGTTCTCTGCTCCTTCCGGGGTGACGATTTTGTCTGCAAACAGGCAGCATGTTGGGGAGGAGGTCTGCGCTTGCACTCATTAGTGTTGTGATTGTTCAAGCGACAGTACTTGCACCATTTATCTCCCTGTCTCTGGTGCGGCGCAGCATTTTTCTTGTTTTGCTCTTTGTAGTTATCTTGTTTTGCGTGCTGTTTATGCGAGATGTGTGGTCCTTTGCTTTGTTGGTCTGGTTGGGAGCGAGCAGGTTGCTTTGGCGCCTGATCCGAAAACTTCTTTCTGGCTCCTTGAGACTCCATGAGAGCATTTTGGAATCGCTCTGCCAGTGTAAGAATATTTTCTAACCGGTCAGCGCCGTTTTCAGTGAGAAATCTACGCATTTCCACCGACATAGACTCTTTTAGTTGCTCTATCACAATCAGCTCTTTCAACCCGTCATAGTTCTCGGTAAAGTTTCCCAGTGTACCACACTTCACTAGGTAGTCTTCAATACGGGCTGCAAACTGTGAGAAAGTCTCTCCTGCATCCTTCCTAGAACCTCGAAATTTTTTTCGGTAAGCCTCTGAATGAAGCTCGTACCTCACCAAGAGAGCTTTTTTCAATGCCTGGTAGTCATCTTGCTCTCCGGCCGGAAGTTTATTAAAAACTTCGTAGGCGGCTCCTCTTAGGCCCTGGGAAAGTTTCAAGTTCCACTTCCGTTCTTCAAGCCCAAACCCTGTTGCAAAGCGTTCAAAGCGGTCTAAAAAGGCGTCCATGGTATCGTTCCTTTCTGAAAAAGGTTCCAGCGGAAAGTTCATGGCATTGGGTGGTGCAGGTTGCGAAGTAGGCACACCATCTGAGCGGGTGAGAGTACCCTCCATCCAAGTTGGAAGCCGCTGCACTTTTTGCCAGCTCTATCTGATTGGTCTGCCCCTGGATTTCCAGTTGCTTCATCTTAAGTGCATGCTCTGCTGCTGCTTTCTCTTTACGCTCCGCTGCTTCTGCTGCTTCTTTCCGCTCCGCTGCTTCTGCTGCGGCTTTCTGCTCCGCTGCTTCTGCTGCTTCTTTCCGCTCCGCTGCTTCTGCTGCGGCTCTCTCCTTCCGCTCCGCTGCTTCTGCTGCGGCTTTCTCCTTCTCCATTGCAAGTTTCTGCACTTCCATCTCTCTTGCATGGAGTTTATCAGTCTCCTCACTCACAAATTTCATCAGATCTTTTCCACTTAACCCATATTCACGCCCTGCCTCCATTAAACTAGTTCTAATTTTTGCGGCATCTGCCATGATATGCAGTATGGGTTCACGAAGGGAAAAATTGGCAGTGACCTCCAAGCAAATTGTTTAGACTCGCACGAGTAATTATCTCTTTAAAACCAGCTAGGTTTAAATTAATAATCAAGTTCAAATAGTTCTTTAAAAAAAATCACTCACTTAGCGTATTCTGAAAATTATATAACAGATTATCTCGAAGTTTTCTATGAAAAATTTGCTAAATATTTATGATAAAAATTTTCCCAGCAGTTACAGAAAAAGATTTTTTTTTTTTTTAAAAATCAGTTCCTTACAGTATCTTCTGTTCTCAAAAAGTGCTTACTCTGTCCGTTTGATACTCAATTTAAAAAGTATCACTCGTGCTTTAGAGATATAAATTATCCCCCCTATGAAATAGACAAATTATAGTAAGAGTC
The DNA here is from genome assembly GCA_024509875.1 of Oreohelix idahoensis. NCBI lineage: Eukaryota > Metazoa > Mollusca > Gastropoda > Stylommatophora > Oreohelicidae > Oreohelix > Oreohelix idahoensis. The sequence continues at coordinate 606,440 of JAMPIV010008534.1, read as the reverse complement.
AGTCTAGAAGGTAATCCCTCAAAATGCCAACAAATTTTGCAATTATCGCAACTGTATAGCAGGGATGAAAATGTGATTTATCACCCTTCTAAGTCCGGGTTCACTAATCCCAAGACGAGTCCACAATTGTCGTGTGGTGAGTCACTGGGGCAACTACTACAGTAGTTTTTGCCAGGAATAGTCTATGAGATATAGATATAAGGTCTCTAGAAATTGGCTCGTTAAGAAAGAATAAAGACCTATTCGAGATAGGGACAAGAAGACAGGAATGCGAATGCTTTCCACTAGACAGTGTTTTCTAATTAATTATGGAAAGAGTTCTGTTTCCCCACGACCTTAGCTTCTGCCCTTAGATCCCGTAAAGAAAAAGCCCCCAACCTCATCTGAGTAGAGAAAGGTTCCTATAGGTGAATATGTAACACCGACAGCACGAGTGATACATTAACAAACTCTTGATAATGATCAACCGATCGTTGGGTTTATTAATGAAATATCCACTCATATAGGGTTAGTAATGGTTAGAACGTGATGATGGTGAAAGACGATTCACACAAAACACACAGATGAGATAATAAAATTACAGTTAATTAAGTAATAGTTAATTAAGAATGAACTGGTGTAAAGTGAAATGATGATGTGATATGATACGTGTTACCAAAATGGTGAGTACTCTACACAGTCCATGTGTCTCTAAATGCTTCTCCTAGATATGAGGATTCACATGTATGCATAAAATGTCCCAAGTTGTTATACGTTATGTCGAGTGGGGTATCTCTAAGCTGAGGACGTTCTGATGAATACTGTTGTCGTACGGAGAACGCTGACGAGATATCTATGTATATTCCTTCACTGGTTGAGTATATCTCTGTGGTGTTGATCAACAGTTAATAGCTGTCATATGAACAAAAGGTCTGTTGTCTAATCTCCCGAGGGTACTGGTCAGACTGGATATCTTCACGAAATGTTAGTGATATGTAGACTCATAATCTTGCGTATGTAGTCGTGATTCATATACTTTCGAGTCTGCTTCATAAAATGCGCTTAAGAGTGTGTTGCACGTGGTATAAATATGCGATTCCTCTTTTGAGCTCTTTTGCTTGACTTCAGATAATAATGATCTTTCGAGTGAGTTGAATTTATGATGACTCTGTATTGAACTTGTGATAACGATGTATTGAACTTGTGAGCAAGCAGTATATGGTGACGAAAAATGCTGCGTCCACCTTATGACTTGTGGGTGAGACAATATTCCTTTTTAATTGAGGAATGAAAGATGTCCTATGGCGAATTCTGCTAGCCAAATGTCCGTTTTTGATAACTTATTTCTGGTTAGACGTCAGACACGTTGCGTGTAGACTCAGACTTCTGATGAACTGAAGACACACAAAAGTCTTCGTAAGTTTTTCACATTTAACATCACTGGTTGACTTGCATTTAAACTACTGCTCATTATTCATCTCTCTCTCTCTGAGTTCAATTCTAATGATGTTAAATATCTTGTGCATGAGAGTGTGTGCGCATGGGAGACTGTGATGATGATAAAGGTGAAATATGAACTATTAATTACCTCCTATCATCTTCTAGGAAAATCTTCTGATTTTATTAATCAGTTATGCCAAGAATTATTTGAAACTTTATCTTTCGCACATTTTAGCTGTGAGGTTAAAATAAACAAAAATAAGAAAATGTATTAATAAGTATAATATCTACTAACCTTCTTTTCCCTTCGCAAAATCCTTTAAGAACACAATTAATCACAGAACTGAATTATCATCCACTCTGAATAAACACGTGTATTAGGCTATGCGTTTTTGGGTTTAATCTCTTCCTCACAAGGAAAAAAAACTGGACTTCTACACTCTAGTAGATTATGCGGTATTATATATTTCTGGAAGTCACCTGGCCAAGCTGGGCATCCAATGTGGTAAACCAACGCTTGTCTGAACCGCGGTGAGACGTTTTCCCCTGGCCAATCTGGGCGTCCAATGTGGTGTCACAGAAATTACCGCATGCCCATGTTTGATTCGGATGACCATATGTGTTTTTACCTGATTTATCACGATGCAATGTGGGCTTCAAACGATAATGTCGGGCATGTGGACTCAATCAAAGGATTTTATTTCCCCCGATGAAAGAGCAAATGTGGTTCTCTAGATACCGGTTGCGAGTAATCACAACGATGAAATAGCAAATATGGATCGCAAATGTTGCATGAAAGAGCAAATGTCGGAGAAAATACAATACGAAAGATGTAGGAAAAGATAGAGCAATAAGGCCTTTGCGCTCGTTTATCACACAGGTGAAACACTCATCTTCCATATTAGATGGGTGTAGCTTCTGTTTGGATTCTGATTCTCTGTGGTTTGAACTGTCCCAGCACTCCATGTAGCGTAAAACAGTTCTATGGTTTCAGAGGGAGGCAGAGTTTACTTCCCTGGACTTAGTGCACATCACAAACATGGATGGAGTAAGTCAGCCCTGCTGAATACCGCTATGTTTACTGGATTACGACTCAGGTTACAGCCATCATGTTCTGTGTCGTTCGTTCAGGTACTTTCCATGTTTCCTTCACCATTCATTATTACCTTGTCCCGTGCTGTCTGTTCAAGATCTTCCAATGTTTTCTTTTTCCTTTTCCAGGTGTGTCCCTAAAGCCCCTCTCCATGTGTTTTTGGTCTCCCTTAATTTCTTGTTTCACTGGTATTTGTCTGATTTGTTTCATCAGTTCCACCTTAATGCACCTGTTCTGAGCAAGCACCTGTGTAATTCTTAGGGGTCTCTGAGGTGAAAAAGAATAGGACTACTGTTCCCTCAGGCATGTCATAAAAGGTGACTAATTATGAGGTGGTGCAGGGGGCTGGCAATCTTATCATCTAAAAAAAATTGCTAAAGAACCATCACTAAAAGTGGACAGGGGCTTTGATGCAGACTTCCTGCAAAGGTGACCACTGTAACAACTCCAAGCTTTACAAGGGTGATAAAAATAAACAAAATGAACGATCTATTTATCAAAGCATGTAACTTGTTGATTGTCATGTTTGTCCGTATCCATACAATAGAACTGATTTGACATCTAAGTTGAAAATTCTTATTTGTGTGTTGGATTTGATTTTCCATATATTTTCCAGATCAATAAAAGCCCCTCCTGGCTTCTGTATTCTTATTTAATACCACGGGTTGCTCCAGCTGTATCTATGTTGCTGACAAGATAAAAATATGAGTCCATAATTTGTAGGGATGTTTCTGTGCCATCAGACTACAATGTGCTTTGTTTACTCTCACAACCATGTGTTGATTTGCTCCTAAGGATTTTCGTACCAAACTGCTGTAACTTCTCACCCAGTACTCTCATCTTGTCATGCATGGTTTAAGTTAGGGCACATAAGGGCTATGTAAACAGTAAAATCTAGATCATCAAGCTGTTTAGTCAGAGTCCACTGAATTCCATTTCTGGTGCACGATGTTTTCATAATCTGATCTACAGCAAGTAAGAGAAAAAGTGACAAGTGCCATCCTGTTGTAATCCAGTTCTTATTGCAAATGAACTAATAATAAATTCTAATTTCTGTCTAACTGTCGTGATTTGGTCTGTCTTACACCACGGTCATATTTACCGCTCGCAATAATAGGATAAAACGGACCGATATAATAACCAATGAGAACTCTCCTTTTTCTGATAAGGAAACCTTTTTATGCTTAACATAGAGGCCTATTTTGTGTAATTGACAGTACGAAGATATTTAATTTCTTAAAGACTAAAGATATTTAAACGAAAATATATAGCTAGTATAACAAAGGGGATATTACTTAATAGATAAGTGTAAAGACTTCCTCGAATAGTATGTTATTCACAGAGAAAAATCGTTTTAATTGACATTTATACATCAGGGTAGTCCCCAATATAGTTAGTTAAAGGCTGCATAGATTTAAATGCATTTTAATAACTAAACAATTGTTAGATAGAATGATAGAGATACCAGTAGGATACTAACTTTAAATGAATAAAATCGATCCACAATTAAGAGAGATAATCACGGCTGTTTGTGCCCTATACCAGAGCGCTCTTTTAGTTTCGGTGACAGGAATTCTGACACCGGGTATAAAATTTTGTGTGCACCGTAAAAGACTATTTAAGTTTTTGGCGGGGAAAATCAGCTGATGTGTGAGTAAAATCAGTAAAATATAAATCATTACACACTCGTTCTGGATAAACACAGCGCTAAAATTCTTTTGTGTACTATAATTTTGTTCTGTGTTCTATTTTTGATTGCATTTTTATTTGTTTGAAATTAGTTTTGACGGAGTTACAGACTTTTGAAAACAGCGTCATCATTTAAGGAAATTCATAAAATAAGTAATCTTTTTATTAATTTAATATCTAAAAATCGGCCCATTCGTTTGAGTTTATAATTATAAAGACTTCTCGAAGGGAAGCTAAAGATTATTTCCACATACTTTTTTTTTTGGTTTCATATCTTGAGAATGTGTGGTAGTCAGTTTTGTGAGTGTGGCATTACAAGAACAAGCATATTGTCACCAGATTTTATAGCATTTAAATCCCTTTAAACGCATTTCTGATACCCACAAATCTTAAATAAGGTAGTAAAGCACCATCTGTTTTTGCATTTTCATTCATTTATAATGATATTTAGCTACGTATATAAGCGTCAGAAAACATGTAAAGCTATAGATAGATTACTTCCACATCTATCTTTCAAGTCTTGTTAATCTTCTATTTATAATATGAATTTTTTTTTTAATTGTGTGTGAGATAAGGACTGTTCCATTGGTGTTCTTTGGTAGACAATCCTGTGCACACGACGGCTGCCAGCGAATTCTAAGTAACTGTTTGTATATCTTCTTTCATTCAAAGTTACAATGCAGGTAGTAAATTTAGAGAAACCAAATTCTAAATCTAATACCATCCTTTTATCAATGGCTAGAGTCAGAGATACATATGATAATTTAGAAATATTTATGAATGGCATGAAAGCTCAGATAGAGTCACTAAAATATTTAGAGTGGGATGGTAAACAAGTTGTTGTTTTCTTATTCGGGGATTATTTCCTTGTTTTGCTGGAGACACCACAGACATGGGTATATTCCTTGAGCTCCAGACAAACCAAACATTTTCATCAAAGACATCCAGAGAGCATACAACTTGCAAACCAAGAAGTTTGGCCATGTTGATAAGAGATTACAATAGATATATGAAATATGGGAAAGGGAATAAAAGGCAAGTGGCACATTACCATAATTGTTTACACAAACCAATGTTAGAGATTGAAATTGAAAATGTAGCTCCTCCTTACCTTCATATTTTATTAGGCATTGTTTTGAAACACCACAGACTTCTAGAACAGGTAGCTGATACAATAGACGCAAAGATATTTGAGAATTCGCAAGAGATACATGCAAACATTAGTACTTTTAAGAACTTGAAGAGATTTAGTAGGAACTGGAAATAGGCAGAAGAATTAGGAGCTAAAATTGAATTTTTCAGGTAGGTATTGAACTTTGTGAGGATAAGGAGGAGACAGATAATTTTAAAGTTAGACTTGAAAATGCACAAGATGCGCTGGCCAAACTTCAGTTTCAAGATCTGTGTACTAGGTCTGGTCCAGTTTGCTCACACATGGACAAGGTACTAGCCAAACACAAAATCATACAACAGGCTTATAATAGCAGAGCATTTATAGGGAATCACTGCCACAGATATCTCACACAAAAAGTTTATAAAGATCTTACAAGAGCAATCATTACACAAACACTGAAAATTACAGACAAACAAGATATAACTAACATAGCTTTTATTGCCCAAGAACAATTCAACTCACTGAAAGAAGCATTTGAGAAAGTACACAACAAAATATCACACAGTAAACCAATTAGTAAAGAATCAATAACAGCATCGATAGAGACTTATATGTCTTTGTTCAGAAAGCTATTCCCTAGTAAGACAATTCATAAACAGCACATATTAGAAAAACATTGCGCAGACTGGATCAGAACTCATGATGTATGATTGAGATAATTGTTAGCTCTCGTGTTCTGGGGACAATTGGGTGTGTTATTTTAAGGTTATAAATGTGGACATGCAATTTAAACTTTCAATAATTAATGTTTGACGCATGAAACCAAAACAAAACTTTGATATCCATTTTCTGCAGGTTTTCTACTTTTGATTTCTGTAATTTGTTATGCATGTTGATTGTGACCGTTTTAGTGTAAATTGAATTAGAAACAAACCATAACAAAATGTAAAAAAAAACCCGTAAATTTTACACTATTTCAGACTATTATATCTTCTGTTCTAATTGTGATAAAACGTTTGTTCTTGTTCTAAAATTTACTCTAACATTTCTAGTCTAGCTTTACGCAAAATTAAAGCCGGTATTTATAATAATAAAGTAGCATAAAAGCAATTCAAACATGTTTTG